>ML778318.1:595433-622875 GCA_009831015.1 Picea engelmannii | reverse complement strand
CAATCAACCCTGAGGTAGTTCCAACATGTTCCCCACTCATGGAGTCACAGTGAGCTAATTTTAACATGGTTGTTCAATTTGTCCTCCTGCAATAATTATAAAATATTATGTTTTCATACAAGTGTCATAGTCAAATAGTTAGTTGGGTCAAATCAGATCTATGCCCAATAGTCATAATCATTATTTACAATTAATCAAATTCAAAATTCATAATTTTCATAAATGGAAAAAAATTTCCAAATTCGAATTTGCCAAAAACGGAATAATTTTCCTAAGAACTTTCAAATTCAAAAATAATTTATTTTTGGGGATGTCACAAATGTAATTTATGGGAAACCAAACTCAATGCAACATAACCCATCAGGAATGTTGAAATGTAACATAACCATTAAGGAATGTAACAATTTAACATAAATTTAGGCAATATGAATGTCACAATTTGACATAACCATTGAGAAATTTCATAATATGACATAACCCTCAATGAATTTTGCAATGCTACAAACCCCTTAATGAACATAACAATATAACACCACATTTTATCAACATCATAGTGAAATGAAATCCTTAATGAAAATTGCAATGTGACATCACATTAAATGAATGTTGTAATGTGACAGTACCATTAATGTCATAACGTGAATGTCTGAATTTGAAATAACCATTAAGAAATGTCACAGTCCAATATAACCCTCAATGAATGTCTGAATGACACATCATATTTGATCATTTGATGAACATCGTTTTGTGAAAAAAACCTTAATGAACATTGCAATGTGACATCACATTTGACGAATGTCATAATGTGACATAACCATTAACATTTTCTCAATCTGCCCATTAGTCTCTAGGTGATACGCAGTATTGAAGTTAAGTTAGGTTCCCAATATAATCCTCAATGAATGTCTGAATGACACATCATATTTGATCATTTGATGAACATCGTTGTGTGAAAAAAACCTTAATGAACATTGCAATGTGACATCACATTTGACGAATGTCATAATGTGACATAACCATTAACATTTTCTCAATCTTCCCATTAGTCTCCGGGTGATATGCAGTATTGAAGTTAAGTTAGGTTCCCAAGGCCTCTTGGAAACTAGTCCAAAATGGTATAGTAAACACCGATTCCCGATTGGATATAATCCTCTTAGGCACACCATGCAGCCTTACAATCTCACTGATGAAAACTCTAGCTATTCCAAGTGCCTGATACGTCGTATGCACAGGAATAAAGTGAGCACTCTTTGTCAGAGTGTCTACTACTAGAAAAATTGAGTCATGTCTCCTTGTCGTCAGTGGAACTCCAGCAATAAAATCCATCGAAATAACCTCCCATTTCGATTCTGGAATAACATGTGGCTATAGTAATCCTATGGGGTGTCTATGTTCAGCCTTTACCTGATGACATTCTAGACATCTTGCCACATAGTTGACTATGTCTTCCTTCATTCCCTTCTATAAGAATAAGGGTTTGAGGCCCGCCCTCATCTTCGTGACTCCCGGGTGAGCCATGTATACTACTCTATGAGCCTCACTTAGGATCAAGCTCCTCAACTCGTCATTCGGTGGTACATAAATCTGATTTTTAAACCTCAATAATCCATCATCGTCAAACTTAAATCCTTCAAATCTTGGTACCATCATTATGTTTTGTCCGATAAAACCCTCGAACTCTTTGTACCAGTCATTGTCACACTATAAAGTTAGAATATTTTCACGTAGATTTGTCTGAAGAGGCAACACCGAAAATATGTGTGGTCTCCGACTCAATGCATCTGCCACTCGGTTCACTGTTCCTTTTATGTATGTAATCTCGAAGTAATACTCGCTAAGAAATTTTGACCAACACTGTTGTCGCACGTTTAGGTCGCTTTGCGTAAAGATGTGTTATAATCCATAGTGGTCCATCTTTAGTTCAAATTTTCATCCAAGAAGGTAATGTCTCGAAACCTTCAAGGCATATAAGATGCCTAACAACTCCAAATCATGCATCGTGTAGTTGTCTTCATGCCTTCTTAGTTTCCTCAATATGTAAGTGATCACTCATCCGTCTTGCATCAAGACTCCACCTAAGACTTCCTTGGATGCGTCAGTGCATACCAAGAAATTTGCGTCCATGTCAGGGACCTTTAGTATCAGTGTCGTTGTCAACAACTCCTTGAGCCTCCTAAAATATTTCGTGCATTTCTTCGTCCAAAAAAACTTCCTGTCCTTCTTCTACAACTTTATGATCATATTTTCTATCTTCAAAAATCCCTTGGCGAACCATCGATAGTATCTTGCTAAACCCATGAAGCTACGTACTTCTGGGACATTCGTCAGTGTAGGCCATTCCATAATAGCATCGACCTTTGCTAGATCCACGGTGATACCTTTTCCATAGATGAGATGCCCTAAGTAGTGAATCATTGATTGATAGAATGAGCATTTGGAAAACTTCCCATACAATTTATGCTCTCATAGAGGATGTAGTACCAAGTGCACGTGTGCATCATGCTTCTATGTTTTCTGAGAGTAAATCAAAATATCATCAATGAATACTTGGATGAAATTATCCAAGTACTCACAGAACAACCTGTTCATCAAACTCATAAATACCCCTGGGGCATGTGTCAGTCCAAACGGTAAAATAGTAAACCTGTAATGTCTAAACCTTGTCTTAAAAGCAGTCTTAGGGTCATCGTCCTCCTTGATCCGTAAATAGTGTCACATCCATCTCTTGCTCACACTAAACAAACTTATTCTTTTAGGACACTTGCTCATAAGCGATCTAGATTAATATACTTTTTGGATTTTTTTTTATTATGAGGCGTTATGGGTTGACGACATGTTGTTTTGCTACATTGACATAGACAGGTTTTATTGACTCATTTTTACTAAGTGTGTAGGATTTCGGATCTCGAGGATGTAAAGGCATCGATGGAACCCTTGGACTCTGGATCGAGTTGGGGAGTGAACTACTAGGGTTTGATTGTTTTATATGTGATATTAGTGCATCTGATTAGATGATATGATATGGATATATTTCTGACCTGATTCGTTGATAATGAAAGTTGATGATAGCTTGTCGACCAGACTCACATGTGCCATAGAGGGGTCACGCATGACTACCAGAGACGTTGAAGGAGAGGTGTGGCCAACAACCCTGCGACAACCTACTAGCACTCACGTCGTGGCTCGAACTATAGGTTAATGATTACCCAATTCGAGAAGAACCATGATGTCATGAGGGCCGACTGTGACAGTCGCTCATGATGATTCTAAGGGGCATGAAATAAGGCAGGGGCCTTATACCTTAGAGGCCCTTAGTCTCCCACAAGATCACCTAGGGGAGTACTAACTCCAAGGGTTTTTTATCTCTACCAAGTCATTCAAGAGGCGAGTGGCACCCTTGGAGCACCTAGTGCGTCCTGAAGGGCATGTCGCATTGTTATTTTATATCTGAATAAACTTATATGGCTTTAGGACAAATAACATGTTAAGGAAGATTAAAACTTTTCCCTTAATAAAACATTGCCCAACCCAGTAAAATAAAGTCTAGGTCTAAATTATGCTGGTGGTAAAATTTTATCTATTTATATATATATATATATATAATAAATAATAATAATAAGTTTTTGCACATGCCTTTTTGAGTTTAATTAAAAAGGGGAAAACTGAAATCTAAAATAATTAGGAAACTATAACGACCCCTCTTCATTACGACTACAAGAAAACAATAGTGCAATTTTTTTATTTTTTTTTTGGAAGAAAGGTGACAACAACAACAGTTAACCACACCACTGATAACGATGCAAGCACACATTCCAGGAAAATGGGGAACTGTGACTCCACTCACTAACACAAGGGAAACTGGGTGAATTAAGCATATAACAACAAGGAGGAAGAACTACCCGCCCGACACAAAACGACCACGCCTACAAGCTAAGGGACAACATCCCCATCCCAATGCAACATTGAAACAACAAGGGCTAGAACCTATAGGCACATGAACCCAATGCTTGAAATAATTCAACCTATGTGCCATAAAGAAACTCACAATGCTTGACAACACTCACATAGAATGCATCGACTGCAGCCAAGTTCTCGCTTGTCATTATCCCATATGGCGCGTCATGATCCTATCATCAGGAATCATGTCATTCCTAGGTGATAGACGCATCAATAAACTTGGCGCAACATAAGGTATCCAGACCGAGGACTCTAGACAAACGGATGCGCTAGGAACTGAATACTGATAAGAAAAACCACACCCATGCCCCAACAATAGGACGACGAAACGCCAGAGAAAGAATACAAGGCATGAATCAAGCCAATACATGACATCATCCCTGACCCAACCAATCACCCAGTTTAAACCAGTCAATGAATACAATCTATTTTAACATGGGTTCCATTCTAAACGGGGCATGTCATGGTTACAATTAGTCAATAATGCAACCGCTACTTTAACGTTAATAAAATCAATCTTGCAAGTCTAAGTAAGAAATATTTAAACTATAATTATAAATACCATCTAACCTTCATTATAATCAATTTACCAAGTCTAAAATTGGCGATCTAGTCTTTAGTCACCAACCAAATTTTAATCATTAATACAACCTAATTGAGCAATTCTACATTAATCCAAAATCTCCATCCAACTATCCATTAACTTGAATAACAATATTAACAAGCTTAATGTAGGATGCTACTATTATAACACCTATGAACAATTTAATCTCAACATGTAGTCTAGCTATATTGACCAAACCAATAATTCTAGTTGACTATTATCATTGAGAAGGAAACTTCTAACTACTAACATCGTTGTCACAATATAAGAAGATAATTAACATAGCACTTACCTAACGATTAAATTAGCAATAACAAGGCCATTTACATGACTTTTATCATAACAAGTAATAAAGAAATAACAAGGCGATTAACATAATAATTAATATAACAATAACAAGGCAATTACATGACTGTTAACATAACAATTAATATCTCAATAATAAGGTGATTTCATACTGTTTAACCATATAACTCGCTGTGACAATTAATCAAAAAGAAGGAATTTGTTGATCATTAACTCACGGTAGAAAACAACATGACAATTAATAAGAACATAATATAGCTTTTATCATTGCAATTAAGATGGGAATTAATAGTAAAATGCAGGCAACATTTAAGGCAAAATTGTGTCCAATCCAACCACCACATTCAACCATTTAAAGGGGCAAAATGTGGTCATACCGGTAGCAAAACGCAGTCCCGATTAATGGCTAATCATTGTGCCATACCTCAGCAAGTACAGGCTACCGATTAATGACAATTTGTGGGTATCTAACAACAACTCAGTCCATTGTTTGAAAGAAAAGACGTGGGAATTTAAAACGACAATCTCAGTCTCATTTGGAAGAAAAAACGTCGACTTTTAAAACACCAAACTCAGTTTCATTTGCAAGAAAAAACGTGGGCATTTTAAATGGCAATCTCTATCTCATTCGAAAGAAAAAACGTGCTAATTTTAAACGACAAACTCAGTCTCATTTGAAAGCAAAAACGTGGGCATTTAAAATAGTACACTCAGTCTCATCTGAAAGCAAAAACTTGGGGAATTAAAACAACAATCTTGGTCTCATTTGAAGGAAAAGCGTGGGCATTTAAAACAACAAACTCATTCTAATTTGAAAGCAAAAACATGGGCAATTTTAAATGGAAATCTCTGTCTCATTTGAAAGAAAAACATGGGCATTTAAAACGACAATATCTGGCAACATTTAAAAGCAAAAAAAAAATCCATTTGCAAGATACCAATGCCAAATGAAAACATGAATCAATTTGTTTTTCATTGCCCGAATACCAATACAAAATCAAGACATGAATCAATTCGTTTCTCCATTGCCAGAATACAAATACAAAATGCAGACATGAATCAATTCGTTTTTCCATTGCGAGAATACCAATACAAAATGCAGACATGAGTCAATTCGTTTTTCGATTGCTAGAATACAAATACAAAATGGAGACATGAATGAATTCGTTTCTCCATTGCCAGAAGACCAATACAAAATAAAGACATGAATCAATTTGTTTTTCCATTGCCAGAATACCAATACAAAATGAAGACATGAATCAACTCATTTTTCCATTGCCAGAATACAAATACAAAATGAAGAAAGTGTATCATTGTCTGATCACCCGCTCTGAGTTGAAGTCCTGTGTGCTTCGTGCAACTCCCGCTTTCTGACAAACGAGACTTCACCGATACCTCCCATCCAATGCTATGGGTACTCTTCTTCATCGTTAGCCCCCCGAA
The DNA here is from genome assembly GCA_009831015.1 of Picea engelmannii. Taxonomy (NCBI): domain Eukaryota; kingdom Viridiplantae; phylum Streptophyta; class Pinopsida; order Pinales; family Pinaceae; genus Picea; species Picea engelmannii. The sequence goes on along the minus strand of ML778318.1, from coordinate 616,565 downwards.
CCGCAAAGGGGCCACACACACTATCTAGAGATTTAGTTAGCTCCCAGCTCGCCTCGCAATGCCGAGCTACCACTCCTCACCGAGCTGGGTATCTCAACTCCCGCAAGCTAAGTCAGTCAAGTAGAGATTTCTGCAGCGTAACATTACTCAAACATAAGAGATCCTTCATCCTTCTCCTCCCTTCATTATATAGAGTTTTGAAGTCCCTTACTTTCCTAAAATCTCATTTATTTAAGTTTTTAAAAATTAAATCCTAAAAATTCCTCCCCGTACAAGTGTCATCCATCCCCTTCATTCCTCCAAAAATTAATTTCTTTAATTAATTAAATTCCCTTATTTCCCTCACCCACCTAGAGTCACTCCTAGAATTGCTCCTAGGTGTCCCCAAATTCTCTTATAGGTTTTAATGAGTTTCCCCGTTATCAATTTGCTAGTTCAGTTTTAAATTAGAAAGTTCTTAATGGTATATACCTTACTAAGTTTGAATTTCTTCTTTTTCCCTTGGGTTTCCCTTTTCTTCTTATGTTTCCCTCTTTTCCTAGTTTCCTAAATATTTTAGATTTCTCTCTTTCCTCTTTTCATTTAGGACTCAAATTGGAAAGTGTAGAAATTAACCCCCTTTTTCCTTTTCCCCTTTTTAGTTAATAATTTTAAATTATCATAAATAATAAAACAATTATTTCCCCTTTCTTTTTTTAAATTTTACCCTAACAGATTTGTATGAATCATTTAAATTGTTTACCCCCATATTATTACATGATTTAATGAAGTGTATAATTATTATTTATGTTTTTTTAATTTTTTATATATTTTTAAAAATAGATAGATAAAATTTTACCACTAGCATAATTTAGACTTAGACCTTAAATTTTTCGTACTGGGCGACATTTTATTAGGGAATTTGTTTTTAAAAATTATTAACACGTTATTCGTCCTAAGGCCATCTAGGTTCATCCATTTATCATCAACAACGTGGCGTGCCCTTAACGACGCACTAGGTGCTCCAAGGGTTCCACTCACCTCAATGTTCCCTCGCACGACATGCCCTTCAGGATGCACTACATGCTCCAAGGGTGTCACTCACCTCTTTCCATTTTTCTTGCACAATGTGCCCTTCAGACGCACCATGTGCTCCAAGGGTGCCAATTTCCTCTTGACTCACTTGGTAGACATCAAAAACCCCTAGAGTCAATACTCCGCAAGGTGAACTTGTGGGAGACTAAGAGCCTCTAAGGAATACAGCCCCTTCCATATTGCACAACCCTTAGAATCATCATGAGTGATTGTCGTAGTCTACCCTCATGGCATCGTGGGTCCTCTCAAACTAGGCAAACTTTAACCTATAGTTCGAGCCACAACGAGAGTGCTAGTAGGTTGTTGCAGGGTTGTTGTCCACACCTCTCCCTCAACATCTCTTGTAGTCGTGCGTGACCCCTCTACTCCACATGTGAGTTTGGTCGCCAAGCTATCGTCATCCTACATCATCAATGAATCATGTCAGAAATATATCCATAATGATATCATCTAATCATATGCACTAATATCACAACAAAAAAATCAAACGCCAATGGTACACTCCCCAAATGGATCCAGAGTCCAAGGGGTTCCATCGATGCCTCTGCATCCTCGAGGTCCAAAATCCTTCACACTCAGTAAAACAACAACACCTGTCTATGTCAATGCAGTAAAACAATAGCTCACCAACCCATAATGCCTCGTAATCAAAATCAATGTTTTAATAGCATAAAATCTGGATCACTTGCAAGCAAGTGTCCTCAAAGAATAAGTTCACTCAGTGTGCAAGAGCGGGATGTTACACACACCCCCTCTTGGTCTAAACTTCGTCCCTAGGTTTCACAATATGAGTGCTGAAATAAAGTGTATCATAGTATCATAAGCCTATCTATCAAACAAAAATGGAAACTGTTGGTGCATATCATATGCGTCCTCCCAGGTCATCGAGTGCAAACTATAACTATCCCACTAGACCTTGACCCGCTATACCGTTCGACGTCATAGCTATCGAATCCAATGATCCAAGATGCATATCGTCTCAGTAGTGAGTGCCCCCTCATCTGACACCCGCCAAGTGCTCAAGTCAAAACATGTGTAGGATCACTAAACAAAATGTCTCAAACAGAGACGTGAAATACATTGTGCAAAATGCCTCAAGAATCAAGAAAGGCTAGTCAATAGGCCACAGGCCTCTCCTTTCCACAATATCGTAAGTTACCATGAACCTAGGAGATAGTTTAGCCCATTTTCCATATGGATCGAACTCTTATGTGGTTTCAACTACAATAATACTCGATCGCCACATCATAACTGTAGTCGGCACAACACACATCGACATAACTGTTATGTCGATCCTGTGCTTCCTGGATCCTTTTTCTTATAAATTTCATTTAAACTACCATTTATTGGATCACTTTTGGTCCCACTAGGACCCTATCCTCAAGTTTATCCCAACTCAAAGGCATCTAACACAGTTGCCCATAAGGAAAATCAAAGGGCACCATCTTAATGGTTCTTTGGTAACTGTTGTTATAAGAGAATTCCACCAATGGCAAGCGTTCTTCCCAACACTTTTGTCGTTCCATCAAGTACATGCACAACATGTCCTCTAAGGTCTGGTTCATTCGTTCTGTCTACCCGTAAATCTTCGGGTGATACGCCATACTAAAGTTAACTTGGGTTTCCAAGGCCTCTTGGAAACTCATCCAAAATCGTCCAGTAAATATCGATCCTCGATCGGATATAATCCCTTTTGGCATGCCATGTAGCTTCACAATCTCACCGATGAAAACTCTAGCTATGTTAGGTGCCTAATACATCATACGCATAGGAATAAAGTGAGCACTCTTTGTCAGAGTGTCTACTACTACAAAAATTGATTTGTGTCTCCTTGTCATCAGTGGCAATCCAACAACAAAATCCATTGAAATAACCTCCCATTTAAATTTCGGAATAGCGTGTGGATGAAGTAATCTTGTTAGATTTCTATGTTTATCCTTCACTTGCTAACATTCTAGACATCGGGCCACATAGTTGACTATATCTACCTTCATTCCCTTCCATAAGAATAAGGGTTTAAGGTCTACCCTCATCTTCGTGACTTTTGGGTGAGCCATGTAAACTTTTCTATGAGCCTCTCTTAGGATCAACATCCTCAACTTGTCATTCAACAGTACGTAAATCTGATTTTTAAACCTCAATAAACCATTGCTATCAAACGAAAATCCTTCAAATCGTGGTACCATCACTGTGTTTTGTCTGCTAAAACCCTCAACCTCTTTGTACCAGTCATTGTCACACTGTAAAGTTAGAATCTTTTCACGTAGATTCGTCTAAAGAGGAAACAATGAAAAGATCCATGGTCTCTGACTCAATTCATATGCCACTTGGTTCACTACCCCTTTTATGTAAGTAATCTCAAAGTTGTACTCGCCAGGAAATTCTGACCAATGTCATTCTCGTGCGTTCAGGTCACTTGCATATATATGTGTGGTAGTCCACAGTGGTACATATTTAGTTAAAATTTTCCTCCAACAAGGTATTGTCTCCAAACCTTCAAGGCATAAATGATGGTTAACAACTCCAAGTCATGCGTTGTGTAGTTCTCCTCATGCCTTCTCAGTTTCCTCGAGATGTAAGCGATCACTTGTCTGTTTTGCATCAAGACTTTTCCTAAGCCTTCCTTGGATGCATCAGTGCATACCAAGAAGTCTCTGTCTGTGTTAAGGACCTTTAGTATCGGTGTTGTTGTCAATAGCTCCTTGAGCCTCCAGAATTCTTCCGTGAATTTCTCGGTCCAAACAAACTTCTTGTTCTTCTTCTGAAATTTCGTGATCAGATTTGCTATCTTCGAAACTCCCTCGACAAACCATTGATAGTATCTTGCTAAACCTATGAAGCTACGAACTTCTGGGACTTTCATCGACGCAGGCCATTCCATAATAGCCTTGACATTTGCTAGATCCATGACGATGCCTTCGCCGAAGATAACATGCCCTAAGTAGTGAATCTTTGATTGATAAAATGAGCATTTGGAAAACTTCCCATACAATTTGTGCTCTCGCAGACACTGTAGTACCAAGCGCAAGTGCTCGTCATGATCCTACATCGTCTGAGAGTAAACCAAAATATCGTCAATGAATACTTGGATGAACTTGTCCAAGTACTCGTGGAACACCCCATTCATCAACTCATAAATACCCCTAGGGTGTTTGTCAGTCAAAACGGTAAAATCGTAAACTCGTATTGTCCAAACCTCATCTTAAATAATATATTAGTGGCATCACCTTCCTTGATATGTAACTACTGATACCCTGATCACAAGTCGATATTTGAGAACACCATCGTGCTCTTCATTCGATCAAATAGATCATCAATCCTCGGAAATGGACATTGATTCTTCATCATTTCCTTGTTTAACTAACAATAGTCAATGCAGAGCCTCGAAAACCCCTCCTTCTTTCAAATGAAGATAACAGGCACACCCCACGGTGACACACTTGGACGTATCAATCCCACGTCCAACAATTCTTTCAGTTTCATTCTCAACTCCTGTAACTCTGGGGTCGACATCTGATAAGGCGTTCTAGCTATCGGTTCAGTTCCCCATTTTAGGTCTATAGTAAACTCCGATTCCCTCTCTGGAAAAATATTAGGTAACTCCTCCAGAAATATGTCTGCAAACTCTCCCACCATCAAAAGGTGTTCTAGACCTTCCGCTACTCCCTTCTCGTTTAACGCAAGGATCACATATATCTTGCACCCCTTGCGCATTCTCTTTCGTAGCTGCAAGGAAGAGATGAACCTCGGGGAAACTCCCTGGATCCATCCTACAGTCGCATGTCTTTATCCCTCATCATCGACCAAGCTCAATCATTTCATCTTGCAGTTGAGTATCGCCTCATGCGATTCCAACCAGTCCATGCCGATCACAATGTCATAAGATCCTAACATCATGATGTACAGGTTGGACCTACTGAAAAACACTCCCAAGTTAAGGGTACAACCCGTAACCTTTCCTCCCACCTTCTGTTTGGCTCCCGAAGCGATATCTACAAAGCTAAAATCATCTTGTTTGACTACTTTTACCTTAAATCTTTTTAGCACTACACCCGAAATGAAACTCTCGGTAGCACCGGGATCTATCAAAATACATCTTGAGTACAGTCGACTAGTGCTCTTCCTGGCAGTTATTCACAACTGCATAAATCTGATGGACCTTGCCCATATCTCCCATGGTAGTAGGTCTAGCTGATCTAGATTCTTTAGTCCTCTCGACCGGGCAGTCGCGCTAGTAGTGTGCCTCCCCACATGTCTAACACCCCTTCTTCAGTCCAGTACTCCTAGTACCCGAAGTATAAGATGAGTTCTAACAATAAGGCCAAACTGGAACTTTTTGACCTTAAGTTTCTGGGTAACTTGGTGCAGAGCATATCGAAGCAACACCAAAACGGGCCTCGTACTCGGGGATCGTGCAACTACCTCTTCGCAAGGCATTGAAGTCATTGAGCTGACACTCAACGAATTCCTTATAAACATACATCTCCTAGAACCATCCCTCGAATAGTTCCCATGACACATCGTCGATGACCATGCTCAAAAGGGACAGGTGCGTCTTCCACCATAAAAGAGTGCTCCCCTTCAGTCGAAAGACCACCATGTGGAACTTCATCTTGGAGGTCATAAATGTGAAGTGTGAAACACACTCATTTCTCTACAACTATGATTCAATGACACCGCTGTCTACGACACTCATGGATGTTAGAACTCATCTCTATCGAGATCTTGGAGGATGCTAATGGTACTAGCTATTATGCATTGTGGACCCTCAGGGGCGCCCTTTGAATGTGATCTCCACAAGGACACGTTAAGGTTTTTACTTAACGCAAGGGTTAATACTCATAGGTTTATTGCAGTGGAAAGCCTGGTGATCCACAGTCGCAGGGATGAACCCTCTCTGATACCATATGTAATGAACCCTCTTCGTTACGATTACAAGCAAACAACAATGAATTTTTATTTTATTTTTTGTTTTGGAAGAAAGGCAATGAAAACAATAGTTCACCACACCACTGACAACAAATGCAAACACACATTCCAGGAAAATAGGAAACTATGAATCCACTCACTAACACAAGGGAAACTGGGTTAATCAAGCATAGAACAACAAGGAGGAACAACTACCCGCCCAACACAAAACTCCCATGCCTACAAGCTAAGGGACAACATCCCCATTCTGACACAACATCCAAATGAAAAGGACTATAACCTCTAGGTGCGCGAACCCAATGCCTAAAGGTATTCAACCCATACGCCATAAAGAAACTAGCAATGCTTGAAAATACTCACACAGAACACACATACTGCAACCAAGTTCTCACTCTCCTCTATCCCATAGGGCGCACCATGATCCTTTCATCATGAATAATGTTGTTCCTAGCTGATAGATGCGTCAATAACCTTGGTGCAACATAAGCTTTCTGGACTGAGGACTCTAGATAAACAGATGCGCTAGGAACCAAATACCGATAAGAAAAACCACACCCATACCCCGACAACAGGTCGACGAAATGCCAGAGGAAGAAGACAAGGGATGATGCAAGCCAATACACGACATCATCATAAGCTATCTGGACTGAGGACTCTAGACAAACAGATGTGCTAGGAACCAAATATCGATAAGAAAAACCACACCCAAACCCCAACAACAGGTCGACGAAATGCCAGATGAAGAAGACAAGGGATGATGCAAGCCAATACACGACATCATCCCTGACCCAACAAATCACCTAGTCTAAACCAGTCAATGAATACAATCTATTTTAACATGGGTTCCATTCTAAACGTGGCACATCAAATTTAAAATTAGTCAATAATGCACCCACTAATCTAGCGTTAATACAATCAATCTTGCAAGTCTAAGTAAGAAATATTTAAACTATAATTATAAATACCATCTAACCTCCATTATAATCAATTTAGCAAGTCTAAAATTGGCAATCTAGTCTTTACTCACCAACCTAATTTTAATCATTAATACAACCTAATTGGGAAATTATACCTTAATCCAAAATCTCCATCCAACTATCCATTAACTTGAATAACAATATTAACAAGATTAATGTAGGATGCTACTATTATAACACCCATGAACAATTTAATCTCAACATGTAGTCTAGCTATATTGACTGTACCAATAATACTAGTTATCTATTATCATTGAGAAGGAAACTGCTAACTACAAACATCGTTGTCGCAATATAAGAAGGCAATTAACATAGCAGTTACCTAATGATTAAATTAGAAACAACAAGGCCATTTACATGTCTATTATCATAACAAGTAATAAAGAAATAACAAGGTGATTAACATGTTGATTAACATAATAATTAATATAACCGTAACAAGGCAATTACATGACTGTTAACATAACAATTAATAGCTCAATAACAAGGCATTTTCATACTATTTAACCATTTAAATCGTTGTGGCAATTAATCAAAAAGAACAAATCTACTGATCATTAACTCATGGTAGAAAATAACATGGCAATTTATAAGGGAATAATATAGCTTTAATCATTTCAATTAAGATGGTCATTAATAGTAAAACACATGAAACATTTAAGGAAAAGAGGTGTCCAATCTAGCAACCACAGTCAACCATTTAAATGGGCAAAACATGGTCACACTAGCAGAAAAACACAGTCCTAGTTAATGGCTAATCACTGTGCCATACCTCAGCAAGCACAGGCTACCAATTCATGACAACTCATGGGTATTTAACAACAACTCAATCCATTGTTTGAAACCAAAAACGTGGGAATTTAAAATGGAAATATCAGTCTCATTTGGAAGCAAAAATGTGTGCATTTAAAACAACAAACTCAGTCTCATTTGCAAGAAAAAACGTGGGCATTTTAAACAACGATCTTTGTCTCATTTGAAAAACAAAAAGTGGGAATTTTAAACGGCAAACTCAGTCTCATTTGAAAGAAAAAACATGGGCATTTAAAACAATAAACTCAGTCTCATCTGAAAGAAAAAAATGTGGGCAATTAAAACAACAATCTCGGTCTCATTTGAAGGCAAAACGTGGGCATTTAAAACAACAAACTCAATCTCATTTGAAAGAAAAAATGTGGGCAATTTTAAATGAAAATCTCTGTCTCATTTGAAAGCAAAATGTGGGTATTTAAAACAACAATCTCTGGCAACATTTAAAAGAAAAAATGTGTCTCCATTTTCAGGATACCAATACCAAATGCAAACATGAATCAATTCATTTTTCCATTTCTCGAATACCAATACAAAATGAAGACATGAATCAATTCATTTTTCCATTTCGATACAAATACAAAATGCAGACATGAATCAATTCATTTTTCCATTGCCAGAATACCAATACAAAATGTAGACATGAATCAATTCGTTTTTCCATCGCCAGAATACAAATACAAAATGCAGACATGAATCAATTTGTTTTTCCATTGCTAGAATACAAATATAAAATGCATACATGAATCAATTATTTTTCCGTTGCCAGAATACAAATACAAAATGAAGAAAGCATACCATCGCCTGATCACCCGCTCTGAGTTGAAGTCCCGTGCGCTCCTTGCAACTCCCACTTGCCGACCGACGAGACTTCACTGGTACCTCCCAACCAATGCTAGGAGTACTCTTCTTCCCCCGTAGCCCCCCGAGCCACAAAGGGGCCACACACACTATCCATAGATTCAGCTAGCTCCTAACTCTCCTTACAAGGCCGAGCTACCACTCCTCACTAAGCTGGGTATCCCAACTCCCACAAGCTAAGTCATTCAAGTAGAGATTTTTGCAGTGTAATGTTATGCAAACACAAGATATCCTTCATCCTTCTCCTCCCTTCATTATATAGAGTTTTGACGTCCCTTAGTTTCTTAAAATATTATTTATTTAAGTTTTTAAAAATTAAATCCTAAAAATTCGTCTCCGTACAAGTGTCACCCATCCCCATCATTCCTCCACAAATTAATTTCTTTAATTAATTAAATTCCCTTATATCCGTCACCCACCTAGAGTCACTCCTAGAATTGCTCCTATGTGTCCCCAAAATCTCTTATAGGTTTTAATGACTTTCCCCATTATCAATTTGTTAGTTCAATTTTAAATTAGAAAGTTCTTAATGGTAGATACCTTACTAAGCTTGACTTTCTTCTTTTTCCCTTGGGTTTCTCTTTTCTTCTTATGTTTCCCTCTTTTCCTAGTTTCCTAAATATTTTAGATTTCCCTCTTTCCCCTTTTCATTTAGGACTCAAATTGGCAAGTGTAGAAATTAAACCCTTTTTTCCTTTTTCCCTTTTTAGTTAATAATTTTAAATTATCATAAATAATAAAACAATTATTTCCCCTTTTTTAAAAATTTTACCCTAACAAATTTTTAGGAATCATTTAAATTTCTTACCCCCTTATTATTACAAGATTTAACAAAGAGTATAATTATTATTTATGTTTTATTTGTTTTTTTTTTGTTTAATAGATAGATAAAATTTTACTAGTAGCATAATCTAGACTTAGACCTTAAATTTTCGTACTAGGCAACATTTTATTAGGGAATTTGTTTTTAAAAATTCTTAACACATTATTCGTCCTAAGACCATATAGGTTCATTCGTTTATCATCAACAATGCGACGTGCCCTTCAGGACAGACTAGGTAATCCAAGGGTGCCACTCATCACAATGTTCCCTCACGCAATGTGCCCTTCAGGACAGACTACGTGCTCCAAGGGTGCCACTCACCTCTTTCCATTTTTCTTGCGCGACGTTCCCTTTAGGACGCACCACATGCCCCAAGGGTGCCAATTAGCTCTTGATTGACTTGGTAGACATAAAAAAAACCTGGATTCAATACTCTGCTAAGTGAACTTGTGGGAGAGTAAGGGCCTCTAAGGAATAAGGCCCCTGCCTTATTGTACGCCCCTTAGAATCATCGTGAGAAACTGTCGTAGTCTACACTCACGACATCATGGGTCCTCTCGAACTAGGTAAACGTTAACCTACAGTTCAAGCCATGACGAGAGAGCTAGTAGGTTGTGGCAGGGTTGTTGTCAACACATCTCCCTCAACATCTCTGGTAGTCGTGGGTGGCCCCTCTACTCCACATGTGATTCTGGTCGGCAATCTATCGTTAGCCTGCATCATCAACGAATCATGTCATAAATGTATCCATAATCATATCATCTAATCATATGCACTAATATCACAATAAAACAATCAAACCCCAATGTTACACTCCCCAACTTGATCCAGAGTCCAAGGGGATCCATCGATGCCTATGCATCCTTGAGGTCCAAAATCCTGCATAGTAAGTAAAACTAAATCAATAGCACTTATCTATGTCAAAGCAGTAAAACAACAGGTCACCAACCCATAACGCCTCATAATCAAAATCAATGGTTTAATAGCATAAAATATGGATCACTTGCAAGCAATTATCCTAAAAGAATAAGTTCGTTCAGTGCGCAAGAGTGGGATGTTACAGAAACTGGGTGATCTGAAAATGGAAGGTACTTGTTTAAGGGTGCAAGGTATCCATTTTCCATAATTTAAAATGTGAGTTATACACTCCAATGTGACCTCTGAAAATGTGAAAACTTACTATTTCTTATACAGAGATAGACTGTAGGAGCATTTACCGGACATGTCACCTCTAAAGAGANGATGAGTTCCAGAGGCTACCTGGCCCTTTACAGGCTCTGCCTAAAGAAATAATAAGTAAGCACTTAGAAGTCTTTCCCATAGACTTGCTTCATGTGTTTAATTTGTGCAATAGGTTTAAGTATTAAGTTCTTGGTTTTTCTTTGCAAAGTTCATGTGTGAGGAAAGGTTCTTTGACATGATTAAATATGGGTTATAAACMAAAACACAGCAGTATATAATGCAGCAATAACACATCAAAATCACAACAACCAAGATGATAAAGCAGTTCACCCACTTCAGGCTACATCTGCTGGACCAAACCTCCCAAACTAGGCTTGTCCTCTTGTATTAAAATGCTCCAAATGCTAATACAAGAATATGAATGTCTCAAAAGATAGAACTGACTGTAAATACAGAATCAGAAGATAGGAATTAGCTGAACATTCTTTTTCCCAAACACTAAACAGTGAAATTGTACCTTAAACAGTACTTTCCCCAAATGGCCCTGGTGGCCCTTTAATATTGAATGGAGAATTTCGTGGTGAAGATGACCTCCAATGGTTCTAAAACCTCTTCCATCAGATTCATAAGGTCAAAAATAGCCAACCTAGGCTTTTGAATCACCAAAAATGGCTGAACATAGCCTCCAAACAGCTCCAGCACTGAAATGGCCCTGGTGGCCCTGAAAGCTTCCCTGAAGAAAAATCACCTACAAATGACCTCCAATGGCTCTGAAACCTGCTCCATTGGCTCCAGAAGGTCGAAGAGACCCAAAATCCATCCAAAATTCGTCCAGAATGGTTTCCTGTAGCCAAAGTTATGGCAAAAACTAACTCCCTTCTCTTTTTCCCCAAAGGCTCCACTAAATTCGGAATAGCTGGAGTTAAGCTAGCTAAAAATAGAGAAAATGCCATAAAAGGAGGACTCCCGCTCCAAAAACGCGCCAAACGTTTCAATGTAATGTGGTCACGTTTAAATAAAACACCATGTAACCGGGCTTAATTTTAATAATCCCGCGCGTAAACATTACCCACGGGTTATATATATTACATGCAAGGTATTTGTAATATTACCATATATTACAATGTAAATGCGCCATTTCAAAAGACAGGTCATATATCAAGGCGCGTGACCGGGGGCTGGGGCTTAGCCCCATCCCTAACCCCCGCCGGTTAATAAACTATGTAAATTTAAATGTATTTAAATTCATATTCATTGCAACAAGCCAACGCGTGGCGCATTGGCAGTTGGACCATTGTTAAAGCTTTGTATGAGTGGGAAGTCCGGGGGTTGAACCTCGCGGCCTCCAATAAGTTTTGAAAAACAAACCAAAGCCATTAGCCAAAATAGGGGTGCCACGTGGCAGCCCTTGGTTGGGCCACGTGGCGCCCTACCATTTGCCCAACTAGATGCCACGTGTTGCATCATTACTCGCTCACAGACAACCAATAAAAACTTGCCACGTCATCAACCAATCACAGATCGCCACATCAGCTGCCAGGGTGTACCTTTATGCCACGTCACTGCCACGTGTGGGTCGTACGGACTGCCCAGTCAACACTTTTTTTACCTGTTTAGCTCGACGAACAGATTGCGATAACTTTCGCTCCCGACGTCCGTTTGAGACGAAACGAATTGCGTTGGGTTCGTGACGACGAGGGCTACAAACCGATTTGTTTTTAGGCAATTCTGAGAACTTTGATTTTTGAGGTAAAATTTGACCCCTGGTCCAGATTCTGATCACTGGGAAAAAGTGGAAAGCATAACAATAAAGGGGAAACACTAGGAAAAAGAGGATAGTCCAACTTATTAAGGTATCTACCATCTAAGAACTTTCTAATTTAAACTGAATTAGTAAATTAATAATGGGGAAAGTCATTAAAACCTGTAAGGGATTTTGGGGACACCTAGGAGCGATTCTAGGATTGACTCTAGGTTGGTGAGGGAAATAAGGGTACTTAATTAATTAAATAGATTAGATTTTGTAGGAATGAAGGGGATCGACGACAAATGTACGAGGAGGATTATTATGAATTAAGTTTATGAAAAATAATTTAAAAGGGGTTTTGGGAAAGTTTTTGACGTTGAAAATCTATATATTGGAGGGAGGAGAAGGATGATGGATCTCTTCTGTTTTTTGTAATGTTATTCTATAGAAATCTATACTTGACTAACTTAGCTTGTGGGAGTTGGGATACATCGCTCGGTGAGGAGTGGTAGCTCAGCCTTGTGAGGCGAGTTGGGAGCTAGTTGGATCTCTGGTTAGTGTGCGTGGCCCCTCTGTGTCTCGGTGAGCTAAGGGGGGAGAAGAGTACCCCTAGCATTGGCTAGGAGGTACCCGTGAAGTGTCATCGATCGGAAAGTAGGAGTGGCAAGAAGTGTGCAAGACATCAACTTAGAGCAAGTGATTGGGCAACGATATGCTTTCCTTTATTTCTTCATTATATATTGTTGGTATGATTTATGATTTCAGTTCTATATGCTTAATCAAGTAAAGAAGATGATTGTATTGGCATTCTAATTGATGACTCAAATTTCCCCATAGATTTGCTTGATGATTGGTTAATTTCCCATGGCCGTCGACCCCTAGATGTCTTGACCATCCTGAAGTTTATTGATTGTAATGATTGTGGTTTATTCTTGCCTTCGTCGCTAGATCACCAGTCCATTCCTGAGTAGTCGACCAGGAGCCTGATCTATGGTCATCTCTTTGGCATTAATAGACCTATGGATCTCAGCTCCCTAGTTTTATGTGTGTTGATTATGAGCCAAGGAAGTTCTTTCCAGTCATCTACTCTTGTTGAATGTTCCAGGTAGGTTGTAGTCTTGTGCCTTATTATGTTGAGTAAATCCACAATTGTTATCGTTCCATTTTAACCATTGTAGTCTTGTGTCTTGTGTCTTGTTATCATATTGATGGATCAATTTTAACCATGCGTTTTATATTCTTGGATAATTTAAAATATGCATTGTATATTAATGGTCAATTTAGCTCTACATGGGATACCTCCCTTGCAGCATAACCCTTTGTGGTTTTTGATGGTCATTTCGCTATGCCCATTTTTCATTTCTCTTAACCTTAAATTTATGAAGACGATGTGAGTCTGCAATGTCCAATTAAATGACAACCTTCACTTGACTAAGTTTTGATTGAAATCTTGCATGAGAGAATTAAACCATCTTAATATATAACTTGTTGCAAATGAAACCTCTTTCCTTGCATAAGCTAGCAGTTAGAGACTAGCTTCCAAGAGTGTCAGAATGCCAAATTCCATATTTGGATCCAGGTGATGGTTATGTGCTCTTATTGACTTTTTCTACCAACAAAATTATGTTGTTTATTAACTCTAGGATTGCTAAATTTGTTTTAGATAAAAAAACAATCCTAAACCTATTACCATATCCTAAGTAATCTTGTGTTGACTATGATTTTCCTTTATTCATGCTCGAATTTGACAGGTTGGATTTGGATTTAGATGGAATTTCGTCGATGGGACCCCAACATATTTTATTACATAGATTTTATTACCGCGAATTTCACTATTACAGGGATTATATTTCTTTACTGTTACCACGATTTTATTAGCAAGATTTTATTACCACAATTTTTACTGTTACACGGATTATATTCCTTTACTGCTACCACGATTTTGACTGTTACATGGATTTTATTTATAGGATTAACTCTAGGTTGGTGAGGGAAATAAGGGTAATTAATTAATTAAATAAATTAGTTTTTCGAGGAAGGAAGGGGATGGGTGACAAATGTATGGGGAGGATTATTATGAATTAAGTTTATAAAAAATAATTTAAAAGGGGTTTTGGGAAAGTTTTTGACGTCGAAAATCTATCCTCGATCGGATATAATCCTTTTTGGCACGAAATGTAGCCTCACAATCTCACCGATGAAAACTCTAGCTATATCAGGTGCCTAATACATCATACGCATTGGAATAAAGTGAGCACTCTTTGTCAGAGTGTCTACTACTACAAAAATTGATTTGTGTCTCCTTGTTGTCAGTGGCAATCCAACAAAAAAATCCATTGAAATAACCTCCCATTTAAATTTCGGAATAGCGTGTGGATGAAGTAATCCTGTCAAATTTCTATGTTCATCCTTCACTTGCTAACATTCTAGACATCGTGCCACATATTTGACTATATATACCTTCATTCCCTTCCATGAGAATAAGGGTTTAAGGTCTGCCCTCATATTCGTGACTTTTGGGTGAGCCATGTAAACTTCTCTATGAGCCTCTCTTAGGATCAACATCCTCAACTCGTCATTCGGTGGTACGTAAATCTGATTTTTAAACCTCAATAAACCATCGCTATCAAACAAAAATCCTTCAAATCTTGGTACCATCATTGTGTTTTGTCTGCTAAAACACTCAACCTCTTTGTACCAGTCATTGTCACACTATAAAGTTAGAATATTTTTACGTAGATTCATCTGAAGAGGAAACACTGAAAAGATGCATGGTCTCCCACTCAATTCATATGCCACTTGGTTCACTACCCCTTTTATGTAAGTAATCTCAAAGTTGTACTCACTAGGAAATTCCGACCAATGTCATTCTCGTGCATTCAGGTCACTTGCGTATAGATGTGTGGTAGTCCAGAGTGGTACATATTTAGTTAAAATTTTCCTCCAACAAGGTATTGTCTCCAAAACTTCAATGCATAAACGATGGTTAACAACTCCAAGTCATGCGTTGTGTAGTTCTCCTCATACCTTCTCAGTTTCCTCGAGATGTAAGCGATCACTTGTCTGTTTTGCATCAAGACTTCGCATAAGCCTTCCTTGGACGCATCAGTGCATACCAAGAAGTTTGTGTCGATGTTAAGGTCCTTTAGTATCAGTGTTGTTGTCAACAACTCCTTGAGCCTCCAGAATTCTTCCGCGAATTTCTGGGTCCAAACAAACTTCTTGTTCTTCTTCTGCAATTCCGTGATCAAATTTGCTATCTTCGAAAATCCCTTGAAAAACTGTCGATAGTATCTTACTAAAACCATGAAGCTACGAACTTCTGGGACATTCATCGACGTAGGCCATTCCATAATAGACTTGACCTTTGCTGGATCCACGACGGTGCCTTCGCTGGAGATAACATGCCCTAAGTAGTTAATCTTTGATTGATAAAATGAGCATTTGGACAACTTCCCATACAATTTGTTCTCTCGCAGACACTGTAGTACCAAGAACAAGTTCTCGTCATGCTCCTACGTTGTCCGAGAGTAAACCAAAATATCATTAATGAATCAAGTACTCGTGGAACAACCCGTTGATCAACTCATAAATACCCCTAGGGCATTTTTCATTCAAAACGGTAAAACAGTAAACTCGTATTGTCCAAACCTTGTCTTAAAGGTGGTATTAGGGACGTCATCTTCCTTGATATGTAACTAGTGATACCCTGATCGCAAGTCGATATTTTAGAACACCATCGTGCCCTTCATTTGATCGAACATATCATCAATCCTCGGCAATGAATATTGATTCTTCATCGTTTCCTTGTTTAACTAACGGTAGTCAATGCACAGCCTCCAAAACCCCTCCTTTCAAATGAAGATAACAGGCACACCCCATGGTGACACACTTGGACATATCAATCCCACGTCCAACAATTATTTCAAATTCATTCTCAACTCCTGTAACTCTGGGGTCGACATCTAATAAGGCGTTCTAGCTATCGGTTCAGCTCCCCACTTTAGGTCTATAGTAAACTCTAATTCCCTATCTGGCATAATTTCAGGTAACTCCTCCAGAAATACGTCCGCAAACTCTCCCACCACCAAAAGGTGTTCTAGACCTTTCGCTACTCCCTTCTCATTTAAAGCAAGGATCGCATAAAGCTTGCATCCCTTGCACATGCTCTATCGTAGCTGCAAAGAAGAGATGAACCTCAGGGAAACTCCCTGGCTCCATCCTATAGTCACATGTCTTTATCCTTCATCATCAACCAAGCTGAATCGTTTCATCTTGCAGTTGAGTATCGCCTCATGCGATTCCAACCAGTCCATACCGATCACAACGTCATAAGATCCTAACATCATGATGTACAGGTTGGACCTAGTGAAAAACTCTCCCAAGTTAAGGGTACAGTCGGTAACCTTTCCTCCCACCTTCGTTTTGGCTCCCAAATCCATATCTACAAAGCTAAAATCATCTTGTTTGACTACCTTTACCTTAATCCTTTTTAGCACTGCACTCGAAATGAAACTCTTGGTAGCACCGAGATCTATCAAAATACATCTTGAGCACAGTCGACTGGTGCTCTTCCTGGCGGTTATTCACCACTGCATAAATCTGATGGGCCTTGCCCATATCAACCATGGTAGTAGGTCCAGCCGATCTAGATGCTTTAGTCCTCTCAACCAAGAAGTCATGCTATTTGTGTGGCTCCCCACACGTCTAACACCCCTTCTTCGGTCTAGTACTCCTAGTATCCTAAGTATAAGATGAGTTCTAACAATAAAGCCAAACTTGAACTTCTTGACCTTAATTTTATGGGTAACTTGGTGCAGAGCATATCGAAGCAGCATAAAAATGGGCCTCATACTCGGGGATCGTGCAACTACCTCGTCGCAAGGCATCGAACTTGTTGATCTGATGCTCAACGAATTCCTTAGAAACATACATCTCCTGGAACCATCCCTCGAATAGTTCCCATGACACATCGTTGATGGCCATGCTCAAAAGGTGCAGGAGTGTCTTCCACCATAAAAGAGTGCTCCCCTTCAGTCGAAATACCACCATGTGGACCTTCATGCTGGAGGTCATAAATGTGAAGTGTGAAGCACACTCATTTACCTACAACTATGATTCGATGACACCACTGTCTATGACACTCATGGATGCTATAACTCATCTCTCTCGAGATCTTGGAGGATGCTAATGGTACTAGATATTATGCGTTCTGGGCCCTCAGGGGCGCCCTCTAAATGCAATCTCCATGAGGACATGTTAAGGTTTTTACTTAACGCAAGGGTTAATACTCACGGGTTTACTGCAGTGGAAATCCTGGTGATCCACAGTCACAGGGATGAACCCGCTCTGATACCATATGTAATGACCCCTCTTCATTACGATTACAAGCAAACAAAAATGAATTTTTTTTTTTTTTTGTGTTTTGGAAGAAAGGCGATGAAAACAACAGTTCACCACACCACTGATGACAAACGCAAACACACATTCTAGGCAAACAGGAAACTATGACTCCACTCACTAACAAAAGGGAAACTGGGTGAATCAAGTGTAGAACAACAAGGAGGAACAACTACCCGCCCAACACAAAATGACCATGCCTACAAGATAAGGGACAACATCCCCATTCCGAAGCAACATCCAAATGAAAAGGACTAGAACCTCTAGGTGCATGAACCCAATGCCTAAAGGCATTCAACCCATACGCCATAAAGAAACTAGCAATGCTTGAAAATATTCACACAGAACACACATACTGCAGCCAATTTCTCTCTCTCCGCTATCCCATAGGGCGCGCCATGATCCTTTCATCAGGAATCATGTCGTTCCCAGGTGATAGATGCGAAAATAACCTTGGTGCAACATAAGCTATCTGGACTGAGGACTCTAGACAAACATATGTGCTAGGAACTGAATATCGATAAGAAAAACCACACCCATAACCCAACAACAGGTCGATGAAATGCTAGAGGAAGAAGACAAGGGATGATGCAAGCCAATACATGACATCATCCCTGACCCAACAAATCACCTAGTCTAAACCAGTCAATGAATACAATCTATTTTAACATGGGTTCCATTCTAAATGTGGCACATCAAATTTACAATTAGTCAATAATGCACCCTCTAATTTAACACTAATACAATCAATCTTGCAAGTCTAAGTAAGAAATATTTAAACTATAATTATAAATACCATCTAACCTCCATTATAATCAATTTAGCAAGTCTAAAATTGGCAATCTAGTCTTTACTCACCAACCTAATTTTAATCATTAATACAACCTAATTGGGAAATTATACCTTAATCCAAATTCTCCAATCAGCTATCCATTAACCTGAATAACAATATTAACAAGATTAATGTAGGATGATACTATTATAACACCCATGAACAATTTAATCTCAACATGTAGTCTAGCTATATTGACTGTACCAATAATACTAGCTATCTATTATCATTGAGAAGGAAACTGCTAACTACAAACATCGTTGTCGTAATATAAGAAGGGAATTAACATAACAGTTACCTAATGATTAAATTAGCAACAACAAGGCCATTTACATGTCTGTTATCATAACAAGTAATAAAGCAATAACAAGGTGATTAACATGTTGATTAACATAATAATTAATATAACGATAACAAGGCAATTACATGACAGTTAACATAACAATTAATAGCTCAATAACAAGGCGTTTTCATACTGTTTAACCATTTAACTCATTGTGGCAATTAATCAAAAAGAAGGAATCTACTGATCATTAACTCATGGTAGAAAATAACATGGCAATTTATAAGGGAATAATATATCTTTTATCATTGCAATTAGGATGGTAATTAATAGTAAAACACCGACAACATTTAAGGAAAAAAGGTGTCCAATCCAACAACCGCAGTAAACCATTTAAATGGGCAAAACATGGTCACACCAGTAGAAAAACATAGTCCTAGTTAATGGCTAATCACCGTGCCATACCTCAGCAAGCACAAGCTACCAATTCATGACAACTCATGGGTATTTAACAACAACTCAATCCATTGTTTGAAACAAAAAACGTGGGAATTTAAAACGACAATATCAGTCTCATTTATAAGCAAAAACGTGTGCATTTAAAACAACAAACTCAGTCTCATTTGCAAGAAAAAACGTGGGCATTTTAAACAACAATCTCTGTCTCATTTGAAAGACAAAAAGTGGGAACTTTAAACAGCAAACTCGGTCTCATTTGAAAGAAAAAACATGGGCATTTAAAACAATAAACTCAGTCTCATCTGAAAGCAAAAATGTGGGCAATTAAAACAACAATCTCGGTCTCATTTGAAGGAAAAACGTGGGCATTTAAAACAACAAACTCAATCTCATTTGAAAGAAAAAATGTGGGCAATTTTAAACGAAAATCTTTGTCTCATTTGAAAGCAAAATGTGGGTATCTAAAACAACAATCTCTGGCAATATTTAAAAGAAAAAACGTTTCTCTATTTTCAGGATACCAATACCAAATGCAAACATGAATCGATTCATTTTTCCATTGCCCTAATACCAATACAAAATGAAGACATGAATCAGTTCGTTTTTCCATTTCTAGAATACAAATACAAAATGCAGACATGAATCAATTCATTTTTCCATTGCCAGAATACCAATACAAAATGCAGACATGAATCAATTCTTTTTTCCATCACCAGAATACAAATACAAAATGCAGACATGAATCAATTTGTTTTTCCATTGCTAGAATACCAATAAAAAATGCAGACATGAATCAATTCCTTTTCCATTGCCAGAATACAAATACAAAATGAAGAAAGAATACCATCGCTTGATCACCCACTCTGAGTTGAAGTCCCATGCGCTCCATGCAACACCCATTTGCCGACCGACGAGACTTCACCGGTACCTCCCAACCAATGCTAGGAGTACTATTCTTCCCCCTTAGCCCCCCGAGCCACAAAGGGGCAACACACACTATCCATAGATTCAGCTAGCTCCCAACTCGCCTTACTAGGTCGAGCTACCACTCCTCACTGAGTTGGGTATCCCAACTCCCACAAGATAAGTCAGTCAAGTAGATATTTTTGCAGTGTAATGTTATGCAAACACAAGATATCCTTCATCCTTCTCCTCCCTTCATTATATAGAGTTTTTAATTCCCTTAGTTTCTTAAAATCTTATTTATTTAAGTTTTTAAAAATTAAATCCTAAAAATTCCTCCCCGTACAAGTGTCACCCATCCCCATCATTCCTCCAAAAATTAATTTCTTTAATTAATTAAATTCCCTTATATCCTTCACCCACCTAGAGTCACTCGTAGAATCACTCCTACGTGTCCCCAAAATTTCTTACAGGTTTTAATGACTTTCCCCATTATAAATTTGTTAGTTCAATTTTAAATTAGAAAGTTATTAATGGTAGATACCTTACTAAGTTTGACTTTCTTCTTTTTCCCTTGGGTTTCTCTTTTCTTCTTATGTTTCCCTCTTTTCCTAGTTTCCTAAATATTTTAGATTTCCCTCTTTTCCCTTTTCATTTAGGACTCAAATTGGTAGGTGTAGAAATTAACCCCTTTTTTCCTTTTTCCCTTTTTAGTTAATAATTTTAAATTATCATAAATAATAAAACAATTATTTCCCCTTTTTTTTTAATTTTACCCTAACAAATTTTTATGAATCATTAAAATTTATCACCCCCTTATTATTACAAGATTTAATGAAGAGTATAATTATT
>ML778318.1:569021-595326 GCA_009831015.1 Picea engelmannii | reverse complement strand
TAGGGAATTTTTTTAAAACAATTCTTAACATGTTATTCGTCCTAAGACCATATAGGTTCATTCGTTTATCATCAAAAATGCGACGTGCCCTTCACGACAGACTAGGTGCTCCAAGGGTGACACTCACCACAATGTTCCCTCGCGCGATGTGCCCTTCAGGACAGACTGCGTGCTCCAAGGGTGTCACTCGCCTCTTTCTATTTTTCTTGCGCGACGTTCCCTTTAGGACGCACCACGTGCTCCAAGGGTGCCAATCATCTCTTGACTGACTTGGTAGACATAAAAAAACCTTGGATTCAATACTCTGCTAAGTGACCTTGTGGGAGAGTAAGGGCCTCTAAGGAATAAGGCCCCTGCCTTATTGCACGCCCCTTAGAATCATCATCAACAACTATCATAGTCTACACTCATGACATCGTGGGTCCTCTTGAACTAGGTAAACGTTAACCTACAGTTCAAGCCATGACGAGAGTGCTAGTAGGTTGTGGCAGGGTTGTTGTCAACACGTCTCCCTCAACATCTCTGGTAGTCGTGCATGGCCCCTCTAATCCACATGTGATTCTAGTAAGAAATCTATCATTAGCCTGCATCATCAAAGAATCATGTCAGAAATGTATCCATAATCATATCATCTAATCATATGCACTAATATCACAATAAAACAATCAAACCCCAATGTTACACTCCCCGACCTGATCCGGAGTCCAAGGGGATCCATTGATGCCTTTGCATCCTCGAGGTCCAAAATCCTACACAGCAAGTAAAACTAAATCAATACCACTTTTCTATGTCAAAGAAGTAAAACAATAGGTCACCAACCGATAATGCCTCATAATCAAAATCAATGTTTTAATAGAATAAAATATGGATCACTTGCGAGCAAGTATCCTCAAAGAATAATTTTGTTCAGTGCGTAAGAGTGGGATGTTACAAAAATTGGGAAAAAGTGGAAAGCATAACAACAAGTGGAAACACTAGGAAAAAGAGGATGGCCCAACTTACTAAGGTATCTACCATCTAAGAACTTTCTAATTTAAACTGAACTAGTAAATTAATAATGGGGAAAGTCATTAAAACCTGTAAGGGATTTTGGGGACACCTAGGAGCGATTCTAGGATTGAATCTAGGTTGGTGAGGGAAATAAGTGTACTTAATTAACTAAATAAATTAGCTTTTGGAGGAATGAAGGGGATCGGTGACAAATGTACGGGGAGGATTATTATGAATTAAGTTTATGAAAAATAATTTAAAAGGGGTTTTGGGAAAGTTTTTGACGTTGAAAATCTATATATTGGAGGGAGGAGAAGGATGATGGATCTCTTTTGTTTTTTGTAACGTTATGCTATAGAAATATATACTTGACTAAATTAGCTTGTGGGAGTTGAGATACCTCTCTCGGTGAGGAGTGGTAGCTCAAGCTTGTGAGGCAAGTTGGGAGCTAGTTGGATCTCTGGTTAGTGTGCGTGGCCCCTCTCTGTCTCGGTGGGCTAAGGGGGAAGAAGAGTACCCCTAGCATTGGCTGGGAGGTACCCGTGAAGTGTCATCGGTTGGCAAGCGGGAGTGGCAAGAAGCGCGCAGGACATCAACTCAGAGCAGGCGATTGGGGAACGATACGATTTCCTTTATTTCTGCATGGTATATTGTTAGTATGATTTATGCTTTCAGTTCTGTATGCTTAATCAAGCAAAGAACATGATTGTCTTGGCGTTCTAATTGATGACTGAAATTTCCCCATAGCTTCGCTTAATGATTGGTTAATTTCCCATGGCCTTCGACCCCTAGATGTCTTGACCATCCTGAGGTTTATTGATTGCAATGATTGTGGTTTATTCTTGCCTTCATCGCTAGCTGACCAGTCCGTGCCTGAGTAGTCGACCAGGAGCCTGATCTATGGATATCTCTTCGGCATTAATAGACCTATGGATCTTAGTGCACTGGTTTTATGTGTGTTGATTATGAGCCAAGGAGGTTCTTGCCAGTCATCTACCCTTGTTGAATGTTCCAGGTAGGGTGTAGTCTTGTGCCTTATTATGTTGAGTAAATCCACCATTGTTATTGTTCCTAGTTCCATAAATATAACTCTTCTTTTTTATGTATTCATGGATCAATTTTAACCATGCATTTTATATTCTTGGATAATTTAAAATATGCATTGTATATTGATGGTCAATTTAGCTCTGCATGGGATACCTCCCTTGCAACATAACCCTTTGTGGTTTTTGATGCTCATTTGGCTGTGCCCATTTTTCATTTCTCTGAACCTTAAATTTATGAAGACAATGTGAGTCTACAATGTTCAATTAACTGACAACCTTCACTTGACTAAGTTTTGATTGAAATCTTGCGCGAGGGAACTAAACCATCTTAATATATAACCTGTTGCAAATGAAACCATTTTCCTTGCATAAGCTAGCAGCTAGAGACCAGCTTCCAAGAGTGTTAGAATGCCAAATTCCATATTTGCATCCAGGTGATGGTTATGTGCTCTTCTTGACTTTTTCTACCAACAAAATTATGTTGTTTATTGACTCCAGGATTGCTAAATTTGTTTTAGATAAAGAAACAATCCTCAACCTATTACCATATCCTAAGTAATCTTGTGTTGACTATGATTTTCCTTTATTCATGCTCGAATTTGACATGTTGGATTTTGGATTTAGATGGAATTCCATCGATGGGACCCCAACATATTTTATTACACAAATTTTACTACCACGAATTTCGCTATTACACGGATTATATTTCTTTACTATTACCACGATTTTATTAGCAAGATTTTATTACCACGATTTTTACTGTTACACAGATTATATTCCTTTAATGCTACCACGATTTTGACTGTTACATGGATTTTATTTACAGGATTGACTCTAGGTTGGTGGGGGAAATAAGGGTAATTAAATAATTAAATAAATTAGTTTTACGAGGAAGGAAGGGGATGGGTGACAAATGTACGGGGAGGATTATTATGAATTAAGTTTATAAAAAATAATTTAAAAGGGGTTTTGGGAAAGTTTTTGATGGAGAAAATCTATCCTCGATCGGATATAATCCTTTTTGGCATGCCATGTAGCCTCACAATATCACCGATGAAAAATCTATCTATGTTAGGTGCCTAATACATCATATGCGTAGGAATAAAGTGAGCACTCTTTGTCAGAGTGTCTACTACTACGAAAATCGATTTGTGTCTCCTTGTCATCAGTGGCAATCCAACAACAAAATCCATTGAAATAACCTCCCATTTCAATTTCGGAATAGCGTGTGGATGAAGTAATCCTGTCATATTTCTATGTTCATCCTTCACTTTCTAACATTCTAGACATCCAGCCACATAGTTGACTATATCTACCTTCATTCCCTTCCATAATAATAAGGGTTTAAGGTCTGCCCTCATCTTTGTGACTTTTGGGTGAGCCATGTAAACTTCTTTATGAGCCTCTCTTAGAATCAACATTCTCAAATCGTCGTTCGGTGGTATGTAAATCTGATTTTTAAACCTCAATAAACCATCGCTATCAAACGAAAATCCTTCAAATCTTGGTACCATCATTGTGTTTTGTCTTCTAAAACCCTCAACCTCTTTGTACCAGTCATTGTCACACTGTAAAGTTAGAATATTTTCACGTAGATTCGTCTGAAGAGGAAACACTGAAAATATGTGTGGTCTAGGACTCAATTCATATGCCACTTGGTTCACTACCCTTTTTATGTAAGTAAACTCAAAGTTGTACTCACTAGGAAATTCTGACCAATGTCATTCTTGTGCGTTCAGGTCACTTGCATATAGATGTGTGGTAGTCCATAGTGGTACATATTTAGTTAACATTTTCCTCCAACAAGGTATTGTCTCCAAACCTTCAAGGCATAAATGATGGTTAACAAATCCAAGTTATGCATTGTGTAGTTCTCCGCATACCTTCTCAGTTTCCTCGAGATGTAAGCGATCACTTGTCCGTTTTGCATCAAGACTTCGCCTAAGCCTTCCTTGGATGCATCAGTGCATACCAAGAATTCTATGTCCATGTTAAGGACCTTTAGTATCGATGTTGTTGTCAACAGCTCCTTGAGCCTCTAGAATTATTCCACAAATTTCTCGGTCCAAACAAACTTCTTGTTCTTCTTCTGCAATTTCGTGATCAAATTTGCTATCTTTGAAAATCGCTCGACAAACCGTCGATAGTATCTTGCTAAACCCATGAAGCTACGAACTTATGGGACATTTGTTGGCGCAGGCCATTCCATAATAGCCTTGACCTTTGTTGGATCCACAATGATGCCTTCGCCGGAGATAACATTCCCTAAGTAGTAAATCTTTGATTGATAAAATGAGCATTTGGACAACTTCCCATAAAATCTGTGCTCTCATAGACACTGTAGTACCAAGTGCAAGTGCTCTTCATGCTCCTACATCGTCCGAGAGTAAACCAAAATATCGTCAATGAATACTTAGACGAACTTTTCCAAGTACTCGTGGAACACCACGTTCATTAACTCATAAATACCCCTAGGGCGTTTGTCAATCGAAGCAGTAAAAAAGTAAACTTGTATTGTCCAAACCTCATCTTAAAGGCAGTATTAGGGACGCCATCTTCCTTGATATGTAACTAGTGATGCCCTGATCGCAAGTCGATATTTGAGAACACCATCGTGCCCTTCATTCGATTGAACAGATCATCAATCCTCGGCAATGGATATTGATTCTTCATTGTTTCCTTGTTTAACTAACGACAGTCAATGCAGAGCCTCCAAAACCCCTCCTTCCTTCAAATGAATATAACAGGCACACCCCACGGTGACACACTTGGACATATCAATCCCACGTCCAACAATTCTTTCAGTTTCATTCTCAACTCTTGTAACTCTGGGGTCGACATCTGATAAGGCATTCTAGCTATCGGTTCAGTTCCCCGTTTTAGGTCTATAGTAAACTCCAATTCCCTCTGTGATAGAATTCCAGGTAACTCCTCCAGAAATATGTCTGCAAACTCTCCCACCACCAAAAGGTGTTCTAGACCTTCCGCTACTCCTTTCTCGTTTAACGCAAGGATCACATAAAGGTTGCACCCCTTGCGCATGCTCTTCCGTAGCTGCAAGGAAGAGATGAACCTCGGGGAAACTCCCTGGCTCCATCGTATAGTCACATGTCTTTATCCCTCATCATCGACCAAGCTCAACTGTTTCATCTTGCAGTTGAGTATCGCCTCATGCGATTCCAACCAGTCCATACTGATCACAATGTCATAAGATCCTAACATCATGATGTACAGGTTGGACCTAGTGAAAAACTCTCCCAAGTTAAGGGTACAACCCGTAACCTTTCCTCTCACCTTCTGTTTGGCTCCCGAAGCCATATCTACAAAGATAAAATCATCTTGTTTGACTACCTTTACCTTAATCCTTTTTAGCACTGCACACCAAATGAAACTCTCGGTAGTACCGGGATCTATCAAAATACATCTTGAGCACAGTCGACTGGTGCTCTTCCTGGCGGTTATTCACCATTGAATAAATATGATGGGCCTTGCCCATATCTCCCATGGTAGTAGGTATAGTCGATCTAGATGCTTTAGTCCTCTCGACCAGGAAGTCGTGCTAGTAGTGTGGCTCCCCACATGTCTACCACCCCTTCTTTGGTCCAGTACTCCTAGTACCCGAAGTATAAGATGAGTTCTAACAATAAGGCCAAACTTGAACTTCTTGACCTTAAGTTTATGGGTAGCTTGGTGCAAATCATATCGAAGCAGCACCAAAACGGGCCTCGTACTCGGGGATCGCGTGACTACCTCGTCGCAAGGCATCAAACTCGTTGAGTTGACGCTCAATGAATTCCTTAGAAACATACATCTCCTGGAACCATCCCTCGAATCGTTCCCATGACACATCACCGACGACCATGCTCAAAAGGGGCAGGAGCATCTTCCACCATAAAAGAGTGCTCCCCCTCAGTCGAAAGACCACCATGTGGACCTTCATGCTAGAGGTCATAAATGTGAAGTGTGAAGCACAATCATTTCTTTATAACTATGATTCGATGAAACCATTGTCTATGACACTCATGGATGCTAGAACTCATCTCTCTCGAGATCTTGGAGGATTCTAATGGTACTAGATATTATGCGTTGTGGACCCTCAGGGGCGCACTCTAAATGCGATCTCCACGAGGACATGTTAAGGTTTTTACTTAATGCAAGGGTTAATACTCAGGGGTTTACTGCAATGGAAATCCTGGTGATCCATAGTCGTAGGGATGAACCCGCTCTAATACCAAATGTAACGACCCCTCTTCATTACGATTACAAGCAAACAACAATGAATTTTTATTTCTTTTTGTGTTTTGGAAGAAATGCGATGAAAACAACAGTTCACTACACCACTAACGATGAACGCAAACGGGAAAATATGACTCCACTCACTAACACAAGGGAAACTAGGTGAATCAAGCGTAGAACAACAAGGAGGAACAACTACCCACCCAACACAAAACGACCATGCCTACAAGCTAAGGAACAAAATCCCCATTCCGACGCAACATTTAAACGAAAAGGACTAGAACCTCTCGGTGCATAAACCCAATGCCTAAAGGCATTCAACCCATACGCCATAAAGAAACTAGCAATGCTTGGAAATACTCACACAGAACACACATACTATAGCCAAGTTCTCACTCTCCGCTATCCCATAGGGCGTGCCATGATCCTTTCTTCAGGAATCACGTCGTTCACAGGTGATAGATGCATCAATAACCTTGTCACAACATAAGCTATCTGGACTAAGGACTCTAGACAAACAGATGTGCTAGGAACCGAATACCGATAAGAAAAACCATAGCCATACCCCAACAACAGGTCGACGAAACGCCAGAGGAAGAAGACAAGGGATGATGTAAGCCAATACATGACATCATCCCTAACCCAACAAATCACCTAGGCTAAACCAGTCAATGGATACAATCTATTTTAACATGGGTTCCATTCTAAACGTGGCACATCAAATTTACAATTATTCAATAATGCACCCACTAATTTAACGTTAATACAATCAATCTTGCAATTCTAAGTAAGAAATATTTAAACTATAATTATAAATACCATCTAACCTCCATTATAATCAATTTATCAAGTCTAAAATTGGCAATCTAGTCTTTACTCACCAACCTAATTTTAATCATTAATACAACCTAATTGGGAAAATTATACCTTAATCCAAAATCTCCATCCAGCTATCCATTAACTTGAATAACAATATTAACAAGATTATTGTAGGATGATACTATTATAACACCCATGAACAATTTAATCTGAACATGTAGTCTAGCTATATTGATCATACCAATAATACTAGCTATCTATTATCATTGAGAAGGAAACTGCTAACTACAAACATCGTTGTCGCAATATAAGAAGGAAATTAACATAACAATTACCTAATGATTAAATTAGCAACAACAAGGCCATTTACATGTCTATTATCATAACAAGTAATAAAGCAATAACAAGGTGATTAACATGCTGATTAACATAATAATTAATATAACAGCAATAAGGCAATTACATGACTGTTAACATAACAATTAATAGCTCAATAACAAGGCGTTTTCATACTGTTTAACCATTCAACTCGTTGTGGCAATTAATCAAAAACAAGGAATCTACTGATCATTAACTCATGGTAGAAAATAACATGGCAATTTATAAGGGAATAATATAGCTTTTATCATTGCAATTAAGATGGTAATTAATAGTAAAATGCAAGCAACATTTAAGGAAAAAAGGTGTCCAATCCAGCAACCGTAGTCAACCATTTAAATGGGCAAAACATGGTCACACCAGCAGCAAAACACAGTCCCAGTTAATGGCTAATCATTGTGCCATACCTCAGCAAGCATAGGCTACCAATTCATGACAACTCATGGGTATTTAACAACAACTCAATCTATTGTTTGAAACCAAAAACGTGGGAATTTAAAATGGCAATATCAGTCTCATTTGGAAGCAAAAACGTGTGCATTTAAAACAACAAACTCAGTCTCATTTGCAAGAAAAAAACGTGGGCATTTTAAACAACAATCTCTGTCTCATTTGAAAGACAAAAAGTGGGAATTTTAAATGGCAAACTCAGTCTCATTTGAAAGAAAAAACATGGGCATTTAAAACAATAAACTCAGTCTCATCTGAAAGAAAAAATGTGGGCAATTAAAACAACAATCTCGGTCTCATTTGAAGGCAAAACGTGGGCATTTAAAACAACAAACTCAATCTCATTTGAAAGAAAAAATGTGGGCAATTTTAAACGAAGATCTCTGTCTCATTTGAAAGAAAAATATGGGTACTTAAAACAACAATCTCTGGCAACATTTAAAAGAAAAAATGTTTCTATATTTTTAGGATACCAATACCAAATGCAAACATGAATCAATTCATTTTTCCATTGCCCGAATACCAATACAAAATGAAGACATGAATCAATTCGTTTTTCCATTTCGAGAATACAAATACAAAATGAAAACATGAATCAATTCATTTTTCCATTGCCAGAATACCAATACAAAATGTAGACATGAATCAATTCGTTTTTCCATCGCCAGAATACAAATAAAAAATGCAGACATGAATCAATTTTTTTTTCCATTGCTAGAATACCAATACAAAATACAGACATGAATCAATTCTTTTTCCATTGCCAAAATACAAATACAAAATGAAGAAATCATATCATCGCCTGATCACCCGCTCTGAGATGAAGTCCCATGCGCTCCATGCAACTCCCTCTTTCTGATCGACAAGACTTCATCGGTACCTCCCAACCAATGCTAGGATTACTCTTCCTCCCCCTTAGCCCCCCGAGCCACAAAGGGGCCACACACACTATCCATAGATTCAGCTAGCTCCCAGCTCACCTTACAAGGCCAAGCTACCACTGCTCACTGAGCTGGGTATCCCAACTCCCACAAGCTAAGTCAGTCAAGTAGAGATTTTTGCAGTGTAATGTTATGCAAACACAAGATATCCTTCATCCTTATCCTCCCTTCATTATATAGAGTTTTGAAGTCCCTTGCTTTCTTAAAATCTTATTTATTTAAGTTTTTAAAAATTAAATCCTAAAAAGTACTCCCCGTACAAGTGTCACCCATCCCCATCATTCCTCCACAAATTATTTTCTTTAATTAATTAAATTCCCTTATATCCATCACCCACCTAGAGTCACTCCTAGAATCGCTCCTATGTGTCCCCAAAATCTCTTAAAGGTTTTAATGACTTTCCCCATTATCAATTTGTTAGTTCATTTTTAAATTAGAAGGTTCTTAATGGTAGATACCTTACTAAGTTTGACTTTCTTCTTTTTCCCTTGGGTTTCTCTTTTATTCTTATGTTTCCCTCTTTTCCTAGTTTCCTAAATATTTTAGATTTCCCTCTTTCCCCTTTCCATTTAGGACTCAAATTGGCAGGTGTAGAAATTAACCCCTTTTTTCCTTTTTCCCTTTTTAGTTAATAATTTTAAATTATCATAAATAATGAAACAATTATTTCCCCTTTTTTTTTAATTTTACCCTAACAAATTATTATGAATCATTTAAATTTCTCACCCCCTTATTATTACAAGATTTAACAAAGAGTATAATTATTATTTATGTTGTTTTTTTTTTTTTTTAAATAGATAGATAAAAGTTTACCACTAGCATAATCTAGACTTAGACCTTAAATTTTCATACTGGACGACATTTTATTAGGGAATTTGTTTTTAAAAATTCTTAACACGTTATTCATCCTAAAACCATATAGGTTCATTCGTTTATCATCAACAATGTGACGTTCCCTTCAGGACAAACTAGGTGCTCCAAGGGTGGCACTCACCACAATGTTCCTTCGTGCGATCTTCCCTCCAGGACAAACTACGTGCTCCAAGGGTGCCACTCACCTCTTTCCATTTTTCTTGCACGACGTTCCCTTTAGGACACACCACGTGCTCCAAGGGTGCCAATCAGATCTTGACTGACTTGGTAGACATAAAAAAAACCTGGATTCAATACTCTAGTAAGTGAACTTGTGGGAGAGTAAGGGCCTCTAAGGAATAAGGCCCCTGCCTTATTTGATGCAGGAGCATCTCCCACATCAAGCAAGCCAGCGCGGAAGCGGAAAATAGTTGGACAAGCCAACACAAATTTTGAATTCACCTTGGAAGTTATTGTGCAAATCTTAAATGAGCCATTAAGATGAAGGCGCACTTGTATATTGTAATGGGACCTTGAGCCTTTAAGCTCTCATCCTTAGTAGGTAGACAACATTTAAAGTAGTTAATGTAAAGTAGATAGAATTTAATTCTAGACTAGACAGCTTGAAAGCGCAAGAGGGAAACGAGGTATAGACACCCTTATTGTGCATTGTAACATTATTGAGAATTGAAGCAGAAGAAGAGCAAGAGCATGCAAAGAGCTGTGTAAAGACACCCATGTACAGATACTTGAATTAATAGAACAAGATTGATTCAAATTCATGGTTTGTGTTGTTCTCTGTGTATTGATGTTATGCTCATGAATGTTTGCTTCCTGTTATGCATTTTCTTTGATATGATTTGTATATGATTTCATGTTTGAGTTGAAGTCTGAAGGGAAGAAGGAATGAGTTTCAATTGTTTCTCTATCTGAGCTAGAAAATTCATGCAAGGAGTGCAGTTGAAGTGTCTGCAAGGAGTTCATTGACAAGGGGTTCAGATAGAGATAGCTTTTGTTCTCATTCATCCAGAAGGTGCAGACAGGCAAAGGAGCCATGCAAGGAGTGTGCAGGCTGAGTGAAGTTTAGGGTTGCAAACCTGAGTAAGTGTTTTAAGACTGTTGCTGCAGGTGTGCGCAGTGTCGAAGACTTAAACACTTAGACGTGGTTGAAAGTTTTCCGCAAGGAGATCGCGTGAGAGTTCTATGGGTGCAGATTTCCCGAAAGGGAAAAAGAAGAACATTAAGGTTCTTCGGGCCAGTAGAGAAGAGAAGATTCTGTGAGCAGACGTGCTTGAGGGCGTAGCTGCGTCAGTTTGGTATCAGAGCACAGAAAGATTCTTTGCTTTCTGTAGCAGAGAAGAGAATTTGCCATGCCGTCGAGAAGAGATAGGCAATCACCTGATCCAGAGGATAGGGAAATGACGAGAAGAAGAGGTAGGCAGATGACTGATCCAGTCATGGAGAGACAGATGCGTGATCTTCGAGAAAGACTCGAAGACATGGAGACAGCGCAAAGACACACAGTCGGTGCAAGGGATCTGAGTGTTTCTGAAAGTGAAGTTGAGGTTGAACGTGAAGAAGAAGTTGCAGCTGAAGATGCATCAAACGAGCGTTTGATCAGAGCTATTGCCAGGATGGGTGCAAGAGCAAAGATGGAAATTCTAGTTGACGAGGGAAACTTGGATGCAGAGGAGATTCTAAACTGGATTAGATCTCTAAACACATACTTCGACTATGAAGATGTCGAGGAAGACAAGAAAGTCAAGCATGTTGTCGCACGCTTGAAAGGACATGCAACATTGTGGTGGGATGAACTACAAGCTGACAGATGCTGCAAGGGAAAGAAAAATATCAAGAGTTGGGATCGAAAAATCGCAAATATGAAGGCGAAATTCATCCCCAAGGACTATCAAATCACTCTGTTCAGAAGAATGCAGAACCTGAGACAGAAGATGATGACAGTGAAAGAGTACACTGAGGAGTTCTATAAACTGAACATCATGGTAGATCATCGGGAGAGCGATGATGAAAAGGTTTCCAGATACATGAATGGCCTAAGATATGATATCCAGGATGAGATGAGCATGGTAACTATCCGAATGGTAGAATATGCTTATCAAATGGCTCTGAAACCTGAGGAGAAGCTGAGACGAAAGAAGAGTCAGAGGGGCTGAGGCAGAAGTCATCCCAGAGGCAAAGAAGTTTCCCAGAACAAATACCAGAAGCCCAAGGAGGAATGGAAGAAACCTCAAACTTGAACAGAGAGAGGTGGAACCTCACAGAGAGGACAACATAATGAGCAGAGAGGAGATTATGCTGACAACAACACTTTTCCTCATACTAGAGGTAGAGGAAGGGGAAGAGGTGGAGAAATCACATGCTTCACATGTGGAAAGAATGGGCACAAGTCTTACGAGTGTCCATATAAAAAGAAGGACATGGGAGAAGCTCACATCACCGAAACATAGAGGCGGGATGTTGAGGTTGAAGACACAGAAGGCGGAAGATCGCTCATGATGCGAAAAGTCCTTTTAACACCTGAGAAGGAGGTGGAAATTTCAGTCCAAAGGACCAGAATTTTCAGGACTGCTTGCAAGACCAAGGACAGGGTATGCAAGGTCATTGTAGATAGTGGTAGCACGAACAATCTCGTATCTACAGAGATGGTAGAGAAGCTGGAGCTGGAGACGACTGATCATCCAAGCCCATACAGAGTTTCGTGGCTACAGAAAGGACACCAGGTAACTATCACTAAACAATGCTTGGTTGAATTCAAGATAGGAGGATATAATGATAAGATATTGTGTGATGTCATTCCTATGGATGTTTGTCATCTATTGCTGGGTAGACCATGGCAATATGACATAAATGTGATTCATGATGGGTGAATGAACACATACACCCTGGAGAAGAATGGGAGGACACACATGTTGCTTCCGATAAAGGATAAGGAGGTGAAGCCAGAAGTAAGCAACACAGTACTTCTCATGAGTGGGAAGGAACTTCTTACCGATGTTAAGAAGAAGGAGGATCCACAATTTTTTGTGTTCAGAAAACCAAGGATTGTTCTGACTAGAACAAGAGTGGATGATTTTCCAGAGGAGATTCAGGAACTACTGGAAGAGTTCGTTGACATTATAGTGGATGACTTACCTCATTTGTTGCCACCGATTAGAAGTGTGAGTCATCACATAGATCTCATACCAGGAGCCGATTTTCCAAACAAAGCCGCGTACAGATTGACGCCGCAAGAGAATGAAGAGGTTAAGAAGCAAGTCCAAGATTTGTTCGAGAAAGGTTTGGTCAGGGAAAGCTTGAGTCCATGTGTTGTTCCAACAGTACTCAGTCCGAAGAAAGATGGAGGTTGGAGGATGTATACTGACTCGAGGGCGATAAATAAGATAACCATCAGGTACATATTTCCATTGCCAAGCATGGATGATCTGATGGATTGCTTGAGTGGAGATAAATATTTTTCAAATATTGATTTGAAAAGCGGTTATCACCAGATTCGCATGAGAGAAGGTGATGAATGGAAGATAGCATTCAAGACATATGAGAGTTTGTATGAATGGCCTGTTATGTCGTTTAGCTTAAAAAATGCACCGAGTACCTTCATGAGGTTGATGAACGAAGTCTTGAGGGATTTCATCGGGAAATTTGTCATTGTATATTTGGATGACATATTGATTTACAGTAAGATAGTTGCAGAGCATCTGAAGCATTTGGCTACAGTGATGCAGAAATTACAGCAGGAGAAGCTATTGATTAACATGAAGAAGTCCTCATTCATGAAGACAGAGCTCATTTACTTGGGATTTGTTATTTCAGATAAGGTGGAGGTAATCAAGAATTGGCCATCACCGAAGAATATTTTTGAGGTGAGAAGTTTTCATGGATTAGCTAGTTTCTACCGAAAATTAATCAGAAATTTCAGTGGAATTAGTGCAGCAATGATGGATACAGTGAAGAAGCGGCATAAGTCTTTTCACTGGACTGAAGAGGCTGAAAGGAGTTTTAATCTATTGAAGAGGAAGATTACGGAACAACCAGTTTTGGTGTTGCCGGATTTCCAGAAGACATTTCAGGTGAAATGTGATGCAAGTGGGTTTGCAATCGGGGCAGTCTTAAGTCAAGAAGACAGGCCGATAGCGTATTTCAGTGAGAAGCTGAATGAGGAAAAATTGATGTACTCCACATATGATAAGGATTTATATGCTATTATACAAGCATTGAAGAAATGGAGGCATTACTTGATACCCAAGGAGTTTTTTTTGTACAGTGACAATCATGCATTGCAGTTTGTGACTCAATAGGAGAAGTTGAATCAGAAACATGTCAAATGGGTTGAGTATATGCAGAATTTCACATTCGTGATTAAACATATTTCTGGTACTGCTAACAAAGTTGTTGATGCTTTGAGCAGGAAGTGTTTTCTTTGAGTTGGGTTTTGATGATCTCAAGGACATGTACGCTGATGATCCAGATTTTAAGGAAGCATATGAAGCAGCTGAGAATCCAGTTCTCAGAGATAGAAGCTAGTGGGGTGAGTACATGATCTAGGAAGGATTGTTGTTTAAGGGCAATCAACTGTGTATTCCAAAATGCTCCATGAGGGAGAATCTACTGAAGGAAAAACACAGTGGAGGATGGGCCAGACATTTTGGTCATGAAAAAACATTTGCAAAGATGAATGAGTCATATTTTTGGCCAGGAATGTGATCAGAGGTCAAGATATTTGTAGACAGATGTAGAATTTTCCAGCATTCGAATGGAAGAAAGCAGAATGCAGGATTTTATCAACCATTGCCCATACCAGAAAGGTCGTGGGATGCGATTAGCATGGATTTTGTATTGGGGTTGCCAAGAACACAAAGAGGTGTTTATTTGATCTTTGTGGTAGTGGATAGATTTTCCAAAATGGAACACTTCATTCCATGTAAGAAGACCAGTGACGTAACTCACAATGCCAATCTGTTCTTCAAAGAGGTCATTCGACTTCATGGGTTTCCGAAGAGTATAGTTTCGAATCGAGATACGGAATTCATATGGAATTTTTGGAGGACCTTATTGAAGAAGCTAGGAACTAACTTAGCATTTAGTTCATCTTATCACCCTCATATGGATGGACAAACAGAATTGGTCAACAAAAGTCTGGGAGACTTGCTGAGAAGCTTGGTGACAGAGCACCACAGCCAGTGGGACAATATATTACCACAGGCAGAGTTCGCGTATAATGACTCAGTTCACAGGAGCACAGGGAAAAGTCCATTTCAGGTTATCTATGGAATGCATCCGAGAGGAATTTATGAACTGAGGGATTCAGAACAGACTGCTACTCGGAGCACTAGTGCAGAGGAATTTGCAGAAGCGATGAAAGAACTTCACAGCTAGGTGAAGGAGCGACTACTGAGATCAAGACAAGAGTATAAACGTAGAGCAGATCAGCATAAGAGACAACTTCAATTTGAAGTTGGTGATCTGTTTCTAGCACATTTGAGAAAGGAAAGCTTCCCGAGGGGAACATACAATAAGTTGAAGATGAAGAAAATTGGACCCTGGAAGGTCTTGAGGAAATTTGGGGCAAACGCGTATGAAATTGAATTACCCGATGGGATCAGAATTTCTCTGATATTCAATATATCTGATTTGTACCCATATAGAGTTGAAGAAATAGGGACTAGAGATGAGCAGCTAGTGATCCAGTGGATGAAGCATATGCTAGTTGCAGAGAAGCCACAGATGGAATGCATATTGGATAAGAGAGTAAGTAAGAAGACCAGGAGGAAAGAATACTTTGAGTATCTAGTCAAATGGAGGAACCGTCCAGTTGAAGATGCCAGCTGGGAGACTGAAGTGGAGATACAGAAGCATGGACAGACCGTGCAGGAGCTCATGGACAGGAGCCCATGAAATTTTTCAAGAGAGGGAGTATGATGTAGGAGCATCTCCCACATCAAGCGAGTCAACGCGGAAGCAGAAGACAGTTGGACAAGCCAGCACAAATTTTGAATTCACCTTGGAACTTATTATGCAAATCTTAAATGAGCCATTAATATGAAGGTGCACTTGTATATTGTAATGGGACCTTGAGCCTTTAAGCTCTCATCCTTAGTAGGTAGATGGAATTTAAAGAAGTTAATGTAAAGTAGATAGAATTTAATTCTAGACTAGACAGCTTGAAAGCGCAAGAGGGAAACGGGATATAGACACCCTCATTGTGCATTGTAACATTATTGAGAATTGAAGTAGAATAAGAGAAATAGCATGCAGAGAGCTGTGTAAAGACACCCATGTACAGATACTTGAATTAATAGAAGAAGATTGATTCAAATTCATGGTTTGTGTTGTTCTCTGTGTATTGATGTTATGCTCATGAATGTTTGCTTCCTGTTATGCATTTGCTTTGATATGTTGTGTATATTATTTCATGTTTGAGTTGAAGTCTAAAGGGAAGAAGGAATGAGTTTCAATTGTTTCTCTATCTGAGCTAGAAAATTCCTGCAAGGAGTGCAGTTGAAGTGTCCACAAGGAGTGCGTTGACAAGGGGTTCAGATAGAGATAGCTTTTGTTCTCATTCATCCAGAAGGTGCAGACAGGCACATGAGCCATGCAAGGAGTGCACAGGTTGAGTGAAGTTCAGGGTTGCGAACCTGAGCAAGTGTTTTAAGACTGTTGTTGCAGGCGTGCGCAGAGTCGAAGACTTCAACACTTAGACGTGGTTGAAAGTTTGTCACAAGGAGATCGCGTGAGAGTTCTGTGGGTGTAGATTTCTCGAAAGGGAAAAAGAAGAACATTAAGGTTCTTCGGGCCAGTAGAGAAGAGAAGATCCTATGAGCGGACATGCTTGAGGGTACAGCTGCGTCATAATTGCATGCCCCTTAGAATCATCGTGACCAACTGTCGTAGTCTACACTCACGACATCGTGGGTCCTCTCGAACTAGGTAAACGTTAACCTACAGTTCAAGCCATGACGAGAGTGCTAGTAGGTTGTGGTAGGGCTGTTGTCAACACGTCTCCCTCAACATCTATGGTAGTTGTGCATGGACCCTCTACTCCACATGTGATTCTAGTCGACAATCTATCGTTATCCTTCATCATCAACGAATCATGTCAGAAATGTATCCATAATCATATCATCTAATCATATTCACCAATATCACAATAAAACAAGAAAACCCCAATGTTACACTCCCCGACCTGATCCAGAGTCGAAGGGGATCCATCGATGCCTCTGCATCCTCGAGGTCCAAAATCCTGCACAGTAAGTAAAACTGAATCAATAGAACTTGTCTATGTCAAAGCAGTCAAACAACAGGTCACCAACCCATAACGCCTCATAATCAAAATCAATGTTTTAATAGCATAAAATATGGATCACTTGTGAGCAAGTATCCTCAAAGAATAAGTTTGTTCAGTGCGCAAGAGTGGGATGTTACAGAAACTGGGAAAAAGTGGCAAGAATAAAAATAAAGGGGAAACAGTAGGAAAAAGAGGATAGTCCAACTTAGTACGGTATCTACCATATAAGAACTTTCTAATTTAAACTGAACTAGTAAATTAATAATGGGGAAATTCATTAAAACCTGTAAGGGATTTTTGGGACACCTAGGAGCGATTCTAGGATTGACTCTAGGTTGGTGAGGGAAATAAGGGTAATTAATTAATTAAATAAATTATCTTTTGGAGGAATGAAGGGGATTGGTGACAAATGTACGGGGAGGATTTTTATGAATTAAGTTTATGAAAAATAATTTAAAAGGGGTTTTGGGAAAGTTTTTGACGTTGAAAATCTATATATTGGAGGGAGGAGAAGGATGATGGAACTCTTCTATTTTTTGTAACGTTATGCTATAGAAATATATACTTGACTAACTTAGCTTGTGGGAGTTGGGATACCTCGCTCAGTGAGGAGTGGTAGCTCAGCATTGTGAGGCAAGTTGGGAGCTAGTTGGATCTTTGGTTAGTGTGCATGGCCCCTCTGTGGCTTGGTGGGCTAAGGGGGAAGAAGAGTACCCCGAGCATTGGCTGGGAGGTACCCGTGAAATCTCATCGATCGGCAAGCGGGAGTGGCAAGAAGCGCGCAGGACATCAACTTAGAGCAGGTGATTGGGAAACGATATTCTTTCCTTTATTTCTGCATGGTATATTGTTAGTATGATTTATGCTTTCAGTTCTGTGTGCTTAATCAAGTAAAGAACAAGATTTTCTTGGCGTTCTAATTGATGACTGAAATTTCCCCATAGCTTCACTTGATGATTGGTTAATTTCCCATGGCCTTCGACCCCTAGATTTCTTGACCATCCTGAGGTTTATTGATTGCAATGATTGTGGTTTATTCTTGCCTTCATTGCTAGCTCACCAGTCTATGCCTGAGTAGTCGACCAGGAGCATGATATATGGTCATCTCTTCGACATTAATAGACCTATGGATCTTAGCGCCCTGGTTTTATGTGTGTTGATTATGAGCCAAGGAGGTTCTTTCCAGTCATTTACCCTTGTTGAATGTTCCAGGTAGGGTGTAGTCTTGTGCCTTATTATGTTGAGTAAATCCACCATTGTTATCGTTCCTAGTTCCATAAATATAGCTCTGCTTTTTTATGTATTGATGGATCAATTTTAACCATGCATTTTATATTCTTGGATAATTTTAAATATGCATTGTATATTGATGGTCAATTTAGCTCTGCATGGGATACCTCCCTTCCAGCATAACCCTTTTCGGTTTTTGATGGTCATTTCGCTATGCCCATTTGTCATTTCTGTGAACCTTAAATTTATGAAGATGATGTGAGTCTGCAATGTCCAATATATAACCTGTTGCAAATGAAACCTCTTTGCTTGCATAAGCTAGCAGCTAGAGGCCAGCTTCCAAGAGTGTTAGAATGCCAAATTCCATATTTTCATCCAGGTGATGGTTATGTGCTCTTCTTGAATTTTTCTACCAACAAAATTATGTTGTTTATTGACTCAAGGATTGCTAAATTTGTTTTAGATAAAGAAACAATCCTCAACCTCTTACCATATCCTAAGTAATCTTGTGTTGACTATGATTTTCCTTTATTCATGCTCAAATTTGACAGGTTGGATTTTGGATTTAGATGGAATTCCGTCGATGGGACCCCAACATATTTTATTACATAGATTTTATTACCACGAATTTCACTATTACACAGATTAAATTTCTTTACTGTTACCACGATTTTATTAGCAAGATTTTATTACCACGATTTTTACTATTACACGGATTATATTCTTGTTACACGGATTTTTACTGTTACACGGTTTATCGACTCCAGTATTGATAAATTTGTTTTAGATAAAGAAAAAATCCTCAACCTATTACCATATCCTAAGTAATCATGTGTTGACTGAGATTTTCCTTTATTCATGCTCGAATTTGTCAGGTTGGATTTTGTATTTAGATGGAATTTCGTCGATGGGACCCCAACATATTTTATTACACAGATTGTATTACCACAAATTTTACTGTTACATGGATTTTATTTCTAGGATTGACTCTAGGTTGGTGAGGGAAATAAGGGTAATTAATTAATTAAATAAATTAGTTTTTCGAGGAAGGAAGCGGATGGGTGACAAATGTACGGGGAGGATTATTATGAATTAAGTTTATAAAAAATATTTTAAAAGGGGTTTTGGGAAATTTTTTGATGTCGAAAATCTATATAAAAGTTTTTGTGTAACGTTACGCTACAAAAATCTATAATTGACTGAATTAGCTTGTGGGAGTTGGGATACCTCACTTGGTGAGGAGTGGTAGCTCGGCCTTGTGAGGCAAGTTGGGAGCTAGATGAATCTTTTGTTAGTGTGTGTGGTCTCTCTGTGGCTCATGGGGCTAAGGAAGAAGAAGAGTACCCCTAGCATTGGCTGGGAGGTACCCCTAGAAGCACGCAGGACATCAAATTCGATATTTTCATCTAGGTGACGGTTATGTGCTTTTCTTGACTTTTTCTACCAACAAAATTATGTTTTTTATTGACTGCAAAACTGCTAAATTTGTTTTAGATAAAAAAACAATCCTCAACTTGTTACCATATCCTAAGTAATCATGTGTTGACTGCGATTTTCCTTTATTCATGCTCGAATTTGACAGGTCGGATTTTGGATTTAGATGGAATTCCGTCGATGGGACCCCAACATATTTTATTACAACAAATTTTACTGTTACACGGATTATATTTCTTTATTTTTACCACAATTTTATTAGCAAGATTTTATTACCACGATTTTTATTGTTACACGGATTATATTCCTTTACTGCTACCACGATTTTGACTGTTACACGGATTTTATTTCTAGGATTAACTCTAGGTTGGTGGGGGAAATAAGGGTAATTAATTAATTAAATCAATTAGTTTTTGGAGGAATGAAGGGGATGTGTGAAAAATGTAGGGGGAGAATTATTATGAATTAATTTTATGAAAAATAATTTAAAAGGGGTTTTGGGAAAAATTTTGACGTTGAAAATCTATATATTGGAGGGAGGAGAAGGATGCTGGATATCTTCTATTTTGTGTAACATTGCTCTACAAAAATCTATACTTGATTGACTTAGCTTGTGGGAGTTGGGATACCTTGCTCGGTGAGGAGTGGTAGCTCGGCCTTGTGAGGCTCGTTGGGAGCTAGTTGAATATCTGGTTAGTGTAGGTAGCCTCTCTGTGGCTAGGGGGGGATAAAAGGGAAGAATAGTACCCCTAGCATTGGCTGGGAGGTACCCGTGAAGTCTCAAAAGTCGGAAAGTGGTTGTGGAAAGAAGCACGCAGGACATCAAATCAAAGCGGGCGATTGGGAAA
The DNA here is from genome assembly GCA_009831015.1 of Picea engelmannii. Lineage (NCBI taxonomy): Eukaryota > Viridiplantae > Streptophyta > Pinopsida > Pinales > Pinaceae > Picea > Picea engelmannii. The sequence continues at coordinate 574,799 of ML778318.1, read as the reverse complement.
CAATACGCTTTCCTTTGTTTCTGCATGGTATATTGTTAGTATGATTTATGCTTTTAGTTCTGTATGCTTAATCAAGTAAATAACATGATTGTATTGGCGTTCTAATTGATGACTGAAATTTCTCCATAGCTTCGCTTGATGATTGGTTAATTTCCCATGGCCTTTGACCCCTAGATGTCTTGACCATCGTGAGGTTTATTGATTTCAATGATTGTGGTTTATTCTTGCCTTCGTCCCTAGCTCACCAGTCCGTGCCTGAGTAGTCGACCAAGAGCCTGATCTATGGTCATCTCTTAGGCGTTAAAAGACCTATGGATCTCAGCGCTTTGATTTTATGTGTGTTGATTATGAGCGAAGGAGGTTCTTGCAAGTCATCTACCCTTGTTGAATGTTTCAGGTAGGGTGTAGTCTTGTGTGTTATTATGTTGAGTAAATCTGCCATTGTTATTGTTCCTAGTTCCATAAATATAACTCTTCTTTTTTATGTATTGATGGATCAATTTTAACCATGTGTTGTATATTCTTGGATAATTTAAAATATGCGTTGTATATTTATGGTCAATTTATCTCTACATGGGATACATCCCTTGCAGCATAACCCTTTGTGGTTTTTGATGGTCATTTCATTGCGCCCATTTTTCATTTCTCTAAACCTTGAATTTATGAAGACGATGTGAGTCTGCAATGTCCAATTAATTGACAACCTTCACTTGACTAAGTTTTGATTGAAATCCTGCGTGAGGGAATGAAACCATCTTAATATATAACCTGTTGCAAATGAAACCTCTTTCCTTGCATAAGCTAGCAGCTAGAGACCATCTTCCAAGAGTGTTAGAATGCCAAATTCCATATTTACATCTAGGTGACGCTTATGTTCTCTTCTTGAATTTTTCTACCAACAAAATTGTGTTTCTTATTGATTGAAGGACTGCTAAATTTGTTTTAGATAAAGAAACAATGCTCAACATGTTACCATATCCTAAGTAATCCTGTGTTGACTGTGATTTTCCTTTATTCATGCTTGAATTTGACAGGTCGGATTTTGGATTTAGATGGAATTCTGTCGATCGGACCCCAACATATTTTATTACACAGATTTTATTACCACTAATTTCAGTATTACATGAATTTTATTTCTGTACTGTTACCACTATTTTATTAGCGAGATTTTATTACCATGATTTTTACTGTTAAACAGATTATATTCCTTTACTGCTACCATGATTTTGACTCTTACATGGATTTTATTTCTAGGATTGACTCTAGGTTGGTGAGGGAAATAAGGGTAATTAATTAATTAAATAAATTAGTTTTTGGAGGAATGAAGGGGATGGGTGACAAATGTACGAGGAGGATTATTATGAACTAAGTTTATAAAAAATAATTTAAAAGGGGTTTTGGGAAAGTTTTTGACGTCGAAAATCTATATGTTGGAGTGAGGAGAAGGATGATGGATCTCTTTTGTTTTGTGTAACGTTATGCTACAAAAATCTATACTTGACTAACTTAGCTTATGGGAGTTGGGATACCTCACTTGGCGAGGACAAGTAGCTATGCTTTCTGAGGCGAGTTGGGAGCTAGTTGAATCTTTGGATAGTGTGCATGGCCTCTCTGTGGCTCAGGGAGCTAAGGGGGAAGAAGAGTACCCATAGCATTGGCTGGGAGGTACCCATGAAGTCTCATAGGTCGACAAGTGGGAGTGGCAAGAAGCGCGCAAGACATCAACTCAGAGTGGGCGACTGGGAAACAATACACTTTCCTTTATTTCTGTGTGGTATATTGTTAGTATGATTTATTATTTCAATTTTGTATGCTTAATCAAGTAAAGAACATGATTTTCTTGGCATTCTAATTGATGATTGAAATTTCCCCATAGCTTTGCTTGATGATTGGTTAATTTCCCATGGCCTTCGACCCCTGCATGTCTTGACCATCTTGAGGTTTATTGATTGTGATGATTGCAGCTTATTCTTCCCTTCGTCCCTAGCTCACCAGTCCATTCCTGAGTAGTCGACCAAGAGCCTAATCTACGGTCATCGCTTCGGGGTTAATAGACCTACCGATCTCAACGCCCTGCTTTTATGTTCATTCATTATGAGCGAAGGAGGTTCTTACCAGTCATCTACCCTTGTTGAATGTTCCAGGTAGGGTGTGGTCTTGTGCCTTATTATGTTGAGTAAATCCGCCATTGTTATAATCTAGTTCCATAAATATAACTCTACTTTTTTATGTATTGATGGATAAATTTTAACCCTGCGTTTTATATTCTTGGATAATTTAAAATTTGCGTTGTATATTGACGGTCAATTTAGCTCTTCATGGTATACCTCCCTTGCAACATAAACCTTTGTGGTTTTTGATGGCCATTTCGCTGCGCCCATTTTTCATTTCTCTGAACCTTAAATTTATGAAGACGATGTGAGTCTGCAATGTCCAATTAACTAACAACCTTCGCTTGACTAAGTTTTGATTGAAATCCTGCACGAGGGAATTAAACCATCTTAATATATAACCTGTTGTAAATGAAGCCTCTTTCCTTGCATAAGCTAGTAGATAGAGACCAACTTCCAAGAGTGTTAGAATGCCAAATTTGATATTTTCATCCAAGTGACGGTTATGTGCTCTTCTTGACTTTTTCTACCAACAAAATTATGTTGTTTATGGACTCCAGAACTGCTAAATTTGTTTTTAGATAAAGAAAAAATCCTCAACTTGTTACCATATCCTAAGTAATCCTGTGTTGACTGTAATTTTCCTTTATTCATGCTCGAATTTGACAGGTCGGATTTTGGATTTAGATGGAATTTCGTCGATGGGACCCCAACATATTTTATTACATAGATTTTATTACCATTAATTTTACCATTACATGGATTATATTTCTTTACTGTTACCACAATTTTATTAGCAAGATTTTATTACCACCATTTTTACTGTTACACGGATTATATTCCTTTACTGCTACCACGATTTTGACTGTTACACATATTTTATTTCTAGGATTGACGCTAGGTTGGTGTGGGAAATAAGGGTAATTAATTAATTAAATAAATTATTTTTTGGAGGAATGAAGGGGATGGGTGACAAATGTACGAGGAGGATTATTATGAATTAAGTTTATGAAAAATAATTTAAAAGGGGTTTTGGGAAAGTTTCTGATGTTGAAAATATATATATTGGAGGGAGGAGAAGCATGATGGATATGTTCTATTTTATGTAACGTTACGCTACAAAAATCTATACTTGACTGAACTAGCTTGTGGGAGTTGGGATACTTCGCTTGGTTAGGAGTGGTATCTTGGCCTTCTGAGGCAAGTTGGGAGCTAGTTGAATCTTTGGTTAGTGTAGGTAGCCCCTCTGCGGCTTGGGGGGCTAAGGGGGAAGAATAGTACCCCTAGCATTGGTTGGGAGGTACCCGTGAAGTCTCATCGGTCGAAAAGTGGGAGTGGCAAGAAGCGCATAGGACATCAACTCAGAGTGGGCGATTGGGAAACGATATGCTTTCCTTTATTTCACTAATACATATTGTAAAAATTTCGACGTTTTATTTGCGGCGTAACTTAGGGATGATTTTAGGGGCTAAATTTCTCTCATGGGATAATTTTCCATGGTTTTTCCAAAATTGAGATTCGCTATTTTAAAAATGATTCGGCCAAATTCTATAGGATAAAATTATTTTACCTTAAAAATAGCCAATTTTTTATAAAAACTATATAAAATTCTTAGAAATTTGAATATTTTTACAAAATTATCACCAAACATTTATAGTTGACATATTTAGGATTAGTAATATTCGCCAAGGTTTCTACATTTTAAAATAAATTTCCATCCTTAAAATCATCCTTGGTTATGGACAAAATTGTCCATATTGTCGCAAAATAGAGGAAATTTAAAAAAAAAAGTTCATATTACCCGATAATGTCGGTCTTGCCACGTTGATGTCTCTCTTGCCACGTTAACATCGCTCTTGCCACGTTTTCCACTGGAACATCTCTCTTTCCATGTTTGTGACATAAACGTCATTCTTGCCACATTTGTGAAGATTGATTTCGCAACTGCGACGTTTTGGAAACTAGGTTTTCCCCTCCAACGATCACCTTAGTATGTTGACCAAGTCAAAATACTAATGGTCACTTAGGTTTTTTTTACGTCAGAATTGCGACGTTACAAAATCTATAAATATTTTGCATTTGACGGATGTTGCGACAAGTTTGCTATAATAACGACGTCACTTTGGGGTCATAGTAGTTAGTGGTTAGAATGTTTTAGGGTGTGATTTTCATGTCATGAGTTATAGGGGTAAATGATTATAGTGTGTAAAGGGTTAAAATCTATTTGGGACCATCATGAAAATTTCAGTGTTGGAGCATTGAGTACTTGAGAGGTTGGATGCCAAGTGAGTAGTAAAATGGTCTCATGAGAAAATCTTCCTTAAGCCTTAATGGAAACTAGTGTGCTAGTTGCAGGTTTAGAACAAGTGTAGGTTATTAAGATGGTCAATATGAGTCAACCATGTTAACTATTTTCAATTATAGTAAAAAATGATGAATTATGCTCAATCATGGTCAACAATGGTCAATGGAGATCAATATCGTCAATACAGGTGAAGGGTTAGTTGGTTACTAGAGTGAATGTAATAGGAGGGTCATGGGTTAAGGGATTAGTAAGTTACATATTTAATGGATTAGTGGGTATGTTTCAATGAAGTTAGTGGGTAAATGGGTTATGAGATGGGTTCAGTGGGATTAAATAGTTAGGAGGTTCATGGGGTCATGCATCAACCATGGTCAATATAGTTAACGATGGTCAAATATGACTAGTGGGTTACTAGGTTCATGGGATTGGGTCAATATATCAAATCATGATTGTGTTTAGACTCAAATGGGTTAATTCCAACCATAGTGTATTAGAGGATTAGTGTGTTCAGGGTTGTAATGTGTTAGGTGTGATTGCATCAGCGATCATAGTGTATTAAGGGGTTGTTGTGTTCATGGTCAAAATTTTATGGGGATAGTGCGTCTCTCTTGCCACGTTTGTGACATATACGTCATTCTTGCCACATTTGTGAAGATTTATGTCGTAATTGAGATGTTTTGAATGGCATTGCTCTGCGACTAATGTTTTACCCAACATGAATGAATTTTTACTACTTCAAATTTTACTCAATCTATTGTCCAAAATACTCATCATCATCAAAATTTAATTCAACTCTACTTAAACAACCAAATATGCAATGTTTGTCTTCATGTATGATATTATTTGAGAAGTGTTGTAATAGCAGGGTACATTACATATTTTAGTGAATGCAGTGTTTTAATTGTAGAGTAAACTCGACACTTTCAATAATCTTATGATAGTTGATAAATAATATATGCAAGAATTATTTCAACCATTGGTATAAATATTCTTTGATTCATTATTATCAAACATTATTATTATTCCAATGAGATTATGGTAAAATTAATTAATGTATTGAATGTAGACAATTGCAGTGTCGAAGCATTCAGTACTTGAGAGGTTGGATGCCAAGTGAGTAGTAAAATGGTATCATGAGAAAAGCTTCCTTAAGCCTTAATGGAAACTAGTGTGCTAGTTGTAGGTTTAGAACAAGTGTAGGCTATTAAGATGGTCAATGTGAGTCAACCACGTTAACTATGGTCAACTATAGTCAAACATGATGAATTATGCTCAATCATGGTCAACAATGGTCAATGGAGATCAATATTGTCAATAAGGGTGAAGGGTTAGTTGGTTACTAGAGTGAATGTAATAGGAGGG
>ML778318.1:514144-550513 GCA_009831015.1 Picea engelmannii | reverse complement strand
AAGAAGTTAAATCATATTTCCGCTTAAGTATAATCCAAAATAATTAATTAATGACTTGTAATAGATTTAAGGTTATATCCTAATTAATTTTAATTTAGCTAGTGTTTCAGATTATTTACAGGAATAATAAAAGGGTCATTACAATGTACATATGGCACATGAAAAACCCATGAAAAACCCTTCAAAGAAATGCCCACCTCACCCATCTGGGAAAATCTCTCTTCAAACGATTACCCATCCAAACAAAAATTGTTAGTCAACTACAACTTGGTTAAAACAGATCTCACTATATCCCAACACTTGAAGTCTAGTCCAAGATGAATATATTACCAATTTTATAGATAAATTGCAAGTATTATGCTAAAAACAACAGTCTTTTGAGGAGATATATGATGCCAAACCAAGCTTCTATGTGCCTCTAAACATCCCTTTAGTCAAATCTCATAGTCATCATTCTCATGGTTTATATTTCTATTTCATAGAATGCCATGACCTGATTTCATCTTAAATTTTACTGCATAGATGTATCTTATAATTATTTATATGGAGATATTCCCTAAAGCAGGCCATGTCCATATGGCACATGAAAATCCCCACCTCACCCATCTAGGAAAGTCTCTTTTCAAACGTTTACCTGTCCAAGAAAAAATTGCTAGTCAACTACAACTTGGTAAAAACATATCTCACCATATCCCAACACTCGAGGTCTGGTTCAAGATGAATATATTGCCAATTTTATAGATAAATTGTAAGTATTATGCTAAAAACAACAGTCTTTTGAAGAGATATATGATGCCAAACCAAGCTGTTGTGTGCCTCTAAACATCCCTTTATTCAAATCTATTACTCATCATTCTTATGGTTTATATTTCTATTTCATAGAATGCCCTGACTTGATTTCATCTTAAATGTTGCTGCAGAGATGTCTATTATAATTATTAGTCCCTACCGGAAGGCCTGGGACTATAGCAATGAGTTCATCATTGACTTGATATTAGTTTAGGGTTGACTTTAAATTTTTTTAGAAATTATAATGTGTAACTTAGTAAGTTTGTATTCATATATTTAAAATATATATATATATATATTTGTTACAATTTTATTGGCTCATAGGTTTGAAGTGTTATTGCCAGCTTCACTTCTTCCCATGATTTAAACAATGTTTAAAACACTTCATCCAACTACCACCCTTAACTCTTGTACTTTTCCATACGATTTGAACTAATCAATCATGTCCATGTTTCCAAAATCACATGGCTTGAGCTGATACGAATCTGAGTTATGGGCTCGAGTTGTGTGCAGACTTGGGATCTGAGGGTTTCTCTTGTTCTCATCTGATTGGATCTGAAGGTTCCCGACACTACTAGGCGATGGCCCATCCCCAAGTCTCCCATCTCTCTTCGCAATTTTAAGCAGCTGTATGTTCAAGATTCCATCGAGGAATATGAATCTGAAGGCATGGGTGATAATGGATGCGCCAAGGAAGAAGACAATTTCCCTTCCGATCCCAAAATCAGTGAAGAAAATAAGCGGAAAATAGAGCAAGAATGCGTTGATTATGATAAGGAAATCAAATTCCCTAAGACCACAGTAGGTCACCAGCTAGATGCTCTGGCTCAGATGTATTGTGATGATTCAGTCATCTCTAAAAATTCCAGAGATCCAAAAAGGGCCTCGGATTGACCCGGACCCCAGGATTCAGGCTCTATGCAAGAGGAGAAGCTTCCAGAGGCTACTAAGCCCATTCAAGAGGTAGCTAACTGTGTTTTATTTTCATTTTTTTATTGTTAGAATTGTTGCAAGAAACATGCTCCTGAGGGAATTCCAAGGGCTTTCATGTAATGTCGTCACCTCCTATTAAGGATTTTTGGCTCAGATCCTGATAAGGTTGACTTTACTGTTTAGCACATACCCCTGTTTTGTAGGCTTTCACAACACTAATTTCAAATTTTCCTGCTCAAAAAATCTCAATGTTAATTGTGTTGCAATGTGTGTTGTTGTTATTGTTCCCACAACATCTAATTACTATTCCTGAAATTCGGAATCACAAGTGGTTTCTAAAGAATTTACCTGCAGATTTGTGGACCTTGACGTCGATAGCAGTGGGGAGTTCCTATGTGCTTTGTAATATTATTATGTTTTAAGGGTTTTGCAGTTGCGTCCATTGCAGTACGATAACAATATTATGCTGGGTTTTTTTTCTGAGACTTCACTTCTGCCAGGCCCTAACTCAATTATGGAGGCATAGTAGAAAATTATCACATCTTAGGTCCAATATTCAGGTCCTCTGGCTGAATAATAAATTGGGTTCTAAGCTTTCTAGCTCCATCGAGGTTCTTTCAAGGATGAATGTGCTTACTCAGGTCTGGCTTCAGTCAAATGCTTTCACAGGTCCCATTCCCGACCTCAGGAAGTCTCTGTCACTAGAAGAACTTGGGCTGTGGGATAATATGTTAACCGGGTTAGTTCCTAAGACTCTAACTTCTCTTCCTTCGTTGCAGAGTGTTTTGTTAATCAACAATGCATTGCAAGGCCCTTATCCTAGTTTTACCAAGAAAATAGATGCAGTCATTGGGGAGCCTAGTGAAAACAGTTTCTGTTTACCCAACCCGGGACCCTATGATTCGAACGTGGATGTGCTCCTTTCGTTTTCTCAGGGTATTGGGTATCCCTATGTTTTGGCCTCTAACTGGAAAGGAAACGACCCCTGTGCTAGCTGGCGATATGTTTTTTTAGTTTTTTTTTATAAGTAAACAAAAATGTATATATTTGTGTGCTTAGAAACTATAAGAGGATTCTTTCCAATTCTCACCAGCTTTATTTGTGGACAAATTTGTTCAAAAATAAAAATGCGAGAAGGCCAAGCTCCGCCTTTGTATTTTGTCGCGTTGTGAGATCGAAAATTCCTTTGAGCCAAACCAAAAATCAAAAGCAGATCTTAGGTGGGTTTAGCCAGGACCAAATTGGGTATCCAGGATTTCAACTGGGATTTTGCATGTTTGAATTGGGTATTTACAGATACCAGGTGTTGAATATTTTGATGAGATTAGGGCTGATTGCAGTCCATATTCTAAGTAATTTTAATGTATTCTTTCTATCCTGTAACAAGTAATTTTCAGTTTATTGGTTTTTTTTGCATTAGTTTGTTTTTCTTTTGATGGTCGTTTTATGTGGCTATCTTCATCTCTGATTTGTTTTCATATATCCACAGCTCTACGTATAGTTCCATGGGTTAAACTTCTTCCAATAACGTGGGTACCTTGGAGAATGCCCGTCTGGCATTTGGGTTAAGTCTCGTTCTCCATTCATGGTGCTCAGCAGAATCTGTGTGAAATACCCACATGGTTTTAATAGGCATTGAAGAGGGCCTTAGATGGAGGAATTGATTTTAATGCATAGAAGCACAATACCCAATTCAGGACACCCTAGGATTTTGAGTATTAGAGCTCATTGAAGTCGATAAACTTTTGGGATCTATGGAGAGAAGAATGGAAAGGGATTTTATGGGATCGGGTAGACGCAATGGTAATGAAATGGAGGCTGAGAAGATGAGTAACAATGAACAACCACATGGTGAAAGAGAGAAAATTATGAGCCTGAGTCTCTTTCAGGAAGCTGAGAAAAGTACTGTGCTACAACTTTCGTCTGGCAGTTTGTGTGGGTTAAGTGAAGCTATTGGTAAAGATGGGATTGCAAATGGATCTGGTAAGGGTAAGTACTAATTCAGATCCTTCCTAGAGTTACTTCATTGTTTTTTATTTTATTCATATAATTGATTTAGACAAAGGACTCAATTCACTGAGGTCTGTAGAATGGATCAACTCGGAAGACCTGGATAGGGAAGTTTACCCATATGAAGATTCTATCCAAGTCAAAAGAGACCATGAATTTGCACTTTTCAAATGAATGGTAGCCATATTCAGTGTTTGAAGGGAGATTTCTTTTTCTATGAGTTATGTGTTAAGGTTTCCTTATTATCTATTATTAGAGATAATTTTTGGTATGAAGATAATATCAAAGCTCTTATGACTAACCATTATCTGTGGGAATAATTATAAATAATAATACATAACAATAGAGTGTTGAGATATATTTTTCTTGGGAGGAGATGGAAGGATGCATTGCATCGAGTTGGGAATTTATATGCTTGGAAGGATGAAGGATGCATTGCATCGAGATGGAAGGCTATTTCAACTTTTTTGAGTTTTTCTTTTTTGGAATCTACTAGAAGGTGTAGAGTTGCACTGTAGGTGCCATGTCTAAGGGGTAACTATTTTGTCAAAGTTGTTGGAATTGGACATGACCTGACCTCATCCCTTTCTTGGGACATGCCATTTGGAAGGGGCAGACCACACCGATAATAGAACCTTAGTGGATGGCTTAATAATCCATGATCACACCAGTGCACCGAGGCCCCATTTTCCTTTGTAATATTTTTGGTTGTCATCTTTGTGGTATTTCCTTGCATTAATCTTTCCATCATCGGATTCAATCATTGCTTCTCAGGACTGTTGAAGAGAATGGAGTTAAGAACGGTGATTGCTTGTTTGGAAAAAGATTCCTTTGTGGAAAGATAGAACTCTATTTGAGAAGTTTCGTATCTATTTTATCTTTTCAGGAAGGAAGGTGGGTAGAGTCTAACAGGTAGGGCCATTCTCTTGGGTGAAGGGCTACTTGCACTCCAACTCATCATTTTGCAAAATAGACTTCAAATGTAATCTCAAGTTCCAAGTAACAAGTTTAGTGTTGACTCTATTGTCTTGCCTATCACAGATCACATATTTTTCAAATTATCCAGCAATTGAAATCCTCGAGGGCCACAAATCCCTGCCCATCATTTCCCTATAGGAAATCTTCTTGACCACAATGTCATTACACCAAAGAAGTCGGTTCTTTGATTTTCTTGAAAATGTTGGTATGACTGGTTTTTCCCTAGGACTGGATCGAACAACCTTTTGATCAAAAAAATTTATAATATGTTGTGAAGACCACAACATTTTGATTGATGTGCAAAAGAACTAAATGATCTCACTGTATGGCCTTGCATTGTGCTTGGGATTCCATGTTAACATTGTTCAACACACAACTTCAACCTGAAACAAATACACTTTGAAATGATGTAGATGATCTAAGGAATAATATGCATTCTTAACTTAGCATGCAGTGGCGTTATTGAATCAAACCAAGTTAATTTGAATTGATGTTTATACTTTAAAAAATGACGTAATTTTATCTTCCTGTTGCAGTATCTGTGCCAAACACAAGCATGCAATCGACTTATTGCATACTTCTATCTCTTCAGAGCTCTGCATCAATTCAATGAGTCTCTGTCATTGTGTGTAATATTTATTACATGCATGTGCACACTATGTTCCCAAAAATAGTATGGTCTAGTAACTATTCTTCAAGAAACATACGAATGAAATTAGGGAACAGGAAAAGAAATCTAGAACTGATGTTGTTTTATTTTGAACTATCCACAATGGCCTGACTGTTCTTAGGCTGTTATAGGGGTGTTTCTCAGCTGAGAAATGTATGAGCTACTTGACTTCAACCAGTACATCTGATACTCTATAGGTATCATCTTTTCATAAATGGCATCTTGGGGCCGGTCTTGGAAGAGTTTATCAGTGGACTCTGTGTTTTGTTAATTCCTTAGCATTTATGGCTTAAATTTATACAACTATAATGCTAAGATTTATTGGAGTATGACAAATAACAGGTACATCTACGAAAGCATTTTTAAAAGGAGTAGAAACATGGAAACAAGAGACTATTCTAAAAAAGGTACTTGATTTCTTTTATAATATCTTGTTTAAAGTTAGAGCAAAGAGGGACTTGAATCTAGTGACTAGAGTTATGCTTGGTTCTCTTATTGTTGGAGCTTTCAACCCATATTACAAAGATCTTATTGACTATATTGTATCAACTCAGGAAGAAAAAAGGGTACATGTAGAGAATGTTATAGCCTGGTCTACAGCCAGTTGCAACTGTAGATACTTTCAAATCAAATCATAGAAGTACATTTGCTTCTCAGGTAATTATTTTCTACTCAAGTGAATTGCAACTATGTTGATCCTTACTTTTCACTATTAATTTTGTGTTAGGTGTATAGTAACATGCATCTTTTGAAGGATATGTACACTAGTACCGTGGCATATGGAACATGTTTGCTTGGAACTAACCTATGCATTTACTCTGAAGTTGCATTTCCAACTTTAGATTCATCATTTCCTTGCAATCCTGGTGCTCCTAGCATCATGTTTGAGTTTTCATTACATGTTTGGCATTCCAATTTCATCCTTATGACAAGTAAAAATGGGTAGCTTCCCTCCATTTTGGGACATTAATGTCATGCTTGTCTCCAAAGTGAAAATGTAGGGGATCAACCTTTTTCTGGGAGGTTTTTCCTCTTCAACATGCCTAGATCATGAGAAGTTTGACTTGTAGTTTGTTAGTCTGTTTAACATCGACAATTTCCAATTTATCCGGAATGACATTTCCACCATCTGATTTATTGCCTTCAGAAAATTCTTTTGGCAATTCTCTTGTTACTAACATGTTACTCCTATAGCATTAATATTCTTGTTAGAAGGACACAAACATTTAAAATATGCACAAGCATTAATATTCTCTTGTTACCTGTGAATTTGGGTCAAGTTCCATATGCACAAGTAGTTGGTTTTCAACTTTGGAGATCCTCAGAGCCCGGACCAGGAACTAAGAGGGATTAATTATTTAAGGGAATACGCTTATTGTGAAGGGATTCTGGAAGAACGGTGTCAAGAATTTGTATAAAATTTTCTGTATAACATTTTTTGTTAATGTGTAGTGTTATAATAACCATGCTCAATGGGTGTGTGTGCATGTCAAGTTATAAAGGGATGGGAACACGGCATTGTGAGTATGAAGAAGGGTGAGAAGGCCATATTTAGAATACTTCCAGAGGTAGGGTATGGAGAATCACGGTCTCCTCCCTTCATTCCCCCAAACGCCACACTCCAATTTGAAGTGGAAATGCTCTCCTGGACAACAGTTGGAGATGTCTGCAAAGATGGAGGCCTTCTAAAGAAAACTGTGAGGGATGGAGAGAGATGGGCATACCCTAAAGACGTCGATGAAGTTCTAGGTATCTATTGTTATTTTCGGACATGGACATGAATTTATTCATTATTTACATGGTTGACTTTGGATAATATGTCTTGGTAAAGCAAACAACTAGTTTTGTGTTATATAAACTTTGCTGCAGTGAGATATGAAGCAAGGCTGGAAGATGGAACTGTGTTCTCCAGATCATCCGAAGGGGTCAAATTCTATGTTAAAGATGGTACGCTAATTCAAAGTCAACCCTCCATATATCTCGTTACAAATTTTTAGCTATTTAACTATTATAGTTGTTTTGGTAACATAGGCAGCCATTATGCCAACATAATACTAAGAATTTTCATTGAGTAAAAACACATTTTACCAGTTAAAAAAATCTAATATATCAGCTTCTGGTTCCATTTAATCATTGCTTATATAAATTATCTTTCCAAATTGAGTTGCATTTTGATTTTCTACGAAAAGTGTGTAGTAATTCTTAAAAGGTATGCTCTGGTAGCAAGGTCAGGTAGCATGAGAACATAGTGAACCTATAGAACAATAAATGCACCCCTCTACCCCCCTATAAAGAGACCACGTTCCTTCACAAGAAGTCCACACATCCTTCTCTTGGACAGCTATTTCTCCAGGTTTGTGAATAATTTATGAGCATTTGTCCTAAAACAATGGAATAACAAGATCCAACATCAATGGAAATATGAAAACTTGAAGCAAGTACAGAAGGAAAGATAATCTAGTTGGATAGTAAGTTTCTTGACACCCAAGCCTGCTCGAGCCAAGACATTGATGTGAGAATGAAATAACTTTGTGTTAATGAAAGAAAAGCTACAGATTGCATCTTCTATCCTTTATACAGTAAAATTCAACTAGATAATATTGCTTGTAGAATTGCTTTCCCTCAACTATTCCTGTGGATACCTTAATATTTGAGGGCTTACCTCCTTTTAACCAAGTTCAGTGAAGAAATGGTCAAGTAATGAATGCTTGGCCTCCCGTACTTAACAATGAACAACAAATTTTGGAATAACATCCCTCAGATAGACACATACCATGTTCACATATGCCAATACATTGTTTCCTGATTATGTACATATATTGGCATCAAATGTTTACTTTTGGACTTTAATTATGCAAATTTTCAAAAAACATTAAGTGATAAAGAGAACACTTTTCATGACATAACTAAAATCATGGAAAGAACTTCGATAATGAATGATGTATAATAAACATTGGCATAAGCATAGCTTACCAATTCTGTGAAAGTAAGTCTCATTATATCGATCAAATACTAACTGTGATGGATTTCCTCCCTTCTCTAGATCTTGAGGAAGTTTACGGAAAAAATCAACAGTTAAGTAGTTGCATTCCATGTCCACAAGTTTCAATGCTGATTTCCGACTCTCATCTCGTAATTTTTCAAGGGCATCAATGGCTACATTTCCAACCTCAATGCGGAGAGATGGGTATTGCTTGAGTTCCTGATCACAATGCCACCAACAATACTGGGCATTATTTATTTTCCTAAATTTGGGAATGAAGATAGTCAAAAGAAAGAATTATGACATAAACTCTCCCTAACATCGTGGTACTGGAAAAGTGAGCAAACAATGTAGCTTTGTTATCTTACATTTAAGAATGAAGAACATAAAAAAATAGAAATATGATAAAGAATTATCTCCCAAATACAATGCTACTGAAAAAACAAAATCTAGATTTAGTGTAAGAAATGACATACCACTGTCTCACTCACTACTTTATGAGCAAGATCCTTGAGTACATAATGTATCTGCAATCACAAAACAAGTTAATCTCTGCAAATAATTACCTTTCTCATCATCCCACTGTTGCTTGAAAAAAAAGGAAATTAATCAGAAAACAAGTTATTCTGTCAATAATTACCTTTCTCATCATCCCACTCTTGCTTGAAAAAAAAAAAAATTAAGAGAGAGAGAGAGAGAGATTGAAAAAAAAAGATATTAAGAGAGAGAGAGAGTCTATTCAGAGATAGGATTTGGCTCACAATGCTCCAAACAAGCTAACGAATGACAATATCTAATGAAAGTAGTAGAAAACAACTGATTCGAATTTTTGTTTCTAATTTTTGCATTACATCTATTAATGCACTGAAGTTTTTATCCCAAGAACAGTTGATTGATATATACAGAATGCTGCAAGATCAATGTGCTCCACAGTGACTTGAGCAACAATTTAGGACATCTATAAAATCAAGGGTCGTATTGATCATGAAAATAAAGTGAGAAGATGCACCACTCTTGAGGCTATTCTTAGCCTGTTTTGTAACCTCCTCTTCCTCATCATGTATGAAGGAGAGCATGACATACTAGTTATATAGGGAAGAAGAGAAATCAGTGTGATTTGCAGCAGAGATTACCATGCTATAGTTGTCCTTTTCAATGTGTTTTAGAGTTAGAGCATGAAGTTTTGCTTTTATGTGGGCAAGCTGCGTGTTACATCAGTTGTTGTTGTAGATCATTCAGTCTTATTAGAGGGATTCTAGTATGCTCTTTTGGATTTTCAGATTGTATCTAAACTTTAGTTTTCCACCAGTTTGACCTAACTTTGTGATATGCAGCATCTACATGCTTGAAATTTCCTTATGGTGCTTCATTTAAGAAGATCCATTGTTTCGATAGGTCTTAACTAATATTCAGTTGTTAACTTTTAGGAATTGACTCCATGAGTGCAGATCTGTTTACCATGTCATTAAAATTTAACAATGTTAGATTAATTACTTCTAATTTCACTTAAAATTTAATATACCCCCTTCTTATAAGAGATTCCTTAATCTCAAAAGGTGCCTTTATTTAACTCGTTTTACTCACAACCTTTTACTTGTTTTAGATTGGTCACAACCTCTACGTATGACCGATGCAACAATTTGATCCATGCCATGCAAATGGATGCCTTGAATCTTTCGCAACAGAACTTAATAATTTTATTGTTTGATGTTGATGAGATTGAATGGTTTCGACTATGAGATGTAGAAAATTGTTAAGCACATATACCCACACAAGCAGATAGTATTGTGTCTTATATTCCATAAATTTTAGCCACGTGACCTGCATTTTTATTCTTGCACAATGACTTCGCCACAATTTTATTATTATTATTTTACTATGCACTCAATAATCTGATTTTTAATGAACCCATTTTTTTAAATGGTTAACTGTGGAAGGGTTATGCAGGGTTTCAATGGAGATTGAGAAATATTTACCTTCAATATGGTGGTGTTCTCATGTGCTTAGGCCTTCAACTGTAATGGCAATATAAATCCAATGCCCTAAGGACATGACCCATAGAACAACGCCAAGATTAATGTTATTAGTAGGATCAATTTTCATATGTTTTCCTTTTGATTGTTTCATGATTGTAGATGCAGGGGAAACTATGGCCCATTCAGAGGTAACGATGATTGTCCTTCGCTTGACTTACAGTGACAATTTCTTCTACTTATTTTTTCTGTAGATGACAGTTCTTAGTAAAAAACTTAATTCCCATTTAATTATTTCCTTCAAAATTTTGCAGTGGAGTTTATAATGATAGTATTTGATAAACAAATTGGCCACAACCCACATTTCTTATGAGTTATACACTCACAAGAATGAGAAGGAATACACAGTAGAATGAGAAAGAGGAGATTCATTCATTTTCATTAGATGATGCAATGTCTCATTACATAGTAGGAGAAGCGAGGTATGTTACGTAACGCCGAAATAGGATAGAATTCAGAAATCCATAAAGGATAAATTCATTTGATAATATGTTGATTGATGATTGACAATACAATGGCATGTGATGTTAATAAACATCGAATAGTACATGCTTGGAAAGACAAGATGCATGACCTTTTGATATAATAATAATTATTATTTGTTAATATTTATTAGTATTAGGTAGCATATACGTGAGGCATCTAATGTTGTCTTATGTATATTATAGAATTAATTCGATGTTACTTTTATTGATGATTTCACCCAACAATAGAGCCCTATGTTAGACCTATAAAAGGTCTAAACTCAAGAAAATCCCAAGTGGCTTTGTAAAATTTCCAGGGGAATCCATTTGAAGTTGGGAAACATATAGGTGATCAAACACTTATGTCTTGGTCACTTATGTCTTGGTCATCTCTTAGCAAGTACACTTTTTAATGAAGTGTACTTACTAAGACTGATGGTTGTCAGGTTTTTGAAAGTACTTCCAAAGAGATCAAAACTTATCACTGTTACGTTCGAGACATGAACAAAGTAAATATGAAAATTTTTATGAGAGTATTTGAAGGTACATCATTGATTCCTTGGATGATTCCAGATAGCCCCATTGGAGTGTATGGATGAAAGGGTTGGTTTTCATTATGACGATCTGTATGGAGATCTATGAATTACTCCAAGTTCAAGTTGCCATGCATATAAACAATGATCTTACAGGTCTACCTCCAGCACAATAGATCTCAGTCCATACAGAACACATCCTGAAGTATACTGACACGAGCAGGAAATTCAGGCATGGATCAAGATTTTGTGAGGAGAGTGTGTTGTTTGCAGGCAAACAGAAATGTCAAATTATGATGTATCTTCTAATAAATGCAAGTGGATCGGGACGTAGTGCTAAATGAAGTTTTGTGGATAGGTTATCCAAGTTACATGAAGATGGTTGAAATGAGATTAATAAAGGAATTTTCTTTTGGGTGAGATCAAACACATAACAATGTTGTTTTTGTTATACTTATGCAAGAAGAAACCTGACTTTCTAACTGATGATCGATCATGTGATCTGAGGCTTGTTGATGGTATAATTCGCCTATATCCTGAGTTTGTATGCAGCCTTTGTACAAGGGAAGGTTTGTGGATCTGAGTTAACCTACCTCAGAAGCGAGAGTGGTGATTGCAATAGTATTCTACATAGATAGTTTGATGTGATCACCAGACTAGTAGCAGGTTCTATCACAACAATGATTTCCAGGTCAGTTTTAACCCAGGCAGATTTGTGGTACTATCATAAAACAACAACATGATGATTAGGACATCATTTCTCTCATTTCTCTCAAAATGATGATGAATAGTGCTCTCAAACTTATTTATTTTGATTAGGACATCCCATAGTATCTACATGAGACTCTGCCTCTATTTGATCTCTTTTTCTATAGTGAATTCTTCTACATCTAGAACCATTGTCTGGAATACAACTTTGATAGCTCATATTTGACATTTTGATTTCATAGTCTTTTCATTACGCTGATAGGTAATGTTCTTTGTAAATGCCTGTTTTAATGAAATTTATATTGATGATCAAATATCTCTTTGGAACAATTTGGTGGTGAGCAATTGCATTTTCCTTGAATTGATATATGTTTGCATTTTTTGTTTTCAAAGATTGATATCTGTTGTGACAATCTAAATTCTCTTATTGATCTATGAATAAAGTTTCTTGTTCTAACACCAGCAAATGAATCTTTATACAGGTCAATTATGCTGGATTTGAACATATGACTTGATTCACGAATGGATGGGATACTGACATACCCCATAAGATATTGTATTATACAAATTTGTACAATAGTAGAGTGGGACTTTAGAATTTCGTATGCCATGGCATTCATATTTTAAGAACAACTCACAGGATTTCTAGTATTTTTCTGAAACAGGTTTTTGCTTGTATCCAACAATCACTTGTGGAAGTTGCAGGGTTGTGATTTTTTTGCGCAAATAGTCTCATTTGCATTGTCTCTAGTTAGAGTTTTGTCCCTATTCTTACATGTACATGGTATCAACAAAGAAATCACATTTGTTTAGTGATTGCTAATAAATTGTGCAGGGCTGATCTTTTATCAAGTACGAGTCTTGTGTAATTTCTGGAATATCAATCTAATATAATATGCATTCTTAGTCCCTACCTTCCACTGCAATGAAAAAACTTCCCCTCATTTCTACTTTCATACAAAATCCAGGTGCATAAATTTATTGTAACCTTTCTATTTAAAAATGCTCTTATTGTATTTTAAGCTAATATTTATTTAGTTGCAATTACCTAAATTGTTCTGATCTGTATTCCAACTTGTTTATTGTTCCATGTAATTGTTTTTTTTTTAAACATAAGCTGTAGAATCATTGTATTAATAGGTTGCGCCAAAGATAACAACATCAAACCAGTCTACAATCAAGGCATATAACCTAAGAATTAGAAGTATTTAAAATTTCAAATTTTCTCACCCTCTTCGGACCTTGTCTATGATCATCTAGACTGTATACATCCTTACAAAACTTCCCTAGGCACCAAAATATCTTAAAATACATTAGCTATCTATTGGGGCAGAGACTTGACCAGTAACGAGTTAAGGGATGGGGAGTGCCCCCGTTACTCCATTTGTTTCAAATTCACCTTTGCTTATTCTCGATCCGTCTTAGCCCAAAGATCGGCAAGGGGGTTGAGATCTCTCTTGATATGGAAGAGATTAATTTCTCCAAAGCTTTCAACAATAGTCCTGATTCGTTGAAGGGTGCCTTTTAAAAGGTTTTTCTCCACTGTTTGTTTTTTGAGAATTGCTTTAACTATCAACATAGAATCTAAATATAGACCGATGATATAGATTTAAATATTGATATGGCTAGTATCTTAGCAAAGGTTAATGTACCTGTCCCTTTTAGTACTGATATTGTATTTTTTTTTTAAATACCTACAAGATAGTCGCTATTGCGACATCTTGGAGTGTCGCTCCCATAGAAACCACGTCGGAGATGATACCTCTTAACATCGCTCTTCCCATGTTCAAGACTTCTCTCTTGCCACCTTCAAGACATCGGTCTTGCCACATTCAAGATGTCTCTATTGCCACTTCTAAGACATCTCTCTTGCCACGTTCCTGACGTCTCTCTTCCCACGTTCTAGATGTCTCTCTTGCCACCTTCGAGACGTTGGTCTTGCCAAGTTCAAGATGTCTATCTTGCAACGTTTAAGACGTCGCTCTTGCCATGTTCAAGATGTCGGTCTTGCCACGTTATATATATCTCTATTGCCACGTTTCAGATGTCTCTCTTGCCACGTTCAAGACGTTGGTCTTGCCACGTTCAAGACGTCGCAATAATGACGAAATCTATGTCGTTGAAAAAGAGACATCATGTGAAACGACGTTTGAGGGGGTTCGTTGTTTGTCATTCTCCCGATAATATAAAGTGGCAATTGTGTCGAATGCGCCGTCGGAATTTGACCCAAATGTACTAGTGTTTCTGCGTGGTATATTGTTAGTATGATTTATGCTTTCAGTTTTGTATGCTTAATCAAGTAAAGAACATGATTGTCTTGTCGTTCTAATTGATGATTGAAATTTCCCCATAGCTTCGCTTGATGATTGGTTAATTTCCCATGGCATTCGACCCCTGTATGTCTTCACCATCTCAAGGTTAATTGGTTGCGATGATTGTGGTTTATTCTTGCCTTCATCCCTAGCTCACCAGTCCACACCTGAGTAGTCGACCAGGAGCCTGATCTACGGTCATCGCATCGGCGTTAATAGACCTATGGATCTCAATTCCCTACTTTTATGTGCGTTGATTATGAGTGAAGGAGGTTCTTGCCAGTCATCTACTCTTGTTGAATGTTCCAGGTAGGGTGTAGTCTTGTGCCTTATTATGTTGAGTAAATCCACCTTTGTTATCGTTCTTAGTTCCATAAATATAACTCTTCTTTTTTATGTATTGATGGATCAATTTTAACCCTGCATTTTATATTCTTGGATAATTCAAAATCTGCGTTGTATATTGATGGCCAATTTAGCTCTGCATGGGATACCTCCCTCGCAACATAACCCTTTGTGGTTTTTGATGGCCATTTCGCTGCGCCCATTTTTCATTTCTCTGAACCTTAAATTTATGAAGATGATGTGAGTCTGCAGTGTCCAAATAACTGAAAACCTTCGCTTGACTGAGTTTTGATTGAAATCCTGAGCGAGGGAATTAAACCATCTTAATATATAACCTGTTGCAAATGAAACCACTTTCCTTGCATAAGCTAGCAACTAGAGACCAACTTCCAAGAGTGTTAGAATGACAAATTCCATATTTGCATCTAGGTGACAGTTATGTGCTCTTCTTGACTTTTTCTACCAACAAAATTATGTTGTTTATCGACTCCAGTATTGATAAATTTGTTTTAGATAAAAAAACAATCCTCAACCTATTACCATATCCTAAGTAATCATGTGTTGACTGCGATTTTCCTTTATTCATGCTCGAATTTGTCAGGTCGGATTTTGTATTTAGATGGAATTTCGTCGATGGGACCCCAACATATTTTATTACACAGATTGTATTACCACAAATTTTACTGTTACATGGATTTTATTTCTAGGATTGACTCTAGGTTGGTGAGGGAAATAAGGGTAATTAATTAATTAAATAAATCAGTTTTTGGAGGAATGAAGGGGATGGGTGAAAAATGTACGGGGAAGATTATTATGAATTAAGTTTATGAAAAATAATTTAAAAGGGGTTTTGGGAAAGTTTTTGACGTCGAAAATCTATATATTGGAGGGAGGAGAATTGTGTAATGTTACGCTATAGAAATCTATACTTGACTAACTTAGCTTGTGGGAGTTGGGATACCTCACTCGGTGAGGAGTGGTAGCTCAGCCTTGCGACGCAAGTTGGGAGCTAACTGAATCTCTGGTTAGTGTGTGTGGCCCCTCTGTGGCTCAGGGGGCTAAGGGGGGAGAAGAGTACCCCTATCATTGGCTGGGAGGTACCTGTGAAGTCTCATTAGTCGGCAAGTGAGAGTGGTAAGAAGCGCACAGGACGTCAACTCAGAGTGGGCAATTGGACAATGGTACACTTTCCTTTATTTTTGTGTGGTATATTGTTAGTATGATTTATGTTCTCAATTTTGTATGCTTAATCAAGTAAAGAACATGATTTTCTTGGCGTTCTAATTGATGACTGAAATTTCCCCATAGCTTCACTTGATGATTGGTTAATTTCCCATGGCCTTTGACCCCTGGATGTCTTGACTGTTACCACGATTTTATTACCACAAATTTTATGACCACAATTTTTACTGTTACGCGGATTTTATTTCTTTATTGTTATTGCTTTAATGACTAGGTTTTTCCCTTATGGTGTAGCGTATTGGTATCTAGTTCACTATGTTGATGTTGAGTGGATAGGATTTTCCCTTTAAAGGTGGATTGAGACTTGTTGTTGCATGGATACGTTTTTCCTTTAATTTGTTTGAGTTTTCTGTCGGCTGGGAACGTTTTCCATTAAACTTGTATACTACATTTTGTTGATGTCTGGAACAATGTTTTGCCTTCAAAACTATGACTAGGTTGTTGTTGAATGACCATGAGTTGATCCTTTTGCAGTTTTGAATTTTCTTTTATCCTCCTTCAATTTGAGTGTACCTAGCGTTCTCACTACCCAAATAATAGGTATAGATATGTCTTTGGTCCATTAATTGCCATGTTATTTTCTAGAGTGAGTTAATAGTCAGCATATTCCTTCTTATTGATTAATTGCCACAGTGAGTTAAATAGTTAACAGTCATGTAAATTTCCTTGTTATTGCGCTATTAATTGTTATGTTAACAATCATGTAAATTTCCTTCTTATTGTTATATTAATTTTTATGTTAACTAACATGTTAATCACCTCGTTATTGCTATATGACTTCTTATGATAACAATTATGTAAATCGCCTTGTTATTGCGCTGTTAATTGTTATGTTAATAGTCATGTAAATTGCCTTGTTATTGTTGTATTAATTGTTATGTTAATTAACATGTTAATTGCCTTGTTCTTGGTATATTACTTGTTATGATAACAGTCATGTAAATTGCCTTGTTATTGCTAAATTAATTGTTATGTTAATTGTTATTGTAATTTACTTGTTAACTACTATATTAATTGTTATGTAACTGCTATGTTAATTGTCTTGTTAAATTGCTACAGTGATGTTAATAGTTAACAATTTCCTTCTCAATGATAATAGACAACTAGTATTGTTAGTTCGGTCAATATAGCTAGACTACATGTTGAGATTTAATTGTTCATAGGTGTTATAATGGTAGAATTCTACATTAAGATTGTTAAGATTGTTATTTAAGTTAGTGGCTAGTTGGATGGAGATTTTGGATTAATATAGAATTGTCCATTTAGGTTGTAATAATGATTAAAATTAGATTTGTGAGTAAACACTACATTCCCATTTTAGACTTTTTAAATTTATTATAAATGAGGTTGGGTGGTATTTGTAATTACAGTTCTAGTATTGATTACTTAGACTTGCAAGATTGATTGTATTAACATTAAATTAGCGGGTGCATTAATGACTAATTGTAATTTTGACGTGCCGTATTTAGAATGGAACCCATGTTAAAATGGATTGTAATCATTGACTAGTTTAGACTAGGTGATTGGTTGGGTCATGGACGATGTTCAGTATCGGCTTCTATCATCCCTTGTCTTCGTCCTCTGGCATTTTATCGACCTGTTGTTGGGGTATGCGTGTGGTTTACCTTTTGGTATTTGGTTTCTAGCGTGTTGGATTTAAATAGAGTCCTCAGTCCAGATAGGATGTGTGGTGCCAAGGTTGTCAACGTCTCTATCACCTAGGGATGCCATGATTCCCGATGAGGGTATCATGGCACGCCCTATGGGATAGCAATGAATGACAACCTGGCCATAGTTGATGTGCATTTTGTGAGTGTTCTCAAGTGTGGTAAGTTGTTTGGGTGCATGGGTGGAACGCCTTCATGTGTTTGGTTCCCGCACCTTGAGGTTCTAGTATTCATCATCAATGTGGTTGTATTGGCAAGGGTAAGTTACCCCTTAGCTTGTAGGAGTGTCTTGTTTGCGTCAAGAGGGTAGTCATTCCTCCTTGTTTTCCTACGCATGTTTCACTCAATTTCCCTTGTGCTAGTGAGGGATTCATAGTTTAATGTTGCATGGGATGCATGCTTTTGTTCATTGTCTATGGTGTGGTTAAACTATTGTCGTCATCGCATTATTTCCTCTTAATTCTTAAAAAAAATAAAAAAAAAATCTTTCCCTTTAGTCGTAACGAAGGGGTTGTTACATTTGGTATTAGAGTGGGGTTCAACCCGCAACTTGGGATCACTACAGATTTTGCTGATATGATTTGATTATAATGTTTTTAATTAAGTTGAATTGTACTCGTGCAGGTAATCATGGTTAGAGGATGTCGTGGAGGAAAATGACGGGGTGCTAGGGGAGGAGGCGTGATGCCTCCAGTAGCATCTGCGCCTGAGGCGTCTAAACCCCAGGGAGACGAGCAGGCTATCAAGCAGGAGTAGATAGTGGTGGGTGATGTGGTTGGGCTAATGAAGTCTTTTAAGCAGATGTCTGAGGCATTGATCAACCATTTTGATAGAGATGAGGCGAGGGTGTTGGAAACACATCAGGGTCCACCACGCGCTCTGGTTGGTACCAGTATCATTCACCATGAGCTCGAGAAGGTCAAATTTCCTGAGTTCTTTGGTTCCCTAGACGGCATAGCCATTGAGGCATGGTTGGAGAATATGGCGATGTGATTTTCACTTTGCGACTATACCTCCAACATGAAGGCCCGCATGGAGGTATTTCAACTGAAGGGGAACGCTCTTCTATGGTGGAAGACACTCCTACCGCAATTGAACATGGTCGTCGAAGATGTTTCATGGGAACTGTTCGAGGAACAGTTCTGAGAGAGGTACCTATCAGAGGAATTCATTGAGCGTCAGCTCAATGAGTTCAATGCCTTATGACAGGGCAGTTGTATGGTGTCTGAGTACGAGACTAGTTTTCTGATTCAAAGGTTAGGATTCTTATGCCTCAAACCTTTCATCATGTCATCCAAAAGGCCCTAATAGCAGAGGAGGATCTTATCTGTGAGGGTCAGAGAAGGACTCCAGTGACACCAAGAGGGCAGGTGTACAGGTGTGCAGCAACATCAGACACCAGCCAAACATAAGTAGAGATATGATGGCTTCCAGAGGGGATCCACTTTCACTACACCTCGATGATCGATGCCTTAGTATCAGACACCTTATCGGGGACCATAGAATCAACAACAACATGAATCACAGCAACAATAGTTTAGTCTTGTTCAACATAATAGACCAGGATTCCAGGCCGATGGGCCATCATATTCTACTTCGGGTACCAGGAGTACTGGACTAAAGAAGGTTTGTTGGATGTGTGGGGAGCCACACTACCAGCGTGACTACCCAGTGGAGAGGACTAGAGAATCTACATTAGTCGGACCCACTACCATGGGAGATTTGAGCAAGGCCCATCGGATTCATGCAACGGTGAATAACCACCAGGGAGAGAACTAGTCCACTGTGCTCGAGACATTAGGTACCGTCACTGACCACACCCTTAGTATTTCGAGAGATCCTGGTGCTACTAAGAGTTTCATTTTTGATGCAACACTAAAAATGATTAAGGTAAAGGTATTCGAACAAGACGAGTTTAGCTTCGTAGAGATGGATTTTGGAGCCAAACAAAAGGTTGGGGGAAAGGTTAAGGGTTGTATCCTTAACCTGGGAAATTTTTTCACCAGGGCCAACTTGTACATCATGATATTAGGGTCTTATGGAATCTTGATCGGTATGGACTAGTTGAAATCGCATGAGGCGATACTCAACTATAAGACAAAATGGTTGATCTTAGTCGATGATGTGGGACATAGATGCGTGACTGTAGGATGGAACCAGGGAGCTTCCCTGAGGTTCATCTATTCCTTGCAGCTATGGAAGAGAATGTGAAAGTGATGTAAGCTTTATGCTATCCTTGCGTTAAACAAGAAGGGAGTAGCGAAAGGTCTAGAATACCTTCCTGTGGTGAGAGAATTTGCAGACATCTTTCTAGAGGAGTTACCTGGGATGTCATTGGAGAAGGAATTGGAGTTTACTATAGACCTAAAATCGGGGACTGAGCCAATAGCAATAACACCTTATTAGATGTTGACCCCAGAGTTACAGGATTTGAGAATGCAACTAAAGGAATTGTTGGACCTGGGACTGATATGTCGAAGTGTGTCACCATGTGGTGTGCCTGTTATTTTCATACAAAATAAGGATGGGTCATGGAGGCTCTACATTGACTATAGTCAATTGAACAAGGCAAAAACCAATAATCAGTATCCGTTGTTGAGGATTGATGATATGGTCAATCAGATGAAGGGTGCGACAGTGTTCTCAAAGATCGATTTGTGATCAGGGTATCACCAATTACAGATCAAAGAGGATGATGTCCCTAAGACCACCTTTAAGAAGAGGTGTGGAGATTACGATTTTATTGTTTTACTATTTGGACTAACAAATGACCCAGGGGTATTTATGAGTTTGATGAATGAGGTGTTCGACGAGTACTTGGACAAGTTCATCCAAGTATTCCTTGACGATATTTTGATTTATTATTGGATGACGAAGGAGCATGAAGAGCACTTGCACTTGGTACTACAGTATCTGTGAGAGCACAAATTGTATGGGAAGTTGTCCATATGCTCATTTTATCAATTGAATATTCATATCCAATGAAGTTATCACCGTGGATCCAACAAAGGTTGAGTCTATTATGGAATGGCCTACATCAAATAATGTACCAGAAGTATGTAGCTTCATGGGTTTAGCAGGATACTATCGACAGTTCGTCGAGGTATTTTCGAAGATAGAAAATCCGATCATAGAATTGAAAAAGAAGAACAATAAGTTTGTTTGGACCAAGAAATGCATGGAAGCATTTCAGAGGCTCAAGGAGCTGTTGACAACAAAATTGATACTAAAGGTCCATGCCATGGACGTTGAATTCTTAGTATGCACTAACGAATCCAAGGAAGGCTTAGGCGGAGTCTTGATGCAAGATGGTCGAGTGATCATGTACATGTCGAGGAAACTGAGAAGGTATGAGGACAACTATGTGATGCACGATTTGGAGTTGTTAGCCATCGTATATGCCTTGAAGGTTTGGAGACACTACCTTGTAGGATGAAAATTTGAACTAAGTACTGACCACTGTGGACTACAACACATCTTTATGCAATGTGACCTGAAGGCACGACAACGGCCTTAGTCGGATTGACTTAGCGAGTACAACTTCGAGATTACTTACATAAAAGGAACAATGAACTGAGGGGAAAATTCATTGAGTCGGAGACCACACATATTTTAGGTGTTGCCTCTTCAGATGAATCTACATGAAAAGATTCTAAATTTACATCGTGACGATGACTAGTAGAAAGAGGTCGAGGGTTTTATTGGACAAAACAAAATGATGTTACCAAGATTTGAATGATTTACATTTGACGATGATGGATTATTGAAGTTTAAAAATCAGATTTATGTACCACCAAACAATGAGTTGAGGATTTTGACCCTAAACGAAGCTCATAGAGCAGTGTACATGGCTCACCCAGGAGTCACAAAGATGAGGGCGTACCTTAAACCATTATTATTCTAGAAGGGAATGAAGGTAGATATAGTCAAGTATGTGGCTAGATGTATAGAATGCCAGTAGTTAAAGGCTGAACATAGACATCCAACATGGTTACTACATCCACACGCTATTACAGAATTGAAATCGGATTTTATTTCGATGGATTTTATTGTTAGATTTCCAATAACGGCAAGGAGACATGACTCGATTTTCATAGTAGTAGACACTTTGACAAAAAGTGCTCACTTTATTCCTGTGCATATGACGTATCAGGCACCTGACATAGCTATAGTTTTCATCAGTGAGATTGTGAGGTTGCAAGGTGTGCCTAAGAGGATTATATTTGATCGAGGATCGATGTTTACTGGATGATTTTGGACGAATTTCCAAGAGGCCTTGGGAACCCAAATTAAATTCAGTACTGTGTATCACCCGGAGACTGACGGGAAAACCGAATGAACAAACAAGACTTTGGAGGACATGTTGCACATGTATGTGATGTACCAACAAAAGCATTGGGAAGTGTTCTTTCCACTGGTGGAATTTTCTTATAACAACAGTTACCAAAGCACCATTAAGATGGCGCCTTTAGAGTTTCTTTACGGGTGACTGTGTTAGACGCCTTTGAGTTGCGATTAGCTTGAGGATAGGAT
The DNA here is from genome assembly GCA_009831015.1 of Picea engelmannii. NCBI lineage: Eukaryota > Viridiplantae > Streptophyta > Pinopsida > Pinales > Pinaceae > Picea > Picea engelmannii. The sequence goes on along the minus strand of ML778318.1, from coordinate 528,313 downwards.
CCTTGTGGGATCAGAAGTGATCTAAGAAATGGAAGAGAAAATGAAAACAATAAGAAAACGGATTAAGGAAGCACAGGATTGACAGAAGAGTTATGCTGACATGCACTGTGTCAACTGTAGTTACGAGGTTGGTGATCGAGTATTCTTGTGGGTTAAACCGCATAAGACTTCGATCAAGTTTGGAAAGGCAACTAAACTCTCTCCTAGGTTTGTGGGACCTTTCGAGATTGTGGAGAGAAAGGGGCCCATGGCCTATTGACTAGCCTTTCTTGATTCTTTGAGTCATATGCACGATGTTTTTCACGTATCTTTTCTGAGACATTATATTAGTGATCCTACACACATTATTGACATGAGTCCCTTGCAGGTATCCTTCAAGGGGGTGCTCATGGATGACTTTATCCACATCTTGGATCATCGCATTCCACAGCTAAGATGTCGAACAATAGAGCAGGTCAACGTCTAGTGGGACATCTTTAATCCACACTCAATGACCTGGGAGGATGCATATGATATGCCCCAATAGTTTCCATTTTTGGTTTTTGATAGAAAGACATATGATACTACGACACACCTTATTTCGATGCTTATATACTGTGAAACTTCAAGACAAAGTTTATACCAAGAGGGGGTGTGTGTAATATCCCTCTCTTGCTCACACTACACAAACTTATTCTTTGAGGACACTTGCTCGTAGGTGATCCAGATTAATATACTTTTTGGCATTTTTTTTATTATGAGGCATTATGGGTTGATGACATGTTGTTTTGTTGCACTGACATAAACATGTGCTATTGACTTGGTTTTACTGAGTGTGTAGGATTTCAGACCTCGAGGATGCAGAGGCATCGATGGAACCCTTGGACTTTGGATCGAGTCGTGGAGTGAACTACTAGGGTTTGATTGTTTTATATGTGATATTAGTGCATCTGATTAGATGATATGATATGGATAAATTTCTGACCTGATTCGTTGATGATGTAGGTTGACGATATCTTTCCAACCAGACTCACATGTGGAGTAGAGGGGTCATGCACAACTATCGGAAACATTGAGGGAGAGGTGTGGACAACAACCCTACCACAACCTACTAGCACTCCTTTCATGGCCCAAACTGTAGGTTAACGACTACCTAGTTTGAGAAGACTGACGATGTCATGAGGGTTGACTGTGATTGTCTCTCACTATGATTCTAAGGGGTGCACAATAAGGCAGAGGCCTTATATCCTTGGAGGCTCTTAGTCTCCCACAAGATCACTTTGCAGAGTATTGACTCCAGTGGTTTTTTATGTCTACCAAGTCAATCAAGAGGTGAGTGGCACCCTTGGAGCACCTAGTGTGTCATGAAGGGAACGTCGCACAAGAAAAGTGGAAAGAGGTGAGTGGCACCCTTGGAGCACCTAGTGCGTCCTGAAGGGCATGTCACGTTGTTATTTAATAATTAAATAAACCTAGATGTCTTTAGGAAAAATAATTTGTTAAGGAAGATTAAAATGTTTCCCCTTATTACCCATGATTTTGGTCATCATGATGATGTATTGAAGTTGGTGTACTCAGGCTTCTCATAAGAACTTTCTCCTGAGAAAAGTGATATTCATCTCTTCCTAGAAAACTCACTTTTGAAGAGTGTTCACAGGTTGCTAGTATCCTAGGGTGCGAGAATGACCCATTCTCGCAGGATGCCTTAAGTTGGGGTGCAAACTTCTTCCACTGTGTAACGTAGCTAGGGTGCGAACCTTCTCTAAAGCTTGGAGAAAGATGAATTCTCGATGGTTCTAGAAGGGAATCTTCTAGAAGAATGGGTTGGCATTCGAATGGTTATCCTTGTACTGGATTACCTGATATTGTGGGATCATTCTTATCCAAGTAACCATCTCATTCTCTCCTATATATTGATGGAGTTCTCATGGAAAAGGTTAAGAAAGATTCATTGGAGAATTGGTGAAAGAATTGTGTGAAGGACTTAGCTTGAGTAGGAGCTTGGAGACTCTAGCAAGTCTATCAAGAGACTTTGATCTTCTTCATACAAGGATTGAGAAAGTGTGTGTGTTGGAGCCAAGAGACATCGAAAGGAAGCTTGTGACATCAAGGTGATCAGGTTGTAATCTTTACTTTCAATTAATATGATACAGTGGCATGTCCCTTTCCCATAAAGCTATTCTCACTTTATTGTGTAATTTCTTGATCATACACATAAGTTGAAAGTTGAATATATTTTTCTATCTTCACTTTGGTTGGTTTGTGTTCTCTTGGTCTTGACCTCACGAGAGCACTGGAGCGAAGCAGGAGCAACATAGACCCTAGGAAGCAATACTAAGGTATGTTACTTGTTCCTTCCTACTAGCTAATTCAGTGGTCAAAACTTAGGGAAAGAGTCATGTCCTGTCATGTTTTGTTCTAGATCCAGGTGGATCTAGGGAGATCTGTTAGTGTCTGCACCTACCAATTAGTTCGATAACAAAATTGGCGACTCCACTAGGGATATAACTCGTTTTCTTTGTGGTTTTTGGTATTTTTCCTTGGCCATTTGTTCTTGCCTTACCTTTATCCATTCATATCAATCTCTGAGTCTTCAGGATACCCTGATAGACCCTCTGGGTCTAGAAGCCTCTTCAAATTTTGTGTCTTTTTGAAAGAATTTGACTAGTTTCAGACATTCTCGCACTGCACTCCACAGTGGCCTGCAAGAATCTGCTGAGTTCACACCCTTCTTTTAGGTTCAGTGCGAGGTTCTCTCACTCTTCTCAAAGCCCACATGCGAGAATCACTCATTCTCGCACTGTGTAATACCCTCAGCCTACAAACCCATTTTTTCAAATTTTTGCTTTAATACTTTGGCATGATCAACTGCCCAGATCAGTTTAGGTGCCTCACAAGAGTTTCTTGGACCATTGATTGATGTTTTTCTTGTCTTCATTTTTGTGCTCGAACGGTCTTAGGATTTCAAAGGCTCTTCCTGTCACTTGTTCTTGACTTTCATTTCTTGACTTTTCTTGGCAAAGCTATGCTCTTTGATTTCAGAATCTGAGTGTCCTTGTTTGGTTAAGGATCGACGATCGATTGAAATTTGAACTTCTTTGTCTTTATCATTTTCTTATTCTTTGAAAGATCACTTTTCTTATGCAATTGAGAAGACTAGTTTGGTTTGCTTGTTATTTTTGTTTCCATTGAAAGAGTGGTTTGGGTTTTTTATCTATTGTGTGTTCATTGGTTTTTGGTTTTCTGCACTCTCACCATCATGGTGTGGGTCCTTTTTGAAAACTGAACAAAGTTTTTCTTTCAAAAGCATTTTCGTTTTCAAAAACATTGAAAATCAATTATTGAAGTTATTGAAAAAGAAACAAGAGAGAATTGTTATTGATGCGTGATTTGTTGCATTTGCATTTTAAAGGAAATTGTGTCTTGTAGTTCAAAGTTTGATCCGGAAAACTTCTCTCTCCCTCCCATACATAGGATTCATTGAATGAAAATTGCTATATTTCATTCTCATCCGTGCATTGTTGGGTCAGAGTCTAATACAACATAAGTTTCATCTCCGTCTCCTTTGAGTAACAACAACCCTTAATAACACTACGCAATCATAAAATTTAACTAGTAACTCTTTTTTAGGGCCCTCTTACACCAACATTTAGCTAGGCTAGCGCTTTGGAGTAGGATGAGAGATAAACTCTCCAAAGCACAAAACACACAATAGCATCTTGTGTTAAGGAGTGTTAAATTCCATTTACAACATCTTGCCCTGGGAAACCCTTCTCACACAAGGGTCAAACACGAGGTCGCATTGATATTGACGGAGTTACTCACCCTGCTTTGTTGATATCAGTGTAGAGATTTCACGTATTATGGGGATCACTTGGAGGTATACCCACAATGATGAGTGGAATCCTTTTGAGTTGATTTCGGGCTAGATACCCTGACCTTGTGTGTGGATCGGACTGTCGACTATCCCCCCAGGATTTATTGTTGTTGGTGGTAACCTTAGAGGCCTATCTTTCTAGGTTCTTACATGAGGTGACTGTGAAGGGGAAAGTCTTCACGGTACCTGGAATTGATGTTGACCAAACTCACTCAGGCTCCTTGGAGGGTATACCCATGATTATGTGTGGGAGATTGCACCAGGTTGTAAGTCCATTAAGCAGGTCGTCAGCGTAACTTTTCCACCCTAGCCCAGCCCCTTCTCATCTCATTGTTGCGACGTTGGATTTCATCACCAACTAGTGACTTCAAAGTTAGAAGGTCTTGTTTTCTTGGTGTTGCTTCCTAGATTTTGTTTACTAGCACGTGTTGTTTGTTTACCAAAGGTGACCTTACGATTTTCTTCGTGAAGTTTGTCACTCATTTACAATAGCTCCTCCACGTCATTCACGTAGAATGCAGGGTTTATCTCCAGAGCATCTGGAAGGTTCTCAACCCTTGCCTACAATTACACCTGAGGGCTCTCCTCGACAAAGTGAAGTCACAGTCGTCACCACATCACAAGTGGAACAAAATGACTCTCTAGAACATTTTCGAATTACAAATACTCAAGAGGAATTTCAACTTCACCTTGATTCCGAGCAAACTTTTATACGACTGAATTCTTCTGGAGACTTACTTGTTACATATTCTGGATCACCAATTGGACCCTTTCTAGGCATTGAAGGCCAAGATATTTTTTGGTATACATGCGTTTTTCGATGAGACCTTTTTCGTCCAGGCTCACCTGTGATTTCTGAAATCACCCCACCTGTGATTTTCGAGATCTCTAGTCCAGAGACAATACCGTTTACTACCGCCTATCACTTTACCATCCTTGTCAAAATGGCCCATCACACAGATACTAGGAGTGTTCCAACCGGATTTACTGTAGTTAGTCTTTCTCCCATCAACACATCGTGAACACCCAACGTCACTCCGACACTACCACTCGGATATTGTGTGTTGAATGCTTCCATTCCCACTCCTACGCAAACCCCATCTGGCTCTCCTGGTGGTCCTTCTTCTTCCAGGCACTCTCTTCCCCATTTTATTCCGACACTCCCTCAATTTCCTTTTGGAGGACCTTTTTCGTCTTCTACTGGCAGTATTTATCCTAGTGGCACTATTCTGTCATTCACACCAAATTACCAGATTCCCGTTGGTGGACAATTTCACCAAGGTGGTATGCCTCAACCCCCTCTCAGTGGGCATATTCCTATTGGAACACAAATCCCAATTGGAACACAACCGCCAATTGGAACACCACCTTCGATAGGAGGACTGACCCCACCTTATGGGAAAAACATACCTCCCTCCTTGGCCTAGTATTGGAATCAGTTGATACAACATCCTCCTCAATCGACTGGGGGGCAGCAATTTCCAGCTACGTCTATAATACCCCCTAGTATGGTCCAACCATATCCAGGTTCGTTCAATCCCATTTGGGGGGCGAATGCTCAAACTCAAGTCCCTGTTCCAGGGTATAATCCTATGAGCTACTATCCTCTCCAGCCACCACTGAATCTGCCTTGGTCTTCACATTATATGCAGACTGCTTATGGTCCTACTAGTTTGTCGATAGGTCTTCCTCCCCAAAGCCACCAGTACCCACAGGTGAATCGACAGTTACACTTCATAGCCACTTTGGATATTCTAGATTTGTCAAGGATTTTAAATGATCCAATTCGTCACTCTCCCCAATGGCCTGCTATACCATCCAAGCTACCATCAGACATTCCTAAATTTGACGGAAAAGTAGGAGAGGACCCAAACAATCACGTTATGACTTTTCACCTATGGTGTTCATCCAACTCGTTGATGGATGACTCTATTAATTTACGTCTTTTTCAATGAACTCTCACAGGTTCTGTTGCGAAGTGGTATATCGAATTACCACAAGGTTTCCTCTCTGAATTCAACACCCTAGCTATGTATTTCCTCACACAATACCGGTTACCGATTCATTATGACATGGGGAATGAGATTTTGACTTCTTTCAAACAAAACAAAGCCACTCATATATCCGATCACATTCATGAGTGGCGAAGGAGACTACGTCTCATTAAACTCGAACTCCTCGATCAGTTGCTGGAAGAATGGTTCACAAAATCATTTGTGAATGGAATCGTTCATGACATCACCATGGGTGGAGTAGTCATGGAAGAATAGACCATAAGTCATGCTCAATATCTTGACCTCGTTTACTCACAAACGGGAACCGTTTACGATTTACTACCTGACTTACCTCATCCTTCCACTTCCACCACTTCAACTACTCCAACTGCTTCACATGAAGCTGATGGTGTGATTGGCACTTTCCAGGCCCAACCACATTCTACCTCAAGCACAAACCCCAAAACTTCTTCTTCTAATGTTCAAAATGCTCCGTCTCCTACCCCTCCCACCGATAAGACTTCTGAGGTAAATGCAGTCAAATCTACCCCAGCTGGTAAAAACAAATCTAAAAAGGGGAGAGGTAAGAATAAGGAGGATAGAAATACTTCTCAAGTAGAGCGAACCAAAACTACACCTGTTGAATATAGGGATAAGCGCAAAGCTCGATACCCTTGTCTTATCTATGGTGATGATCAGTACACAAAGGATTGTCCACGACGCACCGAGGTCACTAAGTTCCTTCAAGGAGCTCCAAAACCACCTGCATCGGCCATTTTGTCCCAACCCTTCCCGTCTCAAAAATAGGCTCAGTTGGTCATTCATGACCAACCCTCATCTTCTACTACATCCTATTTTTTTATGTGTACTGGCGATTCAAAGTAGAGCAATGTTGCACTCACTACTCGAGCCAAAGATTATTCTCCCTCTAAAGAGAAGGTTGATGATCTACCACCTTCCTCGGTACAACCCTCTCCCGCGACTCCACCTACCAATGGTCCTCTTCATCTCGAACGACCGAGCCTTAACATAGTTCTGTGACCCCCACCAAAGGGTATCGTTCGGAAATTGGATTTCAATCCTCATGCTCGTGCTGCCCAGAACTACAACATTGTTGATAATATGGCCCAAGCAGCTTCTACGATGTCATCCCTTGAAGTCCTTCAAAATTGTCCTACACAACAGAAGGAACTGTTGAAAGATATCGGTGGAATCGATCCGAAGGATACGAATTTAATAATTTTTGACTTGGAGGATCACATTCCAGGGTTACCCCCTCAACTCGTGTTCCAGATCCAAGTGATTGTCTCTGACAAAAACATTTTTTGAACCGTTATCGACGAGGGTGCCTCGACGTGTGTCATGTATCTTGCTTTCTAGAAAGCCCTTGGCTCTCCCCCTTTGAATGAATCCTAGAACACTCTTAAAGGCTTCAATGGATATGGTTTTAAGCCCTACGATGTCCTTCCTTCGTTGCCCATCACGTTAGAAGGAAAAATGGTCCAAGTCGAAGTGGAAGTCTTCGACGCTCCCCTTGATTACAATCTTCTTCTTGGATGCAGCTGGATCGATTCCATGTGCGCAGTTGTGTCGACCCTTTTCCATGTGCTACGTTTCCCACATCAAGGAAAGGTTGTCACCGTCGACCAACTAGCCTTCTTTAATTCCGATACTCGTACTAGCAACGTACCGTTCATCGCTAAAACCCCACCGGGTTATGAGAACGTCAGTGTAGGCCTTCTGAAAGACTCTTTGTTAATGGTTGCTTTCCCCATTCCACCACCCGATGTTCCATGCCCGTTTGTTGCTTCCATCAACATGATTTCCACTTCAATTCACGAACTTCCTACGTCTAATGACCCCTGGATAGTACCTGACCCTAGAGATCATCTTCGTTTCGGCGATGAAATGCTATTAAGTCTGATTGAATCCACCTTTTAGGCCATTCAATCGACAATGCCTTCTACCCCCTCTCTTGGTGAGTTGTCTCCCGATCATTTTCGTGTCATTTTTCCCACAGACGAGATGATCATGTCTGTCATGGAAGACACCCCTTGGGACGATGGAAATCATTGTTCCATTCTCTTTCTGGAGCAACATACCATTGAGACCTACCAATGGATCTCGACTCTGTCGACCGTTGTCATCATCTCCACCATTCCCGAGTCTGCACACGATGTGTTTTCTGAAGGGACCTTAAGCAATATATCGCCCACTATTCCCCTTGATATATCTATCAAACCTGGGATTTTCGAAAATGTCCATATCCCAGCTTCATGTTCTTCTGATGAAGTCATCATCTACATGTCCCTTTTCAAAGAGTTTCATGACATCTTCGCATGGAGCTATGAGGAAATGCCGGGTATCGACCCTGAGATTGTGATACATTAGATAAAGACATACCCTGATGCTAAACCTGTCTAGAAATGCCTTCATCCAGCTCACCCATGTAAAGTGGCTACTATAAAGCTCGAAGTCGAGAAAATTCTGAAAGCCAGCTTTATTTATCCGCTGGCTCTCACAGACTGGGTTTCCAATCTTGTCCCGATCGACAAGAAACAAGGCACCATTCATGTATGCGTTGATTATAGGGATATCAATAATGCTTGTCCCAAAGACAACTTTCCTACCCCCTTCGTCGATCATATTGTCGATGATTGTGCCGGAAGTGAAATCTTCTCTCTCATGGATGGTTTCTCCAGATATAATCAAATAAACATTATTCCCGAGGATCAACATAAGACTACTTTTATTTGTCCTTGGGGTACTTTTGCCTATCGGAAACTCCCTTTTGGTATCAAGAATGTTGGCGCAACTTTTCAACGATCTATGTCTTATTCTTTCCATGATCTCAAGCACATCATCCAACCCTATCTGGACGATTTACCCACTCACTCAATGTGTCGAGCCGATCACCCAACCCATCTCTAAGCCATTTTTGTCTGCTGTCGGTTCTACCGTATACATTTAAATCCTCATAAGTGTGTATTCTGCGTGGAATCTGGCCACCTTCTAGGTTTTATCGTTTCGCATCAAGGGATCCCGATGGATCCTTTAAAGGTTGAGGCGATCCTTAATCTCCCTCCTCCTTCTATACTTTGCCAGTTACAAAGTTTGCAGGGGAAAGCAAATTTTCTTCGTCATTTTATCCCAAATTATGCTGAGATAACTCGTGGATTTATGTGGCTCCTCAAAAAGGGTTCAGAGTTCGTCTGGAATACCATTACCAACAATGATTTTGAAGCTTTTAAATTGTCCCTAACGCATGCTCCGCTTCACTTTCTCCCCGATTACAGCCGCAATTATTTCCTTTACCTTGCTGCCTCGGATTACACCATTGGTATGGTTCTCGTCCAAGAGGATGATAATAACAACAAAAATGTTATCTACTTTATGAGTCGAAGTCTAACGCCTATTGAAATCAAGTATTTACATGTAGAAAAACTGGCCTTGGCTATCGTCCAAGCCGTCCAACGCTTCTGGCACTATATCCTCTTGCACAAGAATATAGTGATTTCTCATTGCAACCCTATGCAACACATCCTTACCTGTCAATTGCTAGGGGGAAAATACTCCAAATGGATTGTAATTCTCTAGGAGTTTTACTTGGAATTCGAATGCGCCAAGTCCAAGAAGTCCTTAATTTTTGCTGAGTTGATATGCAACTTTCCCCATTCTGAAATGGAAACAGTAGCAGTTGATTCATTACCAGATGAATCTCTTTTCCTTATCAGCACTGATGATATTTGGTATGGTGATATCATTATATATATCCAAACCCATACTTTCCGGCCAACTTTGTCTAGTACTGACTGACGTCGCATACGCTATCAAGCCCGTCAATATATTATCCTCGGGGATACTCTTTATCGTCGGGGGATTGACTCTATTTTTTGGCATTGCCTAACGTTCGACGAAGCTGAGAAAGCTCTGAATGAATTCCATTCTAGAGCCTGTGGTGGTCATATGTTTGGGTATGCTACTTCCCAGAAGATCTTACAAGCAAGGTATTTTTGGCCTTCTTTATTTAACGACTGCATAATCGTCGTTCAAAAATGCCATGCTTTCCAGACCTATAATCAGAAGATACGGTCACATATTGCTCCTCTTCACCCTGTGGTCTTCATTGGTCCCTTTGCGAAATGGGGCATCTATTTCATGACATGTCACCCTCACTCAGTCGGGGGGCATGGTTACATCATTGTAGCCATCGATTACCTTAAGAAATGGGCCGAGGCAATGTCGACATTTGAAAACACTGGAAATACCGCAACATTATTCATTTTTAATCACATCATAGCTCATTTTGGTGTTCCCCAAGCTATCGTCACTGATCACGGTAGCCACTTTAGAAACTTCATGATGTCTGAACTTACTGAAAAGTTAGTTCTTCTCCATGATAACTCAATGCCCTATTACCCACAAGCCAACGGCCAGGTCAAATCAATTAACAAAGTTCTTATAACTATGCTCTGGTGAATGATAGGGATTCACAAAACAAGTTGGCACACAATTTTGTTTTCAGCATTCTGGGCTTACCGGACATCCGTCAAGTCCGCTAGTGGGTTTACACCTTTCCAATTAGTCTATGGTTTGGAAGCTATTCTCCCGATTGAATGCGGGATACCCTCTTTAAAACTAGTTGTTGAACTCCTACCAAACACTTCTGCTGAGGAAGAACGTGTATTGTATCTTATGCGATTAGATGAAACTCGACGCGATGCTACCCTAGTTATATAAGCTCAAAAAAAATGTGTCAAGGCCTAATACGACAAACATATCAAGCCCCACATTTTCTTCGAAGGATATCTCGTTCTCCTCTATGATCAAGATCGAGATATGCTAGGAGCTGGAAAATTCGAAGCCATGTGGTGAGGTTCTTATATCGTTCGACAAGTTTTGCAAAAATGATCTTATGAGTTAGTAGATTACGATGGTATCCCTTTGAGTGAACCTAGAAATGGGTTGTACTTGAAGAAGTACTATGCATAAAATCATCTGTGCACGAGTACTTGTATTTTTATTGTATCATACTTCTTGTGTGTTACTGTAGCTTGCTGTTGTCGTTATCTGGTCTCTGCACTTATGTGAAGTTGTGTTTTATTTCTAGATGTTGGAATCTTCGCTACCCTATATTGGCTTCGTTGATGGCGCTAGCCGTAGTACTTAGAACCTTGCTTCCGCTGCATGGGTAATTTATGCCCCTACAAATGAACTTGTCTCCTTACGAGGTGTGTGTCTCGGTCGTGCGACCAACAACATTGTAGAGTATAGCGTCGTTATTGAATTATTGGTTGATGTTATCTCACTCGGAATCCATCATTTGGTTGTGCGACTCGATTCGTAGCTTGTAGTACTACAATTAAGTAATGTCTATACTATTCGAAGTCCTACTTTTTTGTGGGTGTATTTGCGAATTTGCCTCTTGGAACGTTATTTTGATTACATTGAATATCAACATATTCCTAGATGTCTAAATACATTAACTGATGCATTGGCTAACTATGTATTAGATAGACATTTGGATTATTTATAAATCAATCACATCAATTTTCATAACACATGATAAACCGGTAGAAGTCATCTGTATATATAATGATCAAAAGAGCTTTTTACAAAAAGTTTTGTCCGAAGACCAAAATGTCAAAATCTGAAGCTCATAGCTTCTACAAAGTGATGTCATGGATGACGTTCACGATAACACACGACTTCCTGGGCAACTCTACGGAGCAGTCGACTCATGGACTCTGACACTCCTATTGTATGATGTTGATCGCGACATGGAACCTCTCCAAGAGGTGTGTCTGGAATATCTGTTGTCAAACCCTCTATGTTTTGTTCCACTACCTGATAATCCTCGGCTTCCCATTGTGGCACTGGCACTACCTCTCCTCGTCGCTAAATGGGAGAAGTACCAGGAGGTCGATAAGGTCCCACATCCGTGTCATCCACAACAATTTTGTATTTAGTCTTTGGACGAACATATAAAAAACATTTGAATATGATAAAATTAACAAAAACATTTAAAAAGGAAAAAATTGTGTACTTCTTACCAAGTTCCCCCCATTGAGCATCCTCTGACAGGACTAAGTCTATATCTCCTCAGAAATCCAACCCGACATAACCATAATCGTCAACCATCAACATCTGTGGTTGCAGCCAGTCGAAGAAGGTATCATCATACTTGATAATTGGTCCAGCTACATGCTGGGCCATGAGCTGACACCATCTCAGCATTCTTGGATCCCTGGGAGTCGGTAAATTCCTCTCCACCTGCAGCCTCAGTAATGGAACCCTCTCGAGAAAGAAGGACACTAACAAAGATCCGTACCCGAATTTCTTCAGGTCGTCTCTTCTGCATTTGGTCAACTGCTTTTTCATGCTACGAAGCACTACATCTACCCAGTTAAAAACCTGAGGTTCAATACACTCTATAGCATACTGAAAGTAACTCTAGAGCACCATGTGAGGAGTGAAGCTCCTGGCCATACATGCAATGGTGAATAAAATAGTGCAGAGGGTCAAATCCTGCACTCCCCAAATAACTACTTTCCCTTTCTTCCTCTCTGCCTTTGGAACACAGTGTAAGTGGTAGTACTTACTCATGGGCAACCCACTACCTCTGCTACCAGTTAGGCTCACGTGGTACCCACATCGTGACAGTCCAGTCAAGAATTAAATGTCCTCAATATCTAAGGACAATTTGTGGACCCCTACATGGAATACCTGTTGATCAGGATCCCACGTGAGCACAAGGTACTCTAATAACCTGACTTGGGCCCTCATGCCCGGGATATGAAATTACTTCAGAAGGCCACAGTTTCTCAAAGCAACAATAGTGGGTGGATGATTTTCGACAATGGAATTGTCTTCTTCGTGCTCACTTTCACACCATTCAAGAACCATTTTGATGGCCAACTACCTACATAATAAGCACAAGAAGAGGATTATTAACTCTATTCATGAATTGGTTCTCTTTCATTGAGAAAAACTCTAAAAAAAAATTGTTCTTTGCGATTCTCGCAGGTGCCTTTTAGGTACAGTGTGAGAACCTCACAGGTTGTTGTGGGCTCACCTACGAAAATTACCCATTCTCGCAGGTCCCGTGTAGTCCACCTGCGATGTAGTGACTTGAAATAAAAATTTGATACAAATCATTTCAATTGCACAAATATATTAATCACCAGAACATATAAATTTATTGAGCTAAACATATTAGCTTACAGACAGCCTCATAACACATCATATTCCTTAAATTTCATAAAAAAAATATGTAAATTAAAAACCTGGGTCTAATGCTAACCCTCTGTTTTCCACTTGTCTTGTTGACCTTCCTGTTGCTGCCTTGCCCAACTTGAATCCATGGACCAACTCTGCCCAAAACCAATTTTCCACCCTGCCAACTAGGACAACTACCTAGCTCCAGGATACCATATGGATATCCTGGCCCCCGTGCCCAAACCCCCTAGCAAACTGGTGCCCCCTGTACTAATCCTCCAGACTACAGAACTCAACTCTCCTCTCTGCAAATCCAAGAGAACCCTCCAAAAATCCAATTCCCTATAGAATGATCCCCTTCCTTCGTAACCTCCTCCACTCATATCCCTCCTTCACCGCCCTTTCACCTCATTTACTTCCTTACCTACACATAGTTAATGCCCCTTATCCTTTTATTTATTATTTTATCCTTTCGTAATTAATATCTTATCCCTTTATAACTAATATCTTATCCCTTTATGTTCAATGTCTTATCCCTTTCCGTGTACGTAAGTCTTTAACAAATTAAACTTATAATTTATTAACCCTATTAATTTAATACCCATGTCAATGAATGTAACATGTAATTAATTAATCAATTAATTAATCAAATTGTAACCATTAATTAATTAATAAATATTTAATTAGTATCATTATACCAATCTTTGTTTAGTTAATAATATGTTAGAAAAATTAATTACCTAATAAATTTTACTTAATAATTCCCTAAACATATATTCTACTAGGGTCGTTATATACACCCACCCTTCAGGAAACTTCGTCCTGAGGTTAATGTATCTTATGGTCAAAGGAAAAGAAACATGGTTCACACATTCTTAACAACTAACCAACATTATCAGTGAGTAAGTCAAGAAAACCTATACATACTAGTGTATATGTACAAGAAATGCATGTGTATCTAGTACATACAAGTCTCGTGCATGTATTAATAATCAAAACTATCATCCTTTAGTAATTTATGTATGCATCCAATCCAGTCAGCAAGACTAGTCTTTTATAAAAGACAACAAACCAATCAATTGTTTGAGAAATCCTTTAATT
>ML778318.1:485551-503504 GCA_009831015.1 Picea engelmannii | reverse complement strand
CCAGTTGGCGAGTGGCACCCTTGGAGCACATGGTGCATCCTGAAGGGCACGTCGCACAAAAGAAACACAAGAAGCGAGTGGCACCCTTGGAGCACGTGGTGCATCCTGAAGGGCACGTCGTGCAAAGGAAACGAACGAGGCGATTGGAACCCTTGGAGCATGTGGTGTGTCCTGAAGGGCACGTCGCATTGATGTGGATGAAGGAAACAAACCTAAATAGACCTAAGACAATAACACCTTAATAAATTCTTAAAACGACTCCCCTAAACAATTGTCGTCCAGTTCAAAATGTAAACCTAAGTCAAAAAAAAAAAAAAAAACTTCTCTAAGATAAAAATTTCGTTTAACCTTAAGGAAAAAGGCCCTAACTCTAACTCTAAAAAGAGACTAACCCTAATTCTAAATGTGATAGCTCCAATGAATCTTGACCTAATCCTAAATATCATTATTAATAGCAATTAACCCTAATAATCATTAAAATAATTAAGCAAAACATCATTATGAGATTTTAGGCTAGAGTTCACACCTTATTACAGTGCAAGGAGAATACAATTTTTAGAACGTGCTTGAGCTCTAGTTCTTGGATTTATTAACGTTAACTTCATCCAACTATACAACCAATATATCAACGGATACAAGATTTCATAATCTTTTTCAACCAGTTAACTTTTAATGAACTCATAACTTTTATTCAAATTGAAACATAACTTTTCTTAAAAATAAAAATATACATAAATACAGTTTTAGTTAACTCGGAGTGAACCAATAGTAATAAAATTATTTAACGAGCGGGAGTATAAAAAGTATGAATTTAAAAATAAAATGAAAAGATGCATTAGCGCATTTACCTTTTTGATTTTTAAGAAGGGATTAATGAAAAAAATAGGGAAACTAAGTAAAAAGGGAAACATAGACAATTAATAAGTTAAAGAAATTAATTTTGGAGAAACGTGGGGGATGAATGACACTTGTACAACATAGAATTTTTGGAGGGTTTTCTTTTAAAACTTAAAAATAAATGTGGGGCTCAAAACTCTATAAAAGAAAGGGGGATGAGGTGAAGGGGGGAGCGGGTTGTTAGGTATTGTTATGCTGCTGAATTGCAACTGGACTGATTGCTTGTGAGGAGTTGGGAATTTCTCATCTTGTATTGGAGTGGTAGCTCAGCCTTGTGGAGGCGAGATGGGAAGATAGGCATACCTTCTGGATTTGTGTGGCCCCTTTGTGGTTCGGGGGGCTAAGGGGGAAGCAGAGTACCCCTAGCGATTGGTTGGGAGGTACCGATGAGGTCTCGACGGTTAGCGAGCGAGAGCGGCAAGGAGTGCGCAGACTTCATTCAAGGTG
The DNA here is from genome assembly GCA_009831015.1 of Picea engelmannii. NCBI lineage: Eukaryota > Viridiplantae > Streptophyta > Pinopsida > Pinales > Pinaceae > Picea > Picea engelmannii. Next base: position 502,160 of record ML778318.1, on the reverse strand, counting down.
GGCGTCAAGGAAAAGGTACGCTTGTTTATTTTATTAAGAATAATGCATAATAAATTGTGTTGGGAACTGTATCAACTGTATAAGTAACAGGAAATTTCGAGTTCTTGCTATGAAGGGGGTAATGGCGTTGTGAAATTTACTCTAGACTGTGAAAACCCTTTTTATTTATTCCTCGTTCTAGACTGTGTAAAAATAATTACTGTTTATAATTTTGGGATGTGTAAACCCCTTTTTATCAATCGTCGATCTGGACTATGTAAATGCTTAATTATTGTGCGGGACTGGGTAATTTTTATTGTTTAGTGTTATGGAATTTTCGTCGGGATTTTTGTTTTAAAACCCTTGAGTTGGGAATTTTAGTCTTCTCGCACTTTGGTTGGTTAATGGAAGTAACCCGACGCCTGATCCCTGGCCTCCATAAACCTTCCCTTCGATAAGGTTTTGATCTACTCAAAAAGGGTTACATGCCTTTTTGTAAAATTGAACAGTCTCGTCCCAGAGTTAGTCCCAACTCCACCTCTGTGATAGAGTGACCACTCAACCCTTCGTTTAGCGTTTTCATGCGTAGCAGTTGCTACTTCCAAGTTTGATCACGGCCGCGAATACCTTGAAGATCCCTCTAGGAGATAGTCATTTTAAAATCGCAGTAAACTTAGGTCGACGGTGGGATTTTGATTGGCAGTTGAAACTTATGAATGTTTAGGTTCTCCACTAAATATCATGGTTATCCCTTAGTAAAGTGACTGTAAACGCACAGGATTTACCAGGATTCGCCCTCAGGCGGAGGCGACATTCTATCGATCTTTCTGGCTGTGCTCTTGTTCTGTTGTTTTTTTTCTTATTATTAAAATGTCTCGAGTGTTCTACTTTATCCTTACAACTCTAGTTTCAATGAAATTTTCGTTTATTCTACTATGGGCGCCTGTGGGCTGCGTTCCTTTTACTACATGTTCATTTCTGTTGGTCTGGTTGGGTTATAGTTTGGACAGCTGTAATAACCATGATTTTCGAGCTAGTGGTTGGCAGCCCTTATAAATTTAATCACTTCAGAACTGTCAGAGAGTTATTGATTATAGCAGTTAATGCTCCCTTTGGGTTACCACTGCGAAGAAGATTCTTGCAATCCTCATAATGTTTCAACGCGTTGCACAGGCAGAGGACCCACGCAGTCTTCTACACAACCGCCTTCTACCACTCGGCCGTATTGAATGACTAGATCTTGTTAGGTAGATAGATACAGAGACCCCGTGATTCTGGCCTATGCACATCATTGGCCCCTTTCAGACTAGTGCACCCCCTCAAACTGTCGCTGGTAATATTATCGTGATAACGGGAATAGTGTCAGAATTTGTCATTGTCGCCTTAAGGAATCTCATTTTCGTAAAACATAAAGAAATGGTCTTGATTAACATTCAGGATTTATGAACTGTAGCCTTCAGTCGATTCCTTGAGTAGATGAATGCCACTATAATGTAATCCCTATGCCTTTTTTCCTTTGTCTTTTTATTTTAATATAAAAAGGTAAATGTAAGGTTAGGGTTAGTTACAAGGCGCAACTGTTGATTTCTATTTGCAATTTAGTTGGGTACAACTGAAGTGTTGATTTGTGTTAGGGAAAAGTCATAGCCACATAAAGCTAATTTAATGCTAAGTGTTAGCCAACCGAGAATGTAAATTACTGTTATTTTAATCATTTTTCAACCTCACGCCTGCAACCACAACCACCCTTGGATAGTTATGACCGATGAAGAATGTTTAGTAGAGATGCTAGAATTGTACATCATTTTGGTTTTCGATTGGAATTAAGACAAGTTCTTCAGAAAGGGAATGATGGTTACTTACAACAGTCTAGTTTTATATTGTTAAGACAAACTAGATTGTTTTACCTTCCATAAAATTTTGACCTATATATATATTATATTAAATGCAGTGGAGTGTAATATAATATAATGGGAATGTTAATGTGTTGTGATGCAGACGCACTCCTCAGAGCATGGCCGCTTCAACCAAGACCTTCTTCCGCTAGGCCTGAAGAGTCAAAATACTCTTCAAACCCCTTGCGAGAGTTCTCAATACCCATAGGTTTTCTTTATGATCTCCCTTCTTCAAATCGGAAAATCAGAATGCACTTGATCGCGAGTCCTGCACTCACGAATTCGGGTCTCACAAATCCACAAAACCCGAGGGAATATCTGCTTCACGCCTCTCCCACCCCCCTATCAGTAGTTACCCTATCGGGAAATCGCGTTTCAGGAATTCACAATTTTTGTTGCACTCGTCCACAAGACCTTCCAAATCCTGAACTCCGATACACACGCGACGCTCTCCTCCAGGTCACCCTCTCCTCGTCGTGCTATCGGGTATCGCGAGATCGCGATTTCAAATGCAGCAATTCCTTTGCATGGGAAAACCCTGAATGTCGAACCCCGACTCTCAGGATTACTGACACATGTCCAGTCCGGGATCCACGACTACAGTCCTTTCGGGAAATCGCAGGTTGTGATTTCTCCCGGTGAGAATTTTATATCCCTGGAGACTTCGATTCTCCGATGAGTCGAGTTCCGATGAGCTATGACTCCTTCCCTGCGCGCTAAGGCTTAAATCCAGTGCAACTTCTCTGAGGTCTGATGGCTATCGGGACTTTGCTAATTCCCTCGACGAATCCTAACTGTCGATTTCTCCTCTTTGGATATTTCCTGAAAATGACTAAGTGATCCTTCTCACCCCTTGCCTCCAAAGCCTGCGCTTGAATCTCGTTCTCAAAAACGTCTACACACGATCTCCAGTGATTTTCTTTGATGATACCATAAAGGTACTACTCCTCCTGAGCTTTTCTTTAACTCTGATTCTTCAGAGAGACTTTGCGCACACTCCTTGCGCTTGATATTCAACCACCTCAAGTGTTGAATACTTCAGATTCTGTGCAAATCCTGTGACAACAGTCTTTAGCTTCCTTTTTCTCAGATTAACAACTGAGACTCCTTCTTCCGCCTGTGCAGCCTTCACATGGCTTCCACAACCCAAATCAACTTCTGGGTGAATGAGAACAAAAGTTAACTACTGAGCCTTCATCGACGCACTCCTTGCGGATGAATTCGACTGCACTCTTTGCAGGAATCTCCTGGCTCAGATAGAGAAACAATTGAAACTCATTCTCTCTCCCTTTCAGACTTCAATTGAAACATGAAATTACATGCACAACATATATAAGCAAATTCATAACTAGAAAACAAACATTCATGAGCACAGGCACAATACACAGAGAATAGACACATAACCATGGATTTGAGTCAAAGCTTTCTTCTATTAATTCAATATCTGTACATGGATGTTCTCTACATAGTTCTCTACTTGATCTTTTCTTCTCCTCCTGAATGGTGATGAATAATTCTACAATGATACAATGAGGGTGTCTATATCCATTTTCCCTCTCGAACTCTAAAACTGTCTAATCTAGACTTAAACATCTATCTACCTGCATTAAATCTAATAAATGCCTCCTATCTACTTCAGACAAGAGCGTATGGCTCGAGGTCTGATACATCATACAAAGGCGCTCTCTCATAAATGGTGCATTTATACATTGGCGCATTCTCTTGAATGAAAATTCAAAAGTTTCGGCTGGCCTTGTCCAGTTGTTCGTTGTCTTCCATGCTGGCTCGCTTGTTGAGTTGGAGATGCTCCTGCATCATTACTCCTTGGCTTGAAAAATTTCATGGGCTCCTGTCCATGAGCTCCTGCACGGTTTGTCCATGTTTTTAGATAAATGCTTCTGTCTCCCAGCTGGCATCTTCCACTGGATGATTTTTCCATTTCACTAGATACTCGAAGTATTGTTTGCGCCTGGTTCTTTTGCTGACTCTCTTGTCAAGTATACACTCCATTTGTGGCTTTTCTGCTACTGGCATCTGCTTCTGCCACTGGAATTCTGGTTGTTCACCACTTCTAGTTCCTACTTCCTCAGCCTTATAGGGATATAAGTCCGAGACATTGAATGTCGGAGATATTTTGATGTCATTCGACAATTCAATCTCGTAAGCGTTTTCTCCCAATTTCTTTAGGACTCTGCATGGCCTAATTTTCTTCATTTTCAGCATGTTGTATGTTCCCCTTGGGAACCTTTCCTTTCTCAAGTGTGCTAGAACCAGATCACCAACCTCGAACTGAAGTTGTCTTCGATGCTGATCTGCTCTGCGCTTATATTCCTGGTTCGATTTCAGCAATCGCTGCTTCACTCTGCTGTGAAGTTCTTCCATCGCCTGTGTGAATTCTTCAGCGCTTGCACTCTTTGTGATTATCTGTTCTGAGTCCCTTAGTTCAGATACTCCTCTCAACTGTCTGCCATATAAAATCTCAAATGGAATGTTACCTGTGCTCCTGTTTACTGAATCTTTGTACGCGAACTCTGCCTGTGACACCACATTATCCCAACTGGTATGGTGCTCTGTCACCAGGCTTCTCAACAAGTCTCCCAGACTCCTGTTGACCACTTTCGTTTGTCCATATATATGTGGATGGTAAGCTAAACTAAATGCCAAGTTAGTTCCTAGATTCTTCCATAGCGTCCTCCAAAAATGCCCTATGAATTTGGTATCCCTGTCTGATACTATGCTTCTCGGCAATCCATGGAGTCGAATGACCTCCTTGAAAAATAAGTTCGCGATGTGAGTCGCATCGCTGGTTTTCTAGCATGGAATAAAATGTGCCATCTTTGAAAACCTGTCTACTACCACAAAAATGGAATCAACACCTCTCTATGTTCTTGGCAAACCCAATACAAAATCCATGCTAATTGCCTCCCACGGCCTCTCTAGTATGGGAAATGGCTGATAAAGACCTGCATTCTGTTTCCTCCCCTTGGAATGCTGACAAATTCGACACCTATCAACAAACCTTTTGACATCTGCTCGCATGCCTGGCCAAAAATATGATTCACTCAACTTTGCGAATGTTTTATCGTGGCCAAAGTGTCCTGCCAATCCACCATTGTGCTTCTCCTTTAGTAAATTTTCTCTCGTGGAGAAATTTGGAATACACAGTTGATTGCTTCTGAACAACAATCCCTCCTGGATCATGTAATCTATCCAAGGACTCCGATCTCTGAGAACTGGATTCTCAGTTGCTTCATGCATTTCTTCGAAATCTGCATCTCCAGCGTACATGTCCTTCAGATTTTCAAAACCCAAGGTTTTGACTCGAAACTCCTGCAGCAACAAACATTTCCTGCATCAGCCACTTTGTTAGCAGTACCTGAAATGTGTTTGATCACAAACGTGAAATTCTGCATATACTCTACCCATTTTGCATGCTTCTGGTTCAACTTCTCCTGTTGACTCACAAACTGCAATGCATGATTATCATTGTATAATACAAATTCCTTTGGGATCAAGTAATGCCTCCACTTCTTCAACGCCTGTATGATGGAATAAAATTCCTTATCATACGTGGAGTACTTCAGTTTGGCTTCATCCAACTTCTCGCTGTAATATGCAATTGGACTGTCCTCCTGGCTTAAGACCGCTCCTATGGTATACCCATTGGCATCACATTTCACTTGAAATGTCTTCTGAAAATCTGGCAACACCAACATTGGTTGCTTTGTGATCTTTCGCTTCAACAGATTGAAGCTCTTTTCAGCCTCTGTTGTCCAGTGAAAATCCTTATGCCGCTTCTTTACCGTATCCATCATCGTTGCGCTAATTCCACTGAAATTCCTAATGAACTTTTGGTAGAAACTAGCCAAACCATGGAAAATCCTCACCTCAAAAACATTTATGGGTGATGGCCAATTCTTAATCACTTCCACCTTACTTGGATCCATCTTCAACTCATTCATTGAAATAACAAAACCCAAATAAATGAGCTGTGTCTTCATGAATGAGGACTTTTTCATATTGATCAATAGCTTCTCCTACTGTAGCTTTCTCATCACTATGGCTAAATGCCTCAAATGTTCAGCTTTTGTTTTACTAAAGACCAATATATCATCCAGATATACGACAACAAATTTTTCGATGAATTCCTTCAGGACTTCATTCATCAATCTCATGAATGTGCTAGGTGCATTTGTCAAACCAAACTGCATGACTAGCCATTCGTATAATCCTTCGTTGGTTTTGAAGGTTGTCTTCCACTCAACACCTTCTCTCATGCGAATCTGATGATATCCTCTCTTGAGATCAATCTTCAAAAAATAATTTTCCCCACTTAGGAAATCCATTAGATCATCCATTCTCGGCAGTGGGAATCTGTACCTGATGGTAATTTTGTTTATCGCTCTTGAGTCTGTGCACATTCTCCAACCCCCATCCTTCTTTGGACTAAGCACTGTTGGAATGACACACGGACTCAAGCTTTCTCTGACCAGTCATTTGTCCAGCAGTTCCTGCACTTGCCTTTTGACTTCCTCGTTCTCCTGAGGTGTCAATCTGTACACAGCTTTGTTCGACAAACTGGCTCCTGGTATGAGGTCTATGTGATGACTCACACTCCTCATCGGTGGCAATGAATGAGGTAGTTCATCCATGATGATGTCAGCGAACTCTCCCAGCAGTTCCTGAATCTCATCTGGCAAGTCGTCCACTCTTGTGCTAGTTAGAACAATCCTCGGTTTCCTGACCACAAAGAATTGTGGATCTTCCTTCTTCTCCATCTCTGTGAGAAGTTCCTTCCCACTCATGAGAAGTATTGTGTTGCTTACTTCCGGCTTTACCTCCTTATCCTTTATCGGAAGCAACATATGGGTTCTCCCATTTTTCTCTAAAGTGTACGTATTCATCTTTCCATCATGAATTACGTTCCTGTCATATTTCCATGGTCTGCCTAGCAATAAATAGCATACATCCATAGGAATAACATCACAAAGAATTTTATCATTATATCCTCCTATATTGATGTCAACTAAGCACTGTTTAGTGACACTCACCTGATGTCCCTTCTGTAGCCATGATATTTTATATGGACTCGGGTGATTAGTCGTTTCCAACTCTAATTTTTCCACCATCTCGGTTGAAACGAGATTGTCGGTGCTTCCACTGTCCACAATAACTTTGCACTTCCTGTCTTTGGTCTTGCATGTGGTTCTGAACAATTTGCTTCTCTGAGTTGTGTCCTCCACCTCCTTTTCTGGTGTTATGCGAAATTTTCGCATCATCATAGACCTTTCGTCTTCTGCATCCTCTGCTTCAGTAGATCGCCTTTGTGCCTCAGCGATGTGAGCTTATCCTCGGTCCCTTTTCCTGTCTGGACAGTCAACTGCTTTGTGTCCGTCATTTCCACACATGAAGCATGTGATCACTCCACCTCGGCCTCTTCCCCTACCTTTGGTACGAGGAAAAGTGTTTTCATCAGCATAATCTCCTCCCTGCTCATTATGTTGTCCTCGTTGTGAGGTTCCACCTCTCTCAATCTTACCTTGAAGTTTCTTCCATTCCTCCTTGGGCTTCTGGTATTTCTCCTAGGCAACTGCCTTGCCTCTGGGTTGACTCCTGCCTCTCCCTCTCTGACTTTGCTTACGGCTCAACTTCTCCTTGGCTTTCAGAGCCATATGGTAAGAATCCTCCATCGTTCTGATGGTTGTCATGCTTAATTCATCCTGAATGTCGTATCTCAGACCATTCAGGTATCTAGCTACCTTCTCATCATCGCTCTCCCGATGACCTGCTCTGATGTTGATCTTGTAAAATTCTTCAATGTATTCCTTCACCGTCATCAACTTTTGTCTCAGGTTCTGCATTTGCCTGAACAGTGTGATTTGATAATCCCTTGGGATGAACTTTGCTTTCATATTTGCAATCATTCGATCCCATATTTTGATATTTTGTTTGCCTTTGGAACGCCTATCTGCCTGTAGCTCGTCCCACCATAATGTTGTGTGTCCTTTCAATTTAGTGACAGCATGCTTGACCTTTTTATCCTCTTCGATATCCTCATAATCGAAGTAGGTGTCAAGAGCTCTAATCCAATCTAGAAGCTCTTCTGCATCCAAACTTCCTTCATAGACTGGAATGTCCATTTTTGTCTTTGAACTCATCCGGGTGATAGCTTTAATCAATCGCTCGGTTGATGCATCTTCTGTTGTGACCTCCTCTTCAACTTCGGAATCACTAAGATCCCCTACACCAACTCTGCGTCTCTGAGTTGTCTCCATCTCCTTGAGTCTTGCTCGAAGATCTCGCATTTGTCTTTCCATCTCCAGATTCCTTGCCGGCCTACCTCTTCTTCGCACATCCCTTTCCTCTGGATCAGGTGACTGTATTTCCCTTCTGGGCGGCATGGTGAATTCTTTCTTTCTCCCTGCTATAAAAAAAAAGAGTAAAATCTCGCCCTGATACCACTCTGACGCAGACGCACTCCTCGGAGCACGGGCGCTTCAACCAGGACCTTCTTCTGCTAGGCCCGAAGAGTCAAAATACTCTTCAAACCCCTGTCGGGAGTTCTCAATACCCACAGGTTTTCTTTATGAACTCCCTTCTTCAAATCGGGAAATTGAAACTCACTTGATCGCGAGTCCTGCACTCACGGATTCGGGTCTCACAAATCCCCGAAACCTGAGGGAATATCTACTTCACGCCTCTCCCTCCCCCTTATCGGGAGTTACCCTATCGAGAAATAGCGTTTCGGGAATTCATGATTTTTGTTGCACTCGTCCACAAGACCTTCCAAATCTCGAACTCCGATACACACGCGGTGCTCTCCTCCACGTCACCCTCTCCTCGTCGTGCTATCAGGTATCGCAAGATCACGATTTCAAATGCAACAATTCCTTTGCATGGGAAAAACCCAAATGTCGAACCCTGACTCTCAGGATTACTGACACGTGTCTAGTCCGGGATCCATGACTACAGTACTTTCGGGAAATCGCGGGTCACGATTTCTCCCGGTGACACTTTTGTATCCCTGGAGACTTCAATTCTCCGATGAGTCAAGTTCCGATGAGCTATGACTCCTTCCCTGTGCGCTAAGGCTTAAATCCAGCGCAACTTCTCCGAGGTCTGACAGCTGTTGGGACTTCGCTAATTCCCTCGAGGAATCCTAATCGTCGATTTCTCCTCTTTGGAGATTTCCCAAAAACGAATAAGTGATCCTTCTCACCCCTTGCCTCCAAAGCCTGCGCTTGAAGCTCGTTCTCAAAAACGTCTACGCACGATCTCCAGTGCTTTTCTTTGACGATACCATGAAGGTACTACGCCTCCTGAGATTTTCTTCAACTCTGATTCTTCAGAGAGACTTTGCGCACACTCCTTGCGCTTGATATTCAACCACCTCAAGTGTTGAATACTTCAGATTCTGTGCAAATCCTACGACAACAGGCTTTAGCTTCCTTTTTCTCAGATTAACAATTGAGACTCCTTCTTCTACCTGTGTGCCCTTCACATGGCTTCCACGACCCAAATCAACTTCTGGGCGAATGAGAACAAAAGTTAACTACTGAGCCTTCATCGACTCACTCCTTGCTGATGAATTCGACTGCACTCTTTGTAGGAATCTCCTGGCTCAGATAGAGAAAAAATTGAAACTCATTCTCTCTCCCTTTCAGACTTCAATTGAAACATGAAATTACATGCACAGCATATATAAGCAAATGCATAACCAGAAAACAAACATTCATGAGCACAAGCACAATACACAGAGAATAGACACATAACCATGGATTTGAATCAGAGATTTCTTCTATTAATTCAATATTTGTACATGGATGTTCTCTACACAGTTATCTTCTTGCTCTTTTCTTCTCCTCCTGAATGTTGCTGAATAATGTTACAATGATACAATGAGGGTGTCTATATCCATTTTCCCTCTCGAACTCTAAAACTGTCTAATCTAGACTTAAACATCTATCTACCTGCATTAAATCTAATAAATGCCTCCTATATACTTCAAACAAGAGCGTATGGCTCAAGGTCTGATACATCATACAAAGGCGCTCTCTCTTTAATGGTGCATTTATACATTGGCGAATTCTCTTGAATGAAAATTCAAAAGTTTCGACTGGCCTTGTCCAGCTGTTCGTTGTCTTCCATGTTGGCTCGCTTGCTGAGTTGGCGATGCTCCTGCATAATGTTGTAATATAAGTAGTGAAATTATATAATGTTATAGCATTTATTGTTGACCACATACCTGAAGCAAGGTAATTGATATTCATTGTGAGGTTAATTAACATGAACGGGGTTATGACAGTATCTAATATAGAGCAATGTAAAATAATGTGAAGGTAATAAAGTGTAATGTTTTAATGTAAATGTTATTATTGGTTCAGAGTAATAATCGATGTAAAGGATGCTGATCATATGCTTATGGTAATGTAATGATAATATCATTGTTGTTTTCTGTTAATGATTAGGGAAGGAAATGTTAATGCTCAAGATAATGTTATGAAACTGATAATTTAATGGTTTTAATTGATGGCACTAGGATTACCATTATAACGATCTTGAATAATTAAACCCTTTGCTCTCAGTATAAGATTTATTACTCTATGTTGTAATCGATGATCTTGACTCAGTGGTTCTCGCTAGATGCATGATTGGTGGTAAGTCGGATTTCTTGCACCTTGTGATTAGAATGTTTGATTAATTGGTGATCTATTGCGCTAATCAATATTGATGATAATGGATTGATTTAGAGCTATATTATTACCGCGTGGTTAATTAAAGTTAAAATGTGATGGCTAAACAGTAAGAAGTACTCTCACCCTTGGTTAAATGGAATTTGGTTGATAGAACGAATCTTAGTTAATCATTGATGTTGGTAGAATCTAGTTTTTGTTTGGTATTGCTGGTGTCGGGCGGGATGTAGACACCTCCATGTTCCTCAGAATAGTCACCAGCCCTGAGATCTTAAATGGTTAAAATCAATGGGAACCTGGGCTTGAGCGTTGATTATGTGTCTTGGAGGTCCTAACCATTGCAAGGTAGGACAGGCGGGTAGTCAGTTGACTTATCTCTGAGTGATCGTACTTAATGCATGCAGCTGCCTGTTATGTCGTCTTGTTGTGTTCGTCTTGCTTGTGTCTTGTTAGTTGTCGGGTGGCGACGTAGAGTCAAGTGGGTCTGTTCCCTTTTCTACACATGCGCACACACTTTAAAAAAAATAAAAAATATTGCACCTGTTAAAGACTTGTTGTCGTAATGAGGAGGTTCGTTACATATGGTATCAGAGGCAGGTTCGACCCGTGGCTTGGGGTTCTCTACGAATTTCGTGGACATGATTAGATTTGACTATACTGTTGTTGATTGAGTTGGTTGTGTGCATGTAGGTAATCATGGTTAGAGGACGTCATAGAGGCAGATGACGGGGTGCTAGGGGAGGAGGCATGACACCTCGAGTAGCATCCATGCCTGAGGGGTCTAACCCCCAGGGAGGCAAGCAGGTTGTCAGACAGGAGAAGATAGTGGTTGGCGATGTTATTGGGATGATGAGATCCTTTCAGTGCATGTCTAAGGCTCTGATCAGCCGATTGGACAGAGACGAGGCCAGGGCACCGGCACCCACTGAGGTTCCGCCACGTGCACCGGCCATTACAGGTAGCATTCACCGTGAACTCGAGAAGGTAAAATTTCTCGATTTCTTTGGTTCCCCGGATGGCGCAACTGCCGAGGCATGGTTGGAGAATATGGCGATGTTCTTCGCACTTCGCGATTATACCTCCAACATGAAGGTCCGCATGGCGGTATTTCAACTGAAGGGGAGCGCTCTTCTATGGTGGAAGACGCTCCTACTGCAGCTGAACATGGCCGTTGAAGGTGTGTCATGGGAACTGTTCGAGGAATGGTTCCAAGAGAGGTACCTTTCGGAGGAATTCATTGAGCGTCAGCTCAATGAGTTCAACGCATTACGATAAGGAGGTCATATGGTGCCTGAGTATGAGGCACTTTTCATGGAGTTGCTCCGGTATGCTCCGCACCTTAACATAGAGAAACTCAAGGTCAACCGGTTCATGTTTGACCTTAATGGTAGCCTGCGTGCAAAGGTTAGGATCTTGATGCCTCAAACCTTGCACGACGTTGTCCAAAAGGCCCTCATAGCAGAGGAGCAGCTTATCACTGGGGGTCAGACCAGGACTCCAACGAGACCCGCAGGGAAGGGTTCATCTGGCACCCCGCAGCATCAGACACTAGCGAGGCATACACTGGGATATCGTGGCTTCCAGAGAGGATCCACTTTCACTACACCCAGACGACCGTCGCCGCAGCAGCGGGCACCTTATCGGGGACCACAACATCAGTAGCAGCGTCGCCCGCAACAACAACAGTTTAGGCCTGTTCAGTAGAACAGACCTGGTTTCCAGGCCAGTGGGCCGTCATCTTCTACTTCGAGCACCAGGGCTACTGGGTCGAAGAAGGGGTGTTGGATGTGTGGGGAGCCACACTACCAGCGCGACTGTCCCATGGAGAGGAATAGAGCATTCGAATCAGCTAGACCCGCTACCATGGGAGATATGGGCAAGGCCCAGCGGATTCATGTGGCGGTGAATAACCACCAGGAAGAGCACCAGTCGACTGTGCTCGAGACGACAGGTACTATCGATGAATAGACCCTTAGTATTTTGATAGACCCAGGTGCTACTGAGAATTTTATTTCTGGTGGAGCGCTAAGAAGGATTAAGGTAAAGGCAGTCGAACAGGATGAGTTTAGCTTTGTAGAGATAGCTTCAGGATCCAAACAGAAGGTTGGAGGAAAGGTTACGGGCTGTGCCCTTAACCTGGGAGAGTTTTCCACAAGGGTCAACTTGTATGTCACGATCTTAGGATCTTACGACGTCATGATTGGTATGGATTTGTTGGAATCGCATGAGGCGATACTCAACTGTAAGACAAAACAGTTGAGCTTGATCAATGATGAGGGACATAGACGTGTTATTGTAGGATGGAACCAGGGAGTATCACTGAGGTTCGTCACTTCCTTACAGTTATGGAAGAGTATGCGCAAGGGGTGCAAGATTTATGCGATCCTTGTGCTAAATGAAAAGGGAGTAGCGAAAGGTCTAGAACACCTTCCAGTGGTGAAGGAGTTTGCGAATGTATTTCTAGAGGATTTTCTCGAGATGCCACCGGAAAGGGAACTAGAGTTTACCATAGACCTGAAACTGAGGACCGAACTGATAGCAAGAACGCCTTATCGGATGTGAACCCCAGAGTTGCAAGAGTTGAAAATGAAACTGAAGGAGTTGTTGGACCTGGGACTAATACGCCCTAGTGTGTCACCGTGGCGTGCACTAGTTATTTTCATACGAAATAAGGATGGATCATGGAGGCTTTGCATTGACAACCGTCAACTGAACAAGGCTACGATCAAGAATCAATATCCCTTACCAAGAATTGATGATTTGTTTGACCAAATGAAGGGTGCGACGGTGTTCTCCAAGATCGATTTGCAATCAGGGTATCACCAGTTATGGATCAAGGAGGATGACGTCCCTAAGACCACCTTTAAGATGAGATTTGGACATTACGAGTTTACTATTTTGCCATTTGGATTGACAAACGCCCTAGGGGTATTCATGAGTTTGATGAACGGGGTGTTCCGCGAGTACTTGGACAAGTTCGTCCAAGTATTCATCGATGATATATTGATCTACTCTTGGATGACATAGGAGCATGATGAGCACTTGCGCTTGGTCCTACAGTGTCTACGAGAGCACAAATTGTATGGGAAGTTGTCCAAATGCTCTTTTTATCAATCGAGGATTCACTACTTAGGGAATGTCATCTCCGGCGAAGGTATCGTCGTGGATCCAACCAAGGTTGAGGCTATTATGGAATGGCCTGTGCCGACGAATGTCACAAAAGTGCGTAGTTTTATGGGTTTAGCAGGATACTATCGACAATTTGTTGAAGGATTTTCAAAGATAGCAAATCTGATCACGGAATTGCAGAAGAAAAACAAGAAGTTTGTTTGGACCGAGAAATGCGTGGAAGCATTTCGGAGGCTTAAAGAGTTGTTGACCACAGTGCCGATACTAAAGGTCCCTGACATGGACGTAAACTTCTTGGTATGCACTGACGCATCCAAGGAAGGTTTAGGCAAAGTCTTGATGAAAGACGGACGAGTGATTTCTTACATTTCGAGGAAACTGAGAAAGCATGAGGAAAACTACACAACGCATGATTTGGAGTTGATAGCCATCGTATATTCCTTGAAGGTTTGGAGACACTACCTTGTTGGGCGAAAATTTGAACTAAGGACTGATCATTGTGGACTGCAACACATTTTTACGCAAATCGACCTGAACGCGCGACAACGACGTTGGTCGGAATTGCTTAGCGAGTACGACTTGAATATTACTTACATAAATGGAACAGTGAACCGAGTGGCTAATGCTTTGAGTCGGAGACCACGCATATTTTCGGTGTTGCCTCTTGAAACGAATCTACATGAGAAGATTCTCACTTTACAGTGTGACGATGACTGGTACAAAGAAGTCAAGGATTTTATCGGACAAAACACAATGATGGTACCACGATATGAGGGATTTTCTTTTGATAGCGATGGGTTGCTGAGGTTTAGAGGTCGGATTTATGTACCGCCAAATGACGAGTTGAGGAGGTTGATCCCGAGTGAGGCTCATAGAGTAGCTTATATGGCTCACCCAGGAGTCACGAAGATGAGGGCAGACCTTAAACCCTTATTCTTCTGGAAGGGAATGAAGGCCGACATAGTCAACTTTGTGGCTAGATGTCTAGAGTGTCAGCATGTAAAGGCTAAGCATAGACACCCGACAGGTTTACTTCAACCCCATGCCATTCCGGAATCGAAATGGGAAGTTATTTCGATGGATTTTATTGTTGGATTGCCACTGACGACAAGGAGACATGACTCGATTTTTGTAGTAGTAGACACTCTGACGAAGAGTGCTCACTTTATTCCTGTGCGTACGACGTATCAGGCACCTGACATAGCGAGAGTTTTCATCAGTGAGATTGTGAGGCTGCATGGCGTGCCTAAGAAGATTATATCCAATCGAGGATCGGTGTTTACTGGATGATTTTGGATTAACTTTCAAGAGGCCTTGGGAACCCAACTCAATTTTAGTACTGCATATCACCCAAATACTGACGGACAGATAGAACGAATGAACCAAACCTTGGAATACATGTTCCACATGTACGTGATGGACCAACAAAAGAGTTGGGAGGAGTTCTTGCCTCTAGTAGAGTTCGCTTACAACAACAGTTACCAGAGCACCATTAAGATGGCACCTTTTGAGTTTCTTTATGGGTGATCGTGTCGGACGCCCTTGAGTTGGGATCGACTTGAGGATAGGGTCTTGGTGGGACCAGAAGTGATCCAAGAAATGGAAGAGAAAATGCAAACCATAAGACAAAGGATTAAAGAAGCGCAGGATCGATAGAAGAGTTATGCCAATGCGCACCGAGACGAACGTAGTTAAGAGGTCGACGATCGAGTCTTCGTGCGGGTTAAACTGCATAAGAGTTCGATCAAGTTTGGAAAGGGAGCTAAAATCTCTCCTAGGTTCATGGGACCTTTCGAGATTATGGAGAGAAAGGGGCCTGTGACCTATCGACTAGCCTTGCCTGATTCTTTGAGGCGTATGCACGATGTTTTTCATGTATCTGTTTTGAGACATTATATTAGTGACCCTACACACATGATTGACATGAGTTCCTTGTAGGTATCGAATGAGGGAACGCTCATGGCTGAGCTGGTCCTCATCTTAGATCATCGCATTCGACAGTTATGACGTCGAACAGTAGATCAGGTCAAGGTCCAGTGGGACAGTTATAGTTTGCACTCGACGACCTGGGAGGACGCATATGATATGCGTCAGGAGTTTCCATTTTTGTTTGTTAGATAGACTTATGATACTGTGATACTTTTATTTCGGCATTTATACTTAGAAACTTCGAGATGGAGTTTAGACCAAGAGGGGGTGTATGTAACATCCCGCTCTGGCGCACTGAGAAAACTTATTATTTGAGGGCACTTGCTCACAAGTGATATGGACTTTTCTGATGTTAAAACATTTATACTTTATTATGATGCATTATGATAGAAGACATGATGTTTTACTATTTGATGTAGACAGGTGCTATTGACTCAGTTGTATTGAGTGTGCAGGGTTTTGGACCTTGAGGATGCAGAGGCATCGGTGGAACCCCTTGGACTTTGGATTGAGTCAGGGAGTGTGCTATTTGGGTTGATTTATTTACTGTGATATTTCATTGATTTGATGATTTGATGTTGACATGTTCTGACACAATTGTCGATGATGCAGGCGGATGATAGCTTGCCGACCAGACTCACATATGGAGTAAAGGGGCCACACACGATTTCCAGAGAGGTTGAGGGAGAGTGGTGGACAGCAGCCCTGCCACCGCCTACTAGCACTCCCACCATGGCTCGAAATCTAGGTTAACGATTACCTAGTTCGAGAGGATCCATGATTTCGTGAGGGCAGACTGCGACAGTCGCTCACGATGATTCTAAGGGGTGCGCAATAAGGAGGGGGCCTTATTCCTTAGATCCCTTAGTCTCCCACAAGTTCACCTGGCGGAGTGTTGACTCCAGGGGTTATAGATGTCTACCAATCAGTCCAGTTGGCGAGTGGCACCCTTGGAGCACGTGGTGCATCCTGAAGGGCACGTCG
>ML778318.1:445732-485501 GCA_009831015.1 Picea engelmannii | reverse complement strand
TGATGTGGATGAAGGAAACAAACCTAAATATCCCTAAGACAATAGCGCCTTAATAAATTCTGAAAACGACTCCCCTAAACAATTGTCGTCTAGTTCAAAATCTAAATCTAAGTCAAAAAAAAAAAAAAAAAAATCTCTAAGACAAAAATTTCGTTTAACCTTAAGGAAAAAGGCCCTAACTCTAACTCTAAAAAGAGCCTAACCGTAATTCTAAATGTGATAGCTCCAATGAATCTTGACCTAATCCTATACCCAAATATCATTATTAATAGCAATTAACCCTAATAATCATTAAAATAATTAAGCAAAACATCATTATGAGATTTTAGGCTAGAGTTCACACCTTATTACAGTGCAAGGAGAATACAATTTTTAGAACGTGCTTGAGCTCTAGTTCTTGGATTTATTAACGTTAACTTCATCCAACTATACAACCAATATATCAACGGATACAAGATTTCATAATCTTTTTCAACCAGTTAACTTTTAATGAACTCATAACTTTTATTCAAATTGAAACATAACTTTTCTTAAAAATAAAAATATACATAAATACAGTTTTAGTTAACTCAGAGTGAACCAATAGTAATAAAATTATTTAATGAGGGGGAGTATAAAAAGTATGAATTTAAAAATAAAATGAAAAGATGCATTAGCTGATTTACCTTTTTGATTTTTAAGAAGGGATTAATGAAAGAAATAGGGAAACTATGTAAAGAGGAAACATAGACAATTAATAAGTTAAAGAAATTAATTTTGGAGAAACATGGGGGATGAATGACACTTGTACAACAAAGACTTTTTGGAGGGTTTTCTTTAAAACTTAAAAATAAATGTGGGGCTCAAAACTCTATAAAAGAAAGGGGGATGAGGTGAAGGGGGGAGCGGGTTGTTAGGTATTCTTATGTTGCTGAATTGCGACTGGACTGATTGCGTGTGAGGAGTTGGGAATTTCTCAGCTTGTATTGGAGTGGTAGCTCAGACTTGCGGAGGCGAGCTGGGAAGCTAGGCATACCTTTTGGATTTGTGTGGCCCCTTTGCGGCTCGGGGGGCTAAGGGGGAAGCAGAGTACCGCTAGAGATTGGTTGGGAGGTACCGGTGAGGTCTCGACGGTCGGCGAGCGGGAGCGGCAAGGAGTGCATAGACTTCATTCGAGGCGGGCGTCAAGGAAAAGGTACGCTCGTTTATTTTATTAAGAATAATGCATAAAATATTGTGTTGGGAACTATATCAACTGTATATGTAAAAGGAAATTTCGAGTTCTTGCTGTGAAGGTGGTAATGGCGTTGTGAAATTTACTCTGGATTGTGAAAACCTGTTTTATTTATTCTTCGTTCTGGACTGTGTAAAAATAATTACTGTTTATAATTCTGGGTTGTGTAAACCCCTTTTTATCAATCGTCGATCTGGACTGTGTAAATGTTTAATTATTGTGCGGGACTGGGTAATTTTTATTATTTAGTGTTCCAGAATTTTTGCTGGGCTTTTTTTTTTTAAAACCCTTGAGTTTGGCATTTTAGTCTGCTCGCACTTTGGTTGGTTAATAGCAGTAACCCTATCCCTGATCCCTAGCATGCATAAACCTTCCCTTCAGCAAGGTTTTGATCTACTAAAAAAGGGTTACATGCCTTTTTGAAAAATGGAACAATCCTGTCTCAGAGTTAGTCCCAACTCCACCTCTATGATAGAGTGACCACTCAGCCCTTCGTTTAGCGTTTGCACACGTAGCAGTTGCTACTTCCAAGTTTTATCAGGGCCGCAAATACCTTGAAGATCCCTCTAGTAGATAGTCGTTTTAAAATAGCAGTAAACTCAGGTCGGCGGTGGGATTTCGATTGACAGTTGAACCTTATGAATGTTTAGGTTCTCCTCTAAATATCATGGTTATCCCTTAGTAGAGTGATTGTAAATGCACAAGATTTACCAGGATTCTCTCTCAGGCGGAGGCAGCGTTTTGTTGGTCTTTCTGGCTGTGCTCTTGTTTTGTTGTTTTTTTTCTTATTATTAAAATGTCCCAAGTGTTCTACTTTATCCTTACAACTCTAGTTTCAATGAAATTTTTGTTTATTCTACTATGGGCGCCTGTGGGTTGCGTTCCTTTTACTACTTGTTCATTTCTGCTAGTCTGGTTGGGTTATAGTTTGGACAGATGTAATAACCACGGTTTTCGAGCTGGTGGTTGGCATCCCTTATAAATTTAATCGCTTCA
This sequence comes from Picea engelmannii, assembly GCA_009831015.1. NCBI lineage: Eukaryota > Viridiplantae > Streptophyta > Pinopsida > Pinales > Pinaceae > Picea > Picea engelmannii. Next base: position 483,292 of record ML778318.1, on the reverse strand, counting down.
GAACTGTCAGAGAGTTATTGATTATAGCAGTTAATGCTCCCTTTGGGTTACCACTGCGACGCAAATTCTTGCGATCCTCATAACGTTTCAACGCGTTGCACAGGAAGAGGACCCACACAGTCTTCTACGCAATCGCCTTCTGCCACTCAGACGTATTGAATGACGAGATATTGTTAGGTAGATAGATACAGAGACCCCGTGATTCTGGCCTATGTGCATCATGGGCCCCTTTCGGACTGGTGCACCCCCTCAAACTGCCGTTGGTAATATTATCGTGATAACGAGAATAATGTCAGAACTTGTAATTGTTTCCTTAAGGAATCTCGTTTTCGTAAAACATAAAGAAATGGTCTTGATTAACGTTCAGGATTTATGAACTGTAGCCTTCGATCGATTCCTTGAGTAGATGAATGCCACTGTAATGTAATCCCTATGCCTTTTTTCCTTTGGCTTTTTATTTTAATATAAAAAGGTAAATGTAAGGTTAGGGTTTGTTACAGGGTGCAACTGTTGATTTCTGTTTGCAATTTAGTTGGGTACAACTGAAGTGTTGATTTGTGTTAGGGGAAAGTCATAGCCACAAAAAGCTAATGCAATGCTAAGTGTTAGCCTATCGGGAATGTAAATTACAGTTATTTTAATCATTTTTCAACCTCACGCCTGCAACCACAACCACCCTTGGACAATTATGATCGATGAAGAATGTTTAGTAGAGATGCTAGAATTGTACATCGTTTTTGTTTTCGATTGGAATTAAGACAAGTTCTTCAGAAAGGGAATGATGGTTACTTACAGCAGTCTGGTTTTATATTGTTAAGACTGACTAGATTGTTTTACCTTCCATAAAATTTTGACCTATATATATATTATATTAAATGTAGTGGAGTGTAATATAATATAATGGGAATGTTAATGTGTTGTAATATAAGTAGTGAAATGATATAATGTTATAGCATTTATTGTTGACCACATACCTGAAGCAAGGTAATTGATATTCATTGCAAGGTTAATTAACATGAACGGGGTTATGACAGTATGTAATATAAAGCAATGTAAAATAATGCGAAGGTAATAAAGTGTAATGTTTTAATGTAAATGTTATTATTGGTTCAAAGTAATAATCGATGTAAAGGATGCTGATCATATGCTTATGGTAATGTAATGTTAATATTATTGTTGTTTTCTGTTAATGATTAGGGAAGAAAATGTTAATGCTCAAGATAATGTTATGAAACTGATAATTTAATGGTTCTAAATTGATGGCACTAGGATTACCATTATAACGATCTTGAATAATTAAACCCTTTTCTCTCACTATAAGCTTTATTACTCTATGATGTAATCGATGATCTTGACTCAGTGGTTCTAGCTAGATGCATGATTGTTGGTGATTGGTGGTAAGTTGGATTTCTTGCACCTTGTGATTAGAATGTTTGATTAATTGGTGATCTATTGCGCTAATCAATATTGATGATAATGGATTTATTTAGAGATATATTATTACCATGTGGTTAATTAAAGTTAAAATGCTATGGCTAAATAGTAAGAAGTACTCTCACCCTTGGTTAAATGGAATTTGGTTGATAGAACGAATCTTAATTAATCATTGATGTTGGTAGAATCTAGTTTTTGTTTGGTATTGCTGGTGTCGGGCGAGATGTAGACACCTCCATGTTCCTCAGAACAGTCGCCAGCCCTGAGACCTTAAATGGTTAAAGTCAATGGGAACCTGGGCTTGAGCATTGATTATGTGTCTTGGAGGTCCTAACCATTGCAGGGTAGGATGGACGGGTAGTCGGTTGACTTATCTCTGAGTGATCGTACTTAATGCATGCAACTGCCTGTTATGTCGTCTTGTTTTGTTCGTCTTGCTTGAATCTTGTTAGTCGTCGGGTGGCGACATAGAGTCAAGTGGGTCTGTTCCCTTTTCTACACATGCGCACACACTTTTAAAAATAAAATAAAAATTGCACCTGTTAAAGAGTTGTTGTCGTAACGAGGAGGTTCGTTACAAACAATTAATTTAAAATTATTATTACACTAATTTAACCTAAATTAACTTTAAATTAATTTAAACTAACTTGACCTAAATTATATATATTTTTTTACACTAAATTTTTTTTACACTTAAAATAATAAAAAAAAATAAACGAACACACAAAAAAAAATATAAAACAATTTTAGTAAACAAAAAATCAAAATAATTTTTTTTAAAAAGTGCGGGCACGCATGGATTCCACGTGCCCACCTTGATTCCTCCAACACTCCCCGTATCTAACCCTAACCTCTATCGTATTAACCCTAATTCCTCTTTTCCCCATCGTTTCATCTTGCGAAGTTTCTGGTTACGCGGTCGACTGCCGTGGCCTTCTCTCCTTGCTTATCCTCCTCATGGTTAGGTGTTTGGTTTCAAGTGTTGGTCATTGGCTTGTATTGTCTCTAACGTTGGCCAATATGTAGATTTTAAACGATACAGATATGGCCTCACTGCCCTTCCGAAGCTGCTAAAGGTGCAGAATGAATATCCGTGCGTGCCTCTATTGCTCGGAGACACCAGTAAGATCCCCTGGGAAGGATTGCAGTGCCTGCATGAAACTGTGATGGAAGGTTTCCCTTCCTTCGGCCTAACTCGGATTGCACCTGTGTAGAGGAGAGCTTCTCACTCAGGATTAGGCATGGAGAGGCTGCGCAACCTGCGACCATGGAGAAAACATGACCTGCAACCAACAGCGACGGGCTATCGACTCTGTTCAACAAGGCATATGTATTATTGAAGCGTATGTTTGCTTCAATCAAAGGGGTCTTTGCTATTTAGCATGGCCAACAAGGATTGAACCCCGTGACTTATTTACTGTTGGCTTTGTTTAGATTTGTGAGGGTCTTTCGAAATCGCCATTTCTGTTGGTACGCCCAGATCGCCATTTCTTTCACAATCCATCTACTAACCCTGCTCACCATTGCCATGATCTCCATGTTGATCTGAGTTAGGTTAGGTGTTTTGACCTGGTGCAGGAATGGAACACGTAAGCGGAAATATGTTCGAGCATATACCCCCTGCGGATGCAGTGTTATTCTGGGCATCAACCAGAAGGAAAATGATAAGAGAGATCCACTCTATAGCAGTTTCTCACCAGGTTTCGAACACAACACTAGAAGGAAAATATCTCTTTCTGCACAGCAGGTTTCGAACACAACACCAGTGGATGAAAACGAATAGAGGATGATCCTTCTCTTTGAAGGGTAAGCACACAAATCGCTTCCACAGAGTCTGTTATTCAAAGGTGTGGTTTATTGGAAATGAGATTTTCTCTGTTTCTTCTATTTGCATCTTTCTCTTTTCTATTATGAGTGTTTATTACTAGTGTTTCACAGATACTTAACACTTGGTTTTTTTGTCGATAAATTAAGAACGTCAATGCTATGTGTTTTTCCATAGATACCATAGAATTAAGAGATTTTATATTCCTGATGTCTTGCAAAATTTGGCATAAACCGCATAAATTGTCTTTGCATTAAAGTTGTATGCTTACATGGAATATGAAAAACATAAAGGAATATGTTCCTTACTGTCTCTACCGACTGGTGTTTCTATTGGGCCATGGGTATTATGTTGCGCCATCTTCTGGTGTTTGCTTTTCATATTGTACTGTGTGTTAATCTAGTGATTAGAGCACTGTAAAAATATTGTATCACTTCTGTGAAGTCCTCACCAGGCTGTCTTGACCTGGTTAGAAAAGCACACTAATATTGAGAATTGGACTGTTAATGAGTTTTCATCAACATAAACAACTACGTTTTTTTTTGTTTGGTTTTTGAAGTAGTCTGAAGACTTCACTCCAAGAACTGGTTAGTATCACTATAAAAATGAAGTTCTTGTCATTTTAAGAACCAAAAAAAAAACAACGATTCTGCCCAATTTAATATAAATAAATAGTGAATAAAGGCTCTAATCAGTAATATTATTTATGCTTTGCCATTGTGCAAGGACAAGGCCAAACAAGAAAAAAAAATGTATAGACAATGCTGGTAGATGTTGTATAATACTCATCATGTTAATATGATATAGCTTGTTATTTCTTGTGTTATTTAATAGTAATTTAATTTTATAGTAAATGCAGAACCCACAACCTGTGTGACTCAGTAGGGATTGACATCGCAAGGAAGCACTGATTCACATGTTCAAGGAAAGGAGAGGGGTTGTCATGTACTGTTTGCAGTATAGGCCTACAAGAATAGAAAAATTTCAGTTACAATTATAATGCGCATCAATGACATTGACCGAAAGGTCTCGAAATTTACTGATTACTGTCTCTTTCTTATTTTTTAAGGAAAAATCAAATTCTTCTTCGTTTTCTTTGGAATTATTTTCCAGCTTTTTCCCATTTCTGGGTCCGAACAATGGGTGCAAGCCTTGATGGAAATTATTTTTCTTTCGATCCTTGACAAAGGATAGGGAGGCAGGATTTCCCCCGGCGGGGCAGAGGCTAATTGATGAAATGATAGAGAAGACAAATTTTAGTTGATACATGAAGTACATGCCTGTTTATGAGAATTTGCTCACAGTTGCCTCTGGCTCACTTGGACACATGACCAATCGATCAATTTCTCCATGTCATTGAGTCTGGTAAGAATTCTATAATCAAAGAAGGGGTGGAATGATCTACCGAGGAGCTTGCGGCAGAAGGCTCTGAAATAGGTTTCCAATGACTATCTCGAGTTCAGTACCTTTTCATTTTCAATTCGTATTGTTTATATATATTTAGATTTGTTTATATATAATCAAAATAATAGTGCGTTTGGTTTGCAGGTTAGGTGGGACTGGAGCTAGAGCTTGGAGCTTTGGCCCTCAGCCCAGATTTCAAACAAAAAGATCTGATACCATATGTAGTGACTTGAAATAAAAATTTGATATAAATCATTTCAATTGCACAAATAGATTAATCACCAGAAGATATAAATTTATTGAGCTAAACATATTAGCTTACGGACAGCCTCATAACACATCATATTCCATAAATTTCATAAAACAAATACGTAAATTAAAATACCTGGGTCTGATGCTAACCCTACGTTTTACGCTTGTCTTGTTGACCTTGGTGTTGTTGCCTTTCCCATCTTGAATCCACGAACCAACTCTTCCCAAAACCGAGTTTCCACCCTGCCAACTAGGCCAACTACCTAGCTCCAGGATACCATATGGATATCCTGGCCCCCGTGCCCAAAACCCCTAGCAAACCGGTGCCCCCTATACTAATCCTCCAGACTACAGAACTCAACTCTCCTCTCTGCAAATCCAAGAGAACCCTCCAAAAATCCAATTCCCCGTAGAATGATCCCCTTCCTTCATAACCTCCTCCGCTCATATCCCTCCTTCACCAACCTTTCACCTCATTTACTTCCTTACCTACACATAGTTAATGCCCCTTATCCTTTTATTTATTAGTTTATCCTTTCGTAATTAATATCTTATCCCTTTATAATTAATATCTTATCCCTTTATGTTCAATGTCTTATCCCTTTCCGTGTACGTAAGTCTTTAACAAATTAAACTTATAACTTATTAACCCTATTAATTTAATACCCATGTCAATGAATGTAACATGTAATTAATTAATCAATTAATTAATCAAATTGTAACCATTAATTAACTAATAAATATTTAATTAGTATCATTATACCAATCTTTGTTTAATTAATTATATGTTAGAAAAATTAATTACCTAATAAATTTTACTTAATAATTCCCTAAACATATATTCTACTAGGGTTGTTACATGCAATAATGGCCGAGCGCAAGTAGGTCTCACAAAAAAAACTCAAAAAAATGAGTTTTAACCAATGAAAATGCAAAATAAAACCATGAAAGGGTAGAGGACAAAGAGCCTACCTCGCTGTCACTGACGGCTCAACGAATGGATGCTCATAACTCCCGCAATCTGACGCTGAACTTCGAGGGTAAAAGAGGGGTTTTTGGGCTCAAATAGTGGTAAAATGAAAATGATATGGTAAAAAGAGTTTTACTCCTTTATATTTACTTTTACCATGTTATTTGGTTTTTTATAATTATTTATTTATCAAACCCTAATCCCTAATGCCCTTTTGAGTGTAACTTTTGTAGGCGTAACGACTTCGATGTTCATGTACAGAGATGTGGACGTATTTTTTCGTTGTCATCACATGTTTTGATTGTTTTTTATGGTTTTTGTATAAAACCTTGAGTGTGGTCTTTGTCCGTTCTCACACTCAAAAATACATGAGAACATGATCGATCATACTTTTATCACTTTTTGGGGCTCAACAAGGTTATACGAAAAAGGAACCCCCCTGGAGTCCTCTTTAATCTCTTTTCAGACTCTCTAAACATGAAAAGATAGCCGAGCGACCTTGTTATTTTCACGCTCGATAAAGTATTTGAAGAAAGCATCTGGTGGGCGATAATTTATCTCTTTTTCGATGTTATCAAACTACTTTACGAAAAAGGATCTGAGAGAGTTCTCTTTCAAGTGTTTTTCCAGACTCTATAATCATGAAAAACCTTCAAGTTTTCCATCTTTGGACTCGTTAAACAAACATTGACAGACCCGTAATGGGACCAAACCACTCCTTCTTAGGGTTCCTTAAACATACTCTGAAGGACTTATTTGAAGGATAATCTTATATCAACAAGCATATGTTATCCTCCTCAAGCTTGTGTAAAAAGATATGTTATCATCTTCGTATTGATTGGCAGTAAGTGTCTCTCTTGAACATGACACCCCCTATTCATTATATTTGAAGCTGGTTTGGGAAATCCATTTGTCTCTCATTCGATTTGCTACAAGGTCATTCCTTGTGTCATCTTTGAGTCAATGCTGCCAAATCATTGGTCGTGTTGTTCATATGTTTAAGAGAAGTCCATCTGAAACCTCTATTCAGTCAGCCATCTATAGTTGTCCATTCTCTCCATGTCGACCTTCCCTATGTCCAATTTAATTTACATCACACTTTGTTTCACCTTAAAAATATTTTACTCATTTTGTGTCATTGATGGGGGATACATCAAGGCCCTCCTGTGATGATTTTTGTTCCGTCGACTTCAACTCATTATCCGGAATCAAGACCTAGAAATTCATTGGTACCTTGGAACTTACATGCCTCAATGACAAGTTTCCTCGCTTTCGACAATGGGTTTACATCATTGACCCCTGATCGAGAGATTCCGTCGAATGTTCGACTTCAACTCATTCATTCACACTCGATGGATTTTACTAGAGTACCTTGGGAGTCATTGACATCAATTGTGATTTCCCTCGCACTTGTTAACGATTTCATCAATGACCAGTCATCAAGTGGTTTCTGCCATGTTCGACTTCAACACATGTAATCACATGGTTAGATTCGTAATTTTGGGCAACGAGATTGAAGACCCTAGATATCATCTCTTTGTCCAGGTTGCGATGGAGTATGTATAATTTGTGACACATAGATCCACTTTGTATGTATCATGGCTATGTCATCTTAATTTGAATTTTCTCGCATAGATCCACAGTGTATTCCCGATGGCTATGCTTATTTTGATGGCATGGATCCACAGTGTATGATTGGTGGCCATGATCTATGTCTACAATGTCATCCGTCTATGATATGAGTATGGGAATTCCTACCTTAGAATTAATATATGTGATATTTTGCAGATGCTTGGTTGTTCGCAGGTTTCCGATTAGGTGTGATCCTGGTTTCTGACACACACATGCAATTCACAAAGTATTTCGGCTGTCACTGGTTTCGGCCTCATACTTTTGGGGGAATTATGTTACCCATGATTTTGGTCATCATGATGATGTATTGATGTTGGTGTACTCAAGCTTCTCATAAGAACTTTCTCTTGAGAAAAGTGATATTCATCTCTTCCCAGAAAACTCACTTTTGAAGAGAGTTCGCAGGTTGCTAGTATCACAGGGTGCGTGAATGACCCATTCTCGCAGGCTTCCTTAAGCTGGGGTGCGAACTTCTCGCACTGTGTAACATAGCTAGGGTGAAAACCTTCTCTAAATCTTGGATAAAGATGAATTATCGATGGTTCTAGAAGGGAATCTTCTAGAAGAATGGGTTGGGATTCGAATGGTTATCCTTGTACTGGATTCCCTGATATTCTGGGATCATTCTTATCGAAGTAACCATCTCATTTTATTTTATATATTGATGGAATTCTCATGGAAAAGGTTAAGCAAGATTCATTGGAGAATTGGTGAAAGAATTGTATGAACGACTTAGCTTGAACAGGAGCGTGGAGACTCTATCAAGTCTATCAAGAGGATTTGATCTTCTTCATACAAGTATTGAGCAAGTGTCTGTGTTGGAGCCAAAATCCATCGAAAGGAAGCTTGCGACACCAAGGCAATCAGGTTGTAATCTTTACTTTCAATTCATATGATACAGTGGCATGTCCCTTTCCCATAAAGCTATTCTCACTTTATTGTGTAATTCGTTGATCATACACATAAGTTGAAAGTTGAATATATTTTGCTATCTTCACTTTGGTTGGTTTGTGTTGTCTTTGTCTTGACCTCACGAGATCATTGGAGTGAAGTAGGAGCAACAGAGACCCTAGGAAGCGATACTAAGGTATGTTACTTGTTCCTTCCTACTAGCTAATTCAGTGGTCAAAACTTAGGGAAAGAGTCATGTCATGTCTTGTTTTGTTCTAGATCTAGGTGGATCTAGGGAGATCTGTTAGTGTCCGCACCTAGCGATTAGTCCGATAACACCCCTAGTAAAACATCACCAACCTAGGAAAATAAAGTCTAGCTCTAAATTATGCTGGTGGTAAAATTTTATCTATTTATTTAATATATATATATATATATATATAATAAATAATAATGATAATCTTCTTTAATCTTGTGACAAGAAGGGTGTAAGCATTTAAATTGATTTTTAAAAATATTTTGGGATAAAACTTAAAAAGGGGAAATAATTGTTTTAATTTATTATGCTAAACAAAAAAAAATTCATTAAAAAGAAAAAGGGAAAAAGGGTAAGTTTGTGCACATGCCTTTTTGAGTTTAATTAAAAAGGGGAAAAGGGAAATCTAAAATAATTATGAAACTGGGAAAAAGAGGGAAACATAACAAAAAAGGGGAAACACTAGGAAAAAGAGGATAGTCCAAGTTAGTAAGGTATCTAGCATTTAAAAACTTTCTAATTTAAACTGAACTAGTAAATTAATAGCGGGGAAAGTCATTAAAACCTGTAAGGGATTTTGGGAACACCTAGGAGTGATTATAGGATTGAATCTAGGTGGGTGAGGGAAACAAGGGTAATTAATTAATTAAAGAAATTAGTTTTTGGAGGAATGAAGGGGATGGGTGAAACATGTACGGGCAAGATTATTTTGAATTAAGTTTATGGAAAATAATTTAAAAGGGGTTTTGGGAAATTTTTTGACGTCGAAAATCTATATATTGGAGGGAGAAGAAGGATGATGGATCTCTTTTGTTTTGTGTAACGTTACACTACAGAAATATATACCTGAGTCACTTAGCTTATGGGAGTTGGGATACCCAACTCGGTGAGGAGTGGTATCTCAACCTTGCAAGGTGAGTGGGGAGCTAGCTGAATCTTTGGTTAGTGTGTGTTTCCCCTCTGCGGCTTGAGGGGCTTAGGGGGAAGAAGACTACCCGTAACATTGGCTGGGAGATATCGGTGAAGTCTCATCAGTTTGCAAGAGGGAGTGGCACGAAGCACGGATGACATCAAATCAGAGTGGCCGATTGGGAAACTGTACGCTTTCCTTTATTTCTGCGTGGTATATTGTTAGTATGATTTATGCTTTAAGTTTTGTATGCTTAATCAAGTAAATAATATGATAGTCTTGGAATTCTAATTGATGACTGAAATTTCCCCATAGCTCCGCTTTGTGATTGGTTGATTTACCATGGCCTTGGAACCTTTCATGTCTTGATCGTCTTGAGGTTTATTGATTGCGCTAATTGCATTTTATTCTTGCTTTCGTCCCTAGCTCATCAGTCCATGCCCGAGCAGTCAGTGAGGAGCCTGATCTACGGTCATCGATTCAGCATTAATAGATTTATGGATCTCAACACCCTACTTTTCTGTGGGTGGATGATGATCGAAGGAGGTTCTTTCCAGTCATCTACCCTTGTTGAATATTCCAGGTAGGGTGTAGTATTGTGCCTTATTATGTTGAGTAAATCTGCCATTATTATCGTTCCTAGTTCCATAAATATAACTATGCGTTTTGATGTATTGATGGATCAATTTTAATCCTGAGTTTTATATTCTTGGATAATTTAAAATCTATGTTGTATATTGATGGTCAATTTAGCTCTGCATGGGATACCTCCCTCGTAGCATAACCCTGTGTGGTTTTTGATTTCCATTTCGCTGTACCCCTTTTTCATTTCTCTGTGCCTTAAATTTATGAAGACGATGTGAGTCTGCGATGTCCAATTGATTGACAAACTTCACTTGACTGAGTTTTGATTGACAACCTACATGAGGGAATTAACCCATATTAATATATAAACTTTTGCAGATGAAACATCTTTGCTTACATAAGATACCAGCTAGACACCAACTTCCAAGATTGTTAGAATGCCAAATTTCATATTTGCATCCAGGTGATGGTTATGTTCTCTTCTTGACTTTTGCTTCCAACAAAATTTTGTTGTTTATGGACTCTGGGACTGCTAAATTTGTTTTAGATAAAGAAACCATCCTCAACCTGTGACCATATCCTATGCAATCCTGTGTTGACTGTGATTTTCCTTTACTTGTGCTTGAATTTGACAAGTCGGATTTTGGATTTAGATCGAATTATGTTGATGGGACCATAGCATATTTTATTACACAGATTTTACTACCACGATTTTTATTGTTACACGGATTATATTTCTTTACTGTTACCACGATTTTATTACCACATATTTTATTACCATGATTTCTACTGTTACACAGATTATATTTCTTTACTGTTACCACGATTTTATTACCACATGTTTTATTACCATGATTTTGACTGTTACACGGATTTTATTTCTTTACTATTACCATGATTTATTCCCACGATTTTATTACCATAGATTTTATGACCACGATTTTTACTGTTACATGGATTTTATTTCCTTACTGTTACTACCTTAATGACCACGTTTTTCCCTTATGGTGTAGCCTATTGGTATCTGGTTGACTGTGTTGATGTTGAGTGGATACGATTTTCCCTTTAAAGGTGGATTGAGACTTGTTGTTGCATGGATATGTTTTGCCTTTAATTTGTTTGATTTTGCTGTCGACTAGGCACATTTTCCATAAAATTTGTATACTATGTTTTGTTGATGTGTGGAACATCATTTTTCCTTTAAAACATTGACTGTATTGTTGTTGAATGACCACGAGTTGATCCTTCTGCAGTTTTGAATTGTCTTTTATCCTCCTTCAATTTGAGTGTACCCAATGTTCTCACTACTCAATATAATTGCTACAAAGATGTCTTTGGTCCATTAATTGCCATTTTATTTGCTATAGTCAGTTAATGGTCAGCAGATTCCTTATTAATTGCCACAATGACTTAAATGGTTAAAAGTGATGTAAATTGCCTTGTTACTATTATATTAATTGTTATGTTAATTAACATGTTAATCGCCTTGTTATTGTTATATTACTTGATATGATAACAATTATGTAAATCGCCTTGTTATTGTGCTATTAATTATTATGTTAACAGTCATGTAAATTGCCTTGTTACTGTTATATTAATTGTTATGTTAATTAACATGTTAATCGCCTTGTTAGTGATATATTACTTGTTATGATAACAATCATGTAAATTTCCTTGTTATTGCTAAATTAATTGTTATGTTAATTGCCTTGTTAACTGCTATACTAATTGTTATCTAACTGCTATGTTAATTTCCTTGTTAAATTGCTACAATGATGTTAATATTTAGCAGTTTCCTTCTCAATGGTAATAGACAACTAGTATTGTTAGTTCGTTCAATATAGCTAGACTACATGCCGAGATTTAATTGTTCATAAGTGTTATAATGGTAGAATTCTACATTAAGATTGCTAATGGTAGTCAATGATTACATTCTACGTGTTTTTTCCCCTCATCATCGACCAAGCTCAATAGTTTCATCTTACAATTGAGTATCGCCTCATGTGATTCCAACTAGGCCATACTGATCACGACATTATAAGATCCTAAGATCATGACGTACAGGTTGGCCTTGGTGACAAACTATCCTAGGTTAAGGATACAACCTACAACCTTTCCTCCAACCTTCTTTTTGGCTCTCGAAGCCATCTCTACGAAGGTAAACTCATCATGTTCGACTGCCTTTACCTTAATCCTTTTTAGCGCTGCACCAGAAATGAAACTCTCGGTAGCACTGGGATCTATCAAAATACTAAGGGTCTGGTCAGGGAAGGTACCTAACATCTTGAGCATAGTCTATTGGTGCTCTACCTAGTGATTATTCACCACTGGATGAATACGATGGGCCTTGCCCAAATCTCTAATTGTAGTGGGTTTGACTGATATAGATTCTCTAGTCCTCTCCATTGGGGAGTCGCACTAGTAGTGTGTCTCCCCACACATCCATCACCCTTTCCTCAGACCAGTACTCCTGGTACCCAAAGTAGAATATGACGGCCTACCAGCCTGGAATCCTAGTTTGTTCTATTGAACAGGCCTAAACTACTGCTACTACAGATGATGTTGTTGTTGATGTTGTGGTCCCTGATAAGGTGTACGCTACTGAGGTGTTACTCACTGAGGTGTAGTGAAATTGGATCCCCTCTAGAAGCCATGATATCCTGGTGCATGTCTGAATGGTGTCTGATGCTGCTGCACACTAGATGACTCTTTCCCTACTGGTATCACTGGAGTCCTGCTCTGACCCCTATTGATAAGATCCTCCTCTGCTATGAGGGCCTTCTAGATGGATTCATGCAAGGTTTGAGACATCATAATCTTAAGCTTTTCCATATTCTTCCATTAAGGCCGAACACGAACATATTGACCTTAAGTTTCTCAGTATTAAGATGCAGAGCATACCGAAGAAACTCCATAAAATGGGCCTCATACTCTGGCACCGTACAACCTCCTTGTTGTAATGTGTTGAACTCGTTGAGCTGATGCTCAATGAATTCCTCTGATAGGTACCTCTCTTGGAACCGTTCCTCAAAAAATTCCCATGACACATCTTCGATGGCCATGTTCAGTTGTGGCAGGAGTGTCTTCCACCATAGAAGAGCGCTCCCCTTCAGTTGAAAGACCACCATGCATACCTTCATGTTTGAGGTATAGTCACGAAGTGAAAAGCACATCGCCATATTCTCCAACCATGCCTTAGTGGTTGCGTCGTACGAGGAACCAAAGAACTTGGTAAATTTGACCTTCTGGAGTTCACGATGGATGCTACCAGTACCAACCATAGTGCACGATGGACCCTAAGGGGGTGTCGATGCCTTAGCCTTATCTCTATCAAAACGGTTGATCAGTGCCTTGGACATCCATTGAAAATACCTCATCATTCCAACCGTATCACCCACTGTTATCTGCTCCTGCCCAAAAACCTGTTCGTCTCCTTGGGGGTTAGACCCCTCAAGAGTGGATGCTACTGGAGGTGTCGTGCCTCCTCCCCTAGCACCCCGTCATTTGCCTCCACGACGTCCTCTAACCATGATTACTTGGACGAATACATGTCAACTTAATTATCAAATTATAATAAAATATCATATCAACGAAATCCATACTGATCCCAAGTCACAGGCTGAACTCACTGTGATACCATATGTAACGACCTCATCGTTACGATACAAGCGAAGAAGAGGTGGATTTTTTTTTTTTTTTAAAGGCAAGAAGGCAATGTCGACAACAAATAACCAAACAACTGATGACAAACGCAAGCACGCAGTCCAGGCAGCAGACAACAATGACTCCACTCTCTCGCAATAGAGAAACTAGACGAAACAAACATAGAACAACAAGGATGAACAACTACCCACCCAACTCAGACAAGACCACGCCTACAAGCCAAGGGACAACATCCCCCTCCCGACATAACGAACTTGATGAACAAGACTAGAACTCAAGGCACGTGCACCAAATGCAAGAAGGCATTCCACCCATGCACCTAAGGAAACTTACAACGCTTGACAACCTCACACAGAACACACTGACTGTGGCCAAGATGTCAATCACCCCTATCCAATAGGGCATTCCATGGTCCCCTCATCATGAATCATGTCGTCCCTAGGTGATAAACGTGTCAATAACCTTGATACAACACATCCTATCTGGACCGAGGACTCTAGATAATCCGTTGTGCTAGAAGCTGAAAATCGATAGGAAAACCACACCCATACCCCAACAATAAGTCGAAAAAATGCCAGAGGATGACAAAAAGGAATGACACAAGCCAATACACGACATCATCAATGAACCAACCATTCATCCAGTCTAAACTAGTCAATGATTACAATCTATTTTAACATTGGTTACCATTCTAAAAGAGCACGTCTAAATTACAAATAGCCATTAATGCACCCTCTAATTAAACATTAAATACAATCAAATTAGCATGTCTAAGTGATCAATACTAATACTATAAACAATATATACAATCTAATTGGACGAATCTGGTTAAATTAATATGAAAACTAAATCGTCAAGTCTAGTCTAAGTTAATCTAGAGGTTGTCAATTTAAGTAAAGGTTGTCTAAACATAATAAGGGATGATTTAATCAAATTAATGTTGTCGAATAATGTTGTTCTAATAAATTAATGTTGTTCTAATCAATTTAATGCATTTCTAATGAAATTAATGTTGTTCTAATCAATTTAATACTATCTTCTAATCAATAAGAAGAAGTGGTTGTTATTAATATAATATTACTGGGAAAGGATGTTAATACAAAGTCGGTGATATAGTCATAACAGTCAAGATATAATTTCATTGTCAAAAGATGTTAAAATAAAGAGCCAAGCATTCAACGCATTCCATCATTAAAGGAACTCATTCCAAATGAGGGTACCCTCGCCAAGCAACAAGCAAAAATCGTTGTACAGAGCTACACTAGAATAAATTACATTGATGTCATCATTTAATTAAGAAAATTGACGTACAAAGACACACCAACAATAAATTACATTGTTGTCATCATTTAATTAAGAAAATAATTGTACAGAGACACATTAGCAAGAAATTAAATTGTTGTCATCATTCAATTACGAAATTTGTTGTACAGAGACACACCAACAAGAAAATACATTGTTTTCATCATTTAATTAAGCAAATCGCTTTACAAAAACACCCCATAAATAAAGAAATAAAAATGATTATTTGTAACAAGTAATGAGAAGATAGACCATTCAATAAAATGAAGACATTCTAGTTCGATTTAATATGATAGAAAATAAAAAGATAATGTATCTACTGCTCAAATATATGTAGACAGAGAATAACATCAGTAAAAAGTCAAGCAAACGATTTACGATTCGTTGCCCCAATTTTCTAATGCATAGTTCCTTTGTGAAGGGAAGGAGGTGAATCAGTGAAAGTTATGACAATAAAAGGGCGATTTTCTAAGGAGAGTTTAACCAGGCGAGGTCTGTAAATGCGGTATAATAAAGAAATAAAATGTTAAAGGAAGTAGAAGTGCATAGCCATTGTACTAACATTGTGGTAAAAATCACTGTAGTAACTTAGCACCACCACAAATTACCATTTTACTTTATCACAGAGTGTTGTCATAAACAAATCGCTGAGTTTAAAAAAAAACTAAAAGTTGAGTGTTAACGGGGAGTGTTATCAAGTGTTGATTTTAGCTTAAGATAAATCTTTGTCAAGAAAATGAGTAAATTAACCGACAACAAATGGCTAAACTCATAGCCAAAAGATGGGTAAAAACGTTGTTGGAATGTTCAATTACAGTCATGAGTAGTTAAAAATAACATCATTGTCAAACAATGGGTAGCTCACAATAAAAGAATTTCATCACAGTCACAAAGTTTAAAAGATACACTGTCCTCAAGTGGGCACGCTGAGATTTTTCCATTCAAGAGATGGAAACTTTCATGAAAATCACTGAGAATAAAATACCCTCCAAGAGCACAGAGGTGATACAAAAATGTAGAAGGTATTGAGACGATCGTAAAGAAACTAAAAAAATGCAGCAGAAATCAATTGCAAGAAGGCGCAAGATAAAAAATCGACTGAGAAAAACCAACATAGGTAGACGATTGGAAAGAACATCCTTCGCTCATCATCCATGCATAAAAAAGCAGGTTGTTTAGATCCATAACTCTATTAACACTGAAATGACAACCTTAGATCAGGCTCCTGGCCGACTGCTCAGGTGAGGACTGATGAGCTAGGGACAAAAGGCAAAAAAATCCGCAATCATCACAAATCAATAAACCATAAGGTGGTCAAGACATGCCAGGAATCAAAGGCTATGGGAATCAATCAATCATCGAGATAAAGGCTATGGGAAAATTTCAGTCATCAACTAGAATGATAAGACAATCATTGTTCTTAAACAATTAAACATGCAAAACTAAAATCATAAATCATACTAACAATCTACCATGCAAAACTAAAATCATAAATCATACTAACAATCTACCATGCAAAAATAAAGGAAGCGTATCGTTGCCCAATCGCCCGCTCTGAGTTGATGTCCCACGTGCTTCGTGCAACTCCCTCTTGCCGACCGATGATATTTCACTGGTACCTCCCAACCAACTCTAGGGGTACTCTTCTTCCACTTTATCCCCATGAGCCGCAAAGGGGACACACACACTAACCAGAGAATCAACTAGCTACCACTCCTCACCAAGCTGGGTATCCCAACTCCCATAAGCTAAGTCAGTCAAGTATAAATTTTTGCAACGTAAAGTTATGCATAACTGAAGAGAGATCCATCATCCTTCTCCTCCCTCCATTATATAGAGTTTCTAAGTCCATTACTTTCCCAAAATCCCATTTAATTTAAAGTTTAATAATTTAATCCATAAAAATCCTCCTTGTATAAGTGTCATCCATCACCGTCATTCCTCCATAAATTAATTTAATTAATTAATTAATTACCCCTATTTCCCTCACTCACCTAAAGGCACTCCTATAATCGCTCCTAGGTGTCCCCATATCCCCTTACAAGTTTTAATGACTTTCCCCCTTATTAATTTACTATTTGAGTTTAAATTAGAAAGTTCTTAGATGCTAGATACCTTACTAAGTTAGACTATTTGTTTTTTCCTTGTCTTTCCCCCTTTCTTTTTATGTTTCCTTCTTTTTCTAGTTTCCTAATTATTTTAGATTTCCCCCTTTCTTTTTTTATTTAAACTAAAAAAGGAATGTGCAGAAAGTTACCCTTTTTCCCTTTTCCTTTTTTAATGAATAAATTTTAATTAGAAGAAAATAGTAAAACAATTATTTCCCACTTAAAAAAAAAAAAAATTCCTAAAAGTTTTTTATAAATCAATTTAATTGCTTACCCCCTTCTTGTTACAAGATTAATGAAGATTATCATTATTATTTATTATATATATGTGTGTGTGTGTATTTTTTAAATAAATAGATAAAAGTTTTATCACAGGTATAATTTAGACCTAGACTTTATTTTCCTACGTTGGGCAACATTTTATAAGGGGAAAGGTTTTAAATCATCCTCAACACGTTATTCATCCTAAATCCATCTAGGTTTATCCAATTATTAAATAACAACGTGACGTGCCCTTCAGGACGCACTAGGTGCTCCATGGGTGCCACTCACCTCTTTCTGTTTCTCTCGCGTGACGTGCCCTTCAAGACGCACTATGTTCTCCAAGGGTGTTACTCACCTCTTTTTGTTTTTATTGCACAACTTTCCCTTCAAGATGCACCATGTTCTCTGAGGGTTCCACTCACCTCTTTCCATTTTTCTTGTGCGACGTGGTCTTCGGGATGCACCACGTGCTCCAATGGTGCCACTCGCCTCTTGACTAACTTGGTAGATATTGAAAACCCTTGGAGTTGATACTCCACTAGGTGATCTTGTGGGATACTAAGGGGCTCTAAGGAATAATTCCCCTGTCTTAATGCGCACCCATTAGAATCATCGTGAGCGACTGTCGTAGTCTTCCCTCATGACATTGTGGGTCCTCTCGAACTAGGTAATCTTTAACCTACAGTTTGAGCCCTGACAGGAGTGCTAATAGGCTAGGGTAGGGTTGTTGTCCACACCTCTCCCACAACATCTCTGGTAGTCATGCGTGACCCCTCTACTCCACATGTGAGTCTGGTCAACAAAATATCATCATCTTGTGTCATCAACGAATCATGCTAGAAATATATCCATAATCATACCATATAATCATATGCAATAATATAACATATAAAACAATCAAACCCCAATAGCTCACCCCTCTACTCGATCCAGAGCCCAAGGGGTTCCATCGATGCCTCTACATCCTCGAGATACAAAATCCTACACACTCAGTAAAAC
The DNA here is from genome assembly GCA_009831015.1 of Picea engelmannii. Taxonomy (NCBI): domain Eukaryota; kingdom Viridiplantae; phylum Streptophyta; class Pinopsida; order Pinales; family Pinaceae; genus Picea; species Picea engelmannii. Next base: position 464,797 of record ML778318.1, on the reverse strand, counting down.
CGAGTCAAAAGCACCTGTCTATGTCAATGCAACAAAACAACATGTCATCAACACATAACATCTCATAATCAAAATCAATGTTTAATAGTATAATAATATGGATCACTTGTGAGGAAGTGTCCTCAAAGAATAATTTCATTGAGTGTGCCCAAGAGCGGGATGTTACGGAAATTCATGATGTAACATCACCTTTGATAAAGTCTATAATGTGAAATAACTATTAATAATATTATTAAAAAATGAAACATGTGCAATCAAATCAAATACCATATTAAACCATAATGAACAATGACCAACCAAACTCAACACAATAGAGCCTTTATGATAGTGAGAATGCAACATAACCATTTGGTATTGTGAAGATATAAATATGACATAATTCAGGGAAGATGAATGGTGAAATTGAACATAACTATTAATGAATGTGATTTATGGGTGACAAAAGTCAATCGAAATCAATGAAAAATAACCCATGATGAATGTTGTAATGTGACATAACCATTAAGAAACATAACAATTTGACATAAAAATAGTCAAAATGAATGTTGCAATTTGACATAACCATGGAGGAATGTCACAATTTGACATAACCCTTGATGAATGTTGCAATGCGACAAAACCCTTAGTAAACATAGCAGTGTCACATAACATTTGATGAACATCATAGTGGGACAAAATCATTAATGAACATCAAAATGGGACATTCCATTTGATGAATTTTATCTTGTCACATAACCATTAACACTGCAAGATCAAGGTATCAATATAAAATAACCATTAAGAAATGTCGCAATCTAAGATAACCCTCTATGGATGTCGCAATGTGACAAAACAATTATTAATGTCATAATGTGATAAAAACCATAATGAATATTGCAATTTGACATGTATTATTGTCAAATTGACATGAAGTCCACTTGCATGTATTAATGTTCTCCAATAATATTAAGATGAATAATGGCTTGTTCGAATCACTTAGGAGTCTCGTAACATCGTCTGGCCCGTCTGATTGTCAAAACTACAAGTATCCAAGTGTGGGAGGGGGAGGTTGATGTCCACCTTCATGATCAGAGAGCACTAATAGGCCTGCCAAACTGAAATTCTTTTATATTTATGTTTTTATTGTCATTGTCCATGACTGAGTCAAATACATTACATATGTTCGAATAATATTTATTAATCCTTCTTCTCACTTTTATTTATTTTGATAGTCTCCCGCAAAAGTAATCCTTTTAAAAATTAGAATTAAATATATGTAATGAATATTTATGTTTAGACACAGAATTGGTGATAAACATATTACATATGTTCGAATAATCTTTATTAATCTTTGTTCTCAATTTTATTTATTTTGAGAGTCTTCGGAAAAAGTAATCCTTTTAAAAATTAGAATTAAATATATGTAATGAATATTTATGTTTAGACATTGGTGGTAAACAATGAAGTGCATCTTTGTTTAAGGTAGTATGGAAAAGATTCAGGGAAATTGATTTTCCAATGCAAATATATTTTATTTATGAATATACCATAGTTTGGAGGGATAAATCCCATTAGTTGCAAACCTTTTTTAGAATCAAGAAACTTAGGAAAGGTTTGGATTTTAAGAGATTCCATCTCTCACCATAATATATTTGGAGTTAAAAATGGATTTACTCTACTTATATAAGGTTTAACATAAGATGAATGGTGAAATTGAACAAAACTATTAAGGAATGTGATTTGTGGGTAACAAAAGTCAATCGAAATCAATGAAACATAACCCATGATGAATTTTCTAATGTGACATAACTATTAAGAAACATAACAACTTAACATAAAGTTATTCAATATGAATGTCACAATTTGATATAACCATGGAGGAATGTCACAATTTGACATAACCCTCGATGAATGTTCCAATGTGACAAAGCCCTTAATAAACGTAACAATGTCACATCACATTTGATGAACATCAAAGTGGGATAAAATCATTAATGAACATCAAAACGGGACATTCCATTTGATGAATGTTATCTTGTTGCATAACCATTAACATTACAAGATCAAGGTATCAATCTGAAATAGCCATTAAGAAATTTCACAGTCTAAGATAACCCTCTATGAATGTCACAATGTGACAAAACAATTATGAATGTCATAATGTGATAAAAACCATAATGAATATTTCAATTTGACATCACAATTGATCATTTCATGAGCATCGTAGTGCCAAAAAAATACTTAATGAACATCACAATGTGACATAAAATTAGATGAATTCCATAATGCAACATAACCATTTATGTTCGATGATGAATGTACTGATCTAAAATAGCCATTAGAAATGTTTAATCTAAGATAATCATGGAAAAACCTTTAATCAATGTCGCAATGTGAAAAAACCCTTAATCAATGTCACAATGTCATAATATCTTTAATGAGAATCACAATTAAACATAACCATTTGGGATTGGGAACACATAAATTTAACATAATTCAATGAATAAATGTTTCAATTTATCATAACCATTGAGGAATGTGATTTATGGGTAACCAAAATCATTGCAGCATAACCCTTGATGAATGTCTCAATGCAACATAACCATTAAGGAACATAAAAGTTTAACATAAATTTATCCAATATGAATGTCAAAATGTGGCATAGATTTTGATGAATTTTGTAATGTTACATTACCATTAATAATGTAATATGAATCTTTATTGGTATGCCACTATGATTGACACTCCAGGATCTAACCACTCGGCCATACGTCTTTCTATAAACATTAGTGGTACCCAAGGTAGGAAACCCTTTCGCTTTGAAAAATTATGGATGACACACCCAAAAAATTCATCTTCTTCAGCATAGATTCATATGCATGGGCTTGAGATGAACTAACAATAGTGAAATAAGAAAATAATAAAAACTATGCAAACACTGAGGTGAATCTATGGTTGTCATTAAATTCATGCTCAACAAATAAACTCCCATGGAATTCAAATTGGCTACCATCATCGCATGGGGAAGAAATGAGAGAAATTCCTTTATGGAAATATCTTTCTTTCAAATGAAAAGGGGCTCTAACACCAACATCGATCAATGGGATAATACCATAATATATCCATCTTAACTCCATATCCATCATGTATGAAGAGAGATCAAATCCCTCGAGGTGCAATCCTTTTTTAGAGTGAAAATACTAAGGAGAGATTTTCACCTCAAGGGATTTGATCCCTCTCGGTGCATAATATATTGAGTTAGGATGAATCACACGAATTTGAGTAACAAATTAGATCATAATTGTATATGTATATGTTTTTTATGAATTTATCCTTTAAAATTTACTATCATTTTTAATTTAGAGAGTATAATCAAGAATAACTTTTCAAAAGTTACATCAGGATTATGGTGAATAGAAATAAAGTAACAATGTTCAATGGTATGGTGAGGAAGGTGAACTGTAAGAATGTAATAGTATCATTATAATAAATAATAAAGAGAATATGTAGTGAGGAGTCTCAATATGTTTTCTTCGTCTTTTCTATTACCCACATGTTCTAGCATTCTCTTCTTATATGGATAGAAAAACGAAGCTGATTTGGAAGACTATTCAAACCTTTAACTAACAATATATAATATCCTAGTAAAGGTCATACTATGTGTCTCTTGTTTTTCAATATTAATATTTTCTTTCTAGACAACCTTAGATGTTACTTCATAATTCTATTCAAATTTTATTGCATTATCTTGATTTGAATTCATTGTATATGCTGATGGACACAATATGTCTTAACATTCTATATATCTTAATATTATATATATCTTAATATTATATCCTTTTAATGTCCAAGTACTAATAGAAAAATCACACACAATCAAATACGGTATAAGACTTCAACTTATACCATGTGTTTCGAAAAAAAAAATTATATGTTACTATTAAAGTCATTTCACTTAATAATTTGTAGTATCTCCAAGTTGAAATCACTGTACATGATCAATTTCCTTCATATCATTTTTCAATTAATGAACTGAATGGTTTTAATTATATTATCAATGAAATCAATGCATCATATTCTTTTATTTTATATGATTCTTAAAATTAATACAACTACATGATTATGCTAAATCATATTTCATTGAATCGTCACTTAAATCAATGCCATGAGAATGGATGTACAATGGTTGGGGGTAAATCAAGAGCCTTAGGCCTTAAAGGGTATATTTTTCTTATAATAAATGTTGACTCCTTTATATTCTATCATTTCAATCATATAACTCACTCCACCATAGTAATAGAACTCATTCAAGTGTACAATTATGTGATTTTTTATAACTACAATCTTAGATGGAGTAATTATACTTCACAAAAGTTTCTATATTTTATGATTAAAACTCAATGGCCAAAAATTTGAGGAATTAGTAAAACATTCCAAAATCCATTTTTCACCGTGATATATATATATATATATATCATTGACACATGTTTAACATAATATATATTATTAATGATGTAATCAAAATAGATTATGCACACACACACACACACACACATATATATATATACACATATATAGATAGATATAGATATATGAATGAGCTAAGTATTCTATTAGAAAAATTAAATACGAAAGAGTGAGAAAATTAGAGTGATGACTTCTATATTTCGATATGTTTGGATGTTTAATATGTATACTATTAAAAAAAAATATTTAATAAGTCATACTAAAAACTTCTATTAGAATAATTACATCTAACTTGACAAAATTATTTAATAATTCATCTTAAAAAATTCTATAAGAATAATTCACAACTAACTTGACAACCTTGTGAAATTTGAGTTTCTTCTCATATGTAACATCCCACTCTTGCGTTGTAACAACCCTAGTTGAATATATGCTTAGGGATTATTAAGTAAAAATTAATTAGATAATTAATTGTCCTAATATAGTTTTAATTAAACAATGATTAGCATTGATAATATTAATTAAATATTTATTTATCAATTAATTGTTTATAACTTTTGATTAATTAATTAATTACATATCACATTCAATGGCATGGGTAACAAATTAAGGGGCTTAATAATTTTAATTTATTTAATTAATTGCTTTACGTATGCGGGAGGGGATAAGAAACATTAAATGGAGGGGATATGGTAATAAAGGAGGGATAAGGAAATTAATGAGGAGGAAGAGATTCGGTGAAAGGGGGGATATGACGGGAGGAGTCTTACGGGGGGAGAATCATCATTTTTGGGCAAGGGAAGCATTTTGGGGGAGATGAGAGTTCTGTTTTTTTTTTGGATTTTCTGGTTCTGTGGTGGAGTTCTGCAGTCTTTGAGTATCATTGCAGGGGGCACTGGGTTGCTAGGGGTTTTGGGCACGGGGGCCAAGATTCCTTTCGGTTTCCTGGAACTAGGGAGCCGGACAGGCTGCTCCTGGCTAGTTGGGAGGTTAGTTAGTTTGGGTAGAGTTGGTCAGTGCATCAGTGATACAGGAACATCACCAACATCAAGAGAGCGTGGAGCACACACCAACGCATTTTGGGCACATGATGAATTGTTTAAAAACTTTTGAAGATGGATGCGCCAAAAGTAAATGTAATAGTTAAGGAGAGGCATACTTCTTGATTTGTAGTCAGACCTTGAGTGTCCCGCTCTTGTCTGAAGGACTAAGAAGGCATTTATGTTAGTTAATGTTAGTAGGTAGCTTTGATTTCTCATATTAGACAGTTTTAGGAGTCGAAGGGAAAACGGATATAGACACCCTTATTGTATAGTTGTAACATTATTATTATTATGAGAAGAGAGCATAGGAGAGAAGAAGCAGAGAGCTGTAGTTGAAAACACCCATGTATAGAGATTTGAATTAATAGAAAGAGCTTCGATTCAAATTCATGTTGTCGTATTTGTTCTCTATGTATGCATTGTGAATGTGATGCTCATGGATGTTTATTCCCTATTATGCGTTTTCTTTGATGTGTGAATGTATGATTTCATGTTAATGTCTGAAATATGAAGAGAGGGAGAATAGAGAATGAGTTTCAATTGTTTCTTTATCTGAGCAAGAGTTCTTGCAAGGGGTGCAGTGAAATTGTCCGCAAGGTGTGCGTTGATAGAGTTCAGAGCTCATCTTTGCAATCTCAGGAGAGATAACATGATTCTCATTCTCACAGAAGTGTAAGTTAAGCACAGGAGCTATGCAAGGAGTGCGTAGGCCGAGTGAAGTCTCAGTGTTTGCAAATTGAGCGAGGTGGTTGAAATATTGTTGTTGCAAAGAGTACACAGAGTCGGAGAACTCAATACCTGGAAGTATTCAAGAATTTCCACAAGGAATGCATACATGAGTCTTCTTGAAGACTCGATTCGTGGAGAAAGCTCAAGAGGTTTAGTACCTTGAAGCGTTCAAAGAGAAGGCGCAGCGATATCGTTTCACGGGTAGACAAGTTTTGTGAAAGAGAACTTTGTTCATTTCGTGGGAATCGTCAAGGAGGAAATTAATGGTTAGAATCCTCCATGGAGGATTCGTGAAGTCCCAGAAGCCGTCAGATCTGGCAGAGAAGTAGGGGAGTTATGGTAGCATTCGGCGAGCGAAAATCTCGGGAGAATAGAGCCATAGGATCTGGGCTAGCAAGGTCGTCAGATCACTCACATATTTGGCATCTTGGGGTTTCGGGAAGTGAAGAGTCTAAACTTTTGTAGCGAGATTCACAAAATAATGAAAGGCGAAGTCCCGAAATAGCGAAGGAATCTGAGTCGTCTACTAGAAGGAGGACATGTGTCGCGAGATCACTCGTATCAGGGAATTGGACATTAGAGGTCAGAAAGGGAAGTTATTCAACTTCACGAGTGGGGAAGATGTGAAGTGAATCAGGACCGTCCATCTGGGAGTGGACAGGTGGCATACTCGTTGACACGGAGGTCAGACCTTCCATTGACCATTTCGGGGTTTCGTGAGTTGGAGAACCAAGAGCACAACATCAGGACGTGTGAAGTCGCGAGGTCCAAAACTTCGAATAAAGGTGGGAATTTCTGTGTGGGACCTGCGTTGATAACATGTCGAAATTTCGAGTTTCGGCATATCGAAGGGTAAGAGATCAAGACTCTTGTCTTGAAATTTCTAAAGTCATGAAACCGCAAGAAAAATCCAAGCTGTCCATTAGAGGAGGACAGGTGTCAAAGATCAGAGGATCTCGTGAACTCGGAGATTCACCGAGTAAGGGCCCAAAAATTTGGGTGCTTGGAGTTGTGAGAAGCGAAGTCGCAAAGTGTCGAGAGCCAACACGAGGGACACGTGGCAGAACTGCACAGTGGACCTGAGAATTTAACTAGCAGACACGCGTCACATATTTGGAGGAGTCAACACACCATTGACCTCTAGCGTCTCAGGGACTCGGGAGAAAATCGAACGAAGGTTCGAGCCCTCGACTCGCGAAGTCGCAAGAAGTGAGAACGAAAATTCAAATCCTGAGGAAAGTCAAATCTTTCCTCTTGGGGGTTTGGGAAGGAAAAGGTGCAAGGCTCGATGTTTGAACTCATGAAGGCGCGAGAGGCAAAAGGCGCTAGTGCTTAGCCTAGCCAGTGGTTGCACAAGGAGGGCGCTGACGAAAGGGGAGCCATAACCATTTTGCGGTCTCAGGTATCACGAAATTGGAGGAGGAAGGCTCAGAGTCTCAACTTGCGAGCTCGCGAAATCACGAACCAAGAAAAAGAACCCGTGGATCAATTTGAAGGGGGATTCCAGCAGAGAATCTGAAAGAGCCGATCCGACTCGAAAGGGAATATAGAACAATCCTGTGAGTAGACATCGACTGAGGGCCTATAGGGTCTGTGTCAGTGTGGTATTAGAGCACAGAGATTCCTTTTCTTTCTGTAGCAAGGAAAAGGAAGATTCACCATGCCTCCGAGAAGAAGAGACAGACAAACAGCCGATCTGCCAGAGGATAGGGAAATGCTGAGAGGAAGGGGTAGGCAGATGCCTGATCCAGCCATGGAGAGAGAGATGCATAACCTACGCGCCAGACTCGAGGATATGGAGACAACACAGAGGCTTACAGGTGGTGATGAGGATATTAGTTATTCCAAAAGTGAAGATGAAGCTGGACATGAAGGAGAAGAAGTCACAGCAGAAGATGTAGCAAACAATCGCTTGATTAGGGTTGTTGCAAGAATGGGTGCTAAGGAAAAAATGGATATTCCAGTATACGAGGGAAACCTAGATGTCGAGGATCTTCTAGACTGGATTAGATATCTGAACACATATTTTGACTATGAAGATGTCGAGGAAGACAAAAGGGTCAAACATGTTGTCACAAGATTGAAAGGACATGCAACATTGTGGTGGGATGAGCTACAAGCTAAAAAACACTACAAAGGTAAGTAAAAGATCAAGAGTTGGGATAGGATGATTACGAAGATGAAGGAGAAATTCATTCCCAGATATTACTAGATTACTCTCTTTCGAAGAATGAAAAATTTGAGACAGACGTTGATGAGAGTGAAGGAGTACATTGAATAATTCTTCAAGCTAAACATCAGGGCAGGTCATCGCGAAAGTGATGATGAAAAGGTTTCCAGGTACATGAATGGTCTAAGATACAACATTCAGGATGAGATGATCATGATGACCATCCAAACGGTGGAAGATGCTTAATAGATGGCTCTAAAAGTTGAAGAGAAGTTGAGCCGAAAGCAGGGTCAAAGAGGCCGAGGTAGAAGTCAGCCCAAAGGAAAATTAGTTGCCTAGGATAGAAATCAAAAACCCAAGAAATATTGGAAGAAACCTCAGACTCAAACTGAGAGAGGTGGAAGTTCACAGAGAGGGCAGCATACTGAACATAGAGGTCAGTATGCTGATGCAAACATTTTTCCTCGTACCAGTGGTAGAGGAAGAGGAAGAGGTGGAGTGGTAAAATGCTTCACATGTGGAAATAATGGACACAAATCTTATGAGTGTCCAGAAAAAAATAAAGAAGGTGGTGAAACTCACATCGCCGAAGCACAGAGGCGGAATGTTGAGGCAAAGTATACTGAAGGCGGAAGATCATTGATGATGCAAAAATTTCTCTTAATGCCAGAGAAGGAGGTAGAGAATCTAGTGCAAAGAAACAGTCTTTTCTGGACTGCTTACAAGACCAAAGACAGGGTATGCAAGTTCATTGTGTACAGTGGTATCATGGATAATCTCGTTTCTATAGATATGGTATAAAAGATGGAGCTGGAGACGATTGAACATCCAAGCCCATACAAAGTTTCGTGGTTGCAAAAAGGACATCTGGTAAATGTCACTAAGCAATGTTTAGTTGAGTTTAAAATAGGAGGGTATAAAGATGAAATAATCTGTGATGTCATTCCCATGGATTTTTTTCATCTATTGTTGGGTAGACCGTGGAAATATGAAAAAAATGTGGTTCATGATGGGAGGAAGAACACATACACCCTAGAGAAGAATGGCAGAACTCACATGTTGCTTCCAATTAAAGATAAAGAGGTGAAACCTGAAATAAGCAACATTGTACTTCTCATGAGTGGGAAGGAACTTCTTACAGAGGTTAAGAAGAAGGAGGAACCACAATTCATTGTGGTAAGGAAGCCAAAAATTGTTTTAACCGGTACAACGGTAGATGATTTACCAGAAGAGGTTCAAAAATTGTTGGAAGAGTTCACTGACATAGTAGTGTACGAACTACCTCGTTCATTGACACCGACCAGAAGTGTGAGTCATCATATTGATCTCATACCTGGAGCTGGTTTACCAAACAAAGAAGCATACATATTGATGCCGTAGGAGAATGAAGAGGTCAAAAGATAGGTCCAGGATTTAATGGACAAGGGGCTGGTTAGAGAAATATTGAGTCCATGTGTTGTTTCGACAGTGCCCAGTCTGAAGAAAGACGGAGGCTGCAGGATGTGTACTGACTCAAGGGTGATCAATAAGATAACCATCAGGTACAGATTTTCGTTTCCAAGGATGGATGATTTGATGGATTGCTTGAGTGGAGATTTTTTTTTTTCGAAGATTGATTTGAAAAGTGGATATCATCATATTTGTATGAGAGAAGCTGATGAATGGAAGACAACCTTCAAGACTAACGAAGGGTTGTATGAATGTCTTGTTATGTCATTTGGCTTAACAAACCCACTGAGTATCTTCATGAGGTTGATGAATGAATTACTAGAGGATTTCATCAAAAAATATGTCATTGTTTATCTTGATGACATACTGATTTTCAGTAAAACAGAGGCAGAGCATTTGGAACATTTGGCTACAGTGATGAAGAGGCTACAAGAAGAGAAATTGTTGATAAACATGAAGAAATCCTCATTCATGAAGACAAAGATCATTTATTTGGGTTTTGTTATTTTAGAAGATAAGTTGAGGATGGACCTAAATAAGGTGGAGGTAATTAAGAATTGGCCATCACCAACGAATATATTTGAGGTGAGAAGTTTTCATGGATTGGATAGTTTCTACCGGAAGTTCATCAGGAATTTCAGTGGAATTAGTGCACCGATGATGGACACAGTGAAGAAGAGACATAAGACTTTTCACTGGACAGAAGAGGCTGAGAAAAGATTCAATTTGTTGAAGAAGAAAATCATGGAACAACCAATTCTGGTGTTTCCAGATTTTAAAAAGACATTTCAAGTAAAATGTGATGCAAGTGGATTTGCAATAGGGGCAGTATTGAACCAAGAAGACAGGTCGATAGCATACTTCAGCGAGAAGCTGAATGAAGCAAAAGTGAAATACTCCACTTATGACAAGGAGTTCTATGCTATTATTCAGGCATTGAAGAAATGGAGACACTATTTGATTCCGAAGGAGTTTGTCTTATACAGTGACAATCATGCTTTGCAATTTGTGACTCAACATGAGAAGTTGAATCAAAGACATGCAAAATGGGTTGAATAAATGCAGGACTTTACTTTTGTAACTAAGCATATTTATGGAACTGCTAACAAAGTTGTTGATTCTTTGAGTAGGAAATGTTTGTTGTTGCAGGAGTTCAGAGTCAAAACACTGGGTTTTGATGATCTCAAGGACATGTACAGAGATGATCCAAATTTTAAAGAGGCATATGAAGCAGCCGAGAATCCAATTCTCAGGGACAGAAGCAAATGGATAGAATACATGATCCATGATGGATTGTTATTCAGGGGCAATCAAATTTGTATTCCAAAATGCTCCATGAGGGAGAATTTTCCTAACGAGAAACATAGTGGAGGATTGGCCAGACATTTTGGTCATGACAAGATGTTTTCAAAGTTGAATGAGTCATATTTTTGGCCATGAATGTGAGCAAATGTCAAAATATTTGTGGACAGATGTAGAATTTGTCAACATTCAAAAGGAAAGAGGCATAATGCAGGTTTTTATCAACCATTACCCATAGCTGACAGGTCGTGGGATGTAGTTAGCATGGACTTCATATTGGGGTTTCCAAGAACGCAAAGAGGGTTTGACTCAATCTTTATGGTAGTGGACAGATTTTCCAAAATGGCACATTTCATACCGTGTCAAAAAACCAGTGAGACAACTCACATTGCGAATCTATTTTTCAAAGAAGTCATTCGACTTCATGGATTACCAAGGAGCATAGTTTCAGATCGATACGCCAAGTTCGTGGGACACTTCTGGAGGACCTTATGGAAAAAGTTGGGAACAAAATTATCGTTCAGTTCATCTTATCATCCTTAGACGGATGGACAAACAAAAGTTGATAACAAAAGTTTGGGAGACTTGTTGAGGAGCTTGGTGACAAAACACCACAGTCAGTGGGACAATATTCTGCCACAAGCGGAATTTGCATATAATGACTCACTAAATAGAATCACAGGGCAAAGTTCGTTCCAAATTTTTTATGGGATGCAGCCAAGAGGAGTTTTAGAATTGAGGGATTCATAACAGAATGCAACTAGGAGTGCTAGTGCAGAAGATTTCGCAGAAGCGATGAAGGAACTTCACAGCCAGGTGAAGGAGCGATTGCAGAACTCGAGCCAAGAGTATAAGCGCAGAGTAGATCAACACATGAGACAACTTCAATTTGAGGTTGCTGATTTGATTCCGACACATCTGAGAAAGGAAATATTCCCAAAGGGGACATATAACAAACTAAAGATGAAGAAGATCGGAACATGTAAGGTCTTGAAGAAATTTGGGGAAAATGCTTATGAGATTAAATTACCCGATGGGATCATAATTTCTCCGATATTCAATGTCTCAGATTTGTACCCTTACAAAGCTGAGGAAGAAGAAGCAGGTGATGAACAACCAGAGGTTCAATGGAAAAAATAGATGCCAGTTGCAGAGAAACCATAGATGGAAAGCATACTGGACAAAAGAGTTAGTAAGAGGACCAGAAGAAAAGAATACTTTGAATACTTGGTCAAGTGGAAGGGACATCTAGTTGAAGATGCCAGCTAGGAAAATGAAGCAGAGATCCAAAAGCATGGATAGACCGTGCGAGAGCTCATGGCCAGGAGCCCATGAAAATTTTCAAGCAAGGAAGTATGATGCAGGAGCATTGCCAACGTCAAGTGAGCATGGGGCACACACCAACGCATTTTGGGCACATGATGAATTGTTTAAAAACTTTTGAATATGGATGAGCCAAACATAAATTTAATAGTTAAGGAGAGGCGTACTTCTTGATTTGTAGTCAGACCTTGAGCGTCCCTCTCTCGTCTGAAGGACTACGAAGGAATTTATGTTAGTTAATGTTAGTAGGTAGCTTTGAATTCTCAGATTAGATAGTTTTAGGAGTCGGAGGGAAAACATATATAGAAACCCTCACTGTATAGTTGTAACATTACTATGATTGTGAGAAGAGAGTAGAGGCAGAGAGCTGTAGTTGAAAACACCCATGTACAGAGATTTGAATTAATATAAAGAGATTCGATTCAAATTCATGGTGTCGTATTTGTTCTCTGTGTATGCATTGTGAATGTTATTCTCATGGATGTTTATTCCTTGTTATCAATTTTCTTTGATGTGTGAATGTATGATTTCATGTCAATGTATGAAATCTGAAGAGAGGGAGAAGAGAGAATGAGTTTCAATTGTTTCTTTATCTGAGCAAGAGTTCCTGCAAGGAGTGCAGTGAAATCATCTGCAAGGTGTGCATTGACAGAGGTCAGAGTTCGTCTCTAGAAGCTCAGGAGAGATAACACGATTATCATTCTCGCAGAAGTGTAATTTAAGCACAGGAGACGTGCAAGGAGTGCTCAGGCCGAGTGAAGTCTCAGTGTTTGCAAACTTAACGAAGTGGTGGAAATACTGTTGTTGCAGAGAGTACACAGAGTCAGAGAACTCAATACGTGGAAGTATTCAAGAATTTCCGCAAGGAGTGCGTGGAGGAGTCTTCTTGAAGACTCGAGTCATGGAGAAAGCTCAGGAGATTTAGTACCTTGAAGCGTTCAGAGAGAAGGTGCAACAATATCGTTTCGTTGGTAGACAAGTTTTGCGAACGAGCACTTTGTTCATTTTGTGTGAATCATCAAGGAGGAATCTGACGATCGGAATCCTCCATGGAGGATTCGCAAAGTCCCAGAAGCTGTTAGATCTCGCAGAGAAGTAGGGGAATTATGGCAGCATTCGGCGAGTGAAAATCTCGGGAGAATAGAGCCGTAGGATCTGGGCCAACAGGGTCATCAGATCACTCACATATTTCACATCTCAGGGTTTTGAGAAGTGAAGAGTCAAAACTTTTGTAGCGAGACTCACGAAATCGCGAAAGGCGAAGTCCTGAAATAGTGAAGGAATATGAGTCGTCTACTAGAAGGAGGACATGTGTCGCGAGATCACCCGTATTGGGGACTCAGACATCGGAGGTCAAAAAGGGAGGTTATTCAACTTTGCGAGTGGCGAAGCTACGAAGTGAATCAGGACCGTCCATTTGGGAGTGGACAGGTAGCATACTCGCTAACATGGAGCTCATACCTTCCGTTGACCATTTTGAGGTTTCGTGAGTTGGAGATCCGAGAGCACAGCATCAGGACGCGCAAAGTCGCCAGGTCCAAAACTTCGAAGAAATGTAGGAAGTTCCATGTGGGACCCGCGTTGATAACGTGTCAAAATTTCATGTTTCGGCATATCAGAGAGTAACAGGTCAAGACTCTTGTCCCCAAAGTTCCGAAGTCGCGAAAACGCGAGAAAAATACAAGCCATCCATCGGAGGAGGACAGGTGTTAGAGATTAGAGGATCTCGCAAACTCGGAGGTTCGTCGAGTGAGAGCCAAAAAATTTGGGTTCTCGGAGTTGCGAGAAGCGAAGTCGCGAAGTGTCGAGAGCCAGCACGAGGGACACATGGCAGAACTGCACAGTGGACCTGAGAATTTAACTAGCAGACACGCATCACATATTTGGAGGAGTCAACACCCCGTTGACCTCTCACGTCTCGGGGACTTGGGAGAAAAGGAAATGAAGGTTCGATCCCTTGACTCGTGAAGACACGAGAACCACGAACGAGAGGAGGAAATTCAAATCTTGCCTCTTGGGGGTTCGGGAAGGAAAAGGGGCTAGGCTCGATGTTTGAACTCGCGAAGGCAGGAGAGGTGAAAGGTGCTAGTGCTTAGCCTAGATGGCGGTTGTGCAAGGAGGGAGACGACGAAAGGGGAGCCATAACCATTTCGCAGTCTTGGGTATCACTAAATTGGAGGAGGAAGGCTCGGAGTTTCAACTCACAAATTCGTGAAATCGTGAACAACGAAAATGAACCTGTGGATCGGTTTGAAGGGGGATTCCAACAGAGAATCCGGAAGAGCCGATCTGGCTCGAAAGAGATTATAGAACGATCCTGTGAGCGGACATCGGCCGAGGGCCGATAGGGTATATGTTAATCAGGAAACAACAAAGCAACAGGTTGGACAACTGGGTCAATGGATAAATTAGCATCAGGAAGAGGTAAATTAAATTTTATTTTGTTAAGTTATTTTCATGTTGTAGATAGATTTGAATTTCTGTAGAATATTTATGCTTGTAGGATGTGAATGAATAATTTACGTATCTAAAGGGAAATATATGTTAATTGTATTAAGTTTTGTATTTAATTAAGTATGGTCTCTACATATGGTATCAGAGCCCTGGTTCAAAATCTGGAACCAAGGGCGTACCTACCCACCCAGAAATTTAAATAAACCACACCCAGAAATTTAAACACTCCTATTTAGTTATAGTAAATCCCTAAATAAATATATAAGGGTAAATATAAATTTGGGCCCGAGGGCCAAGATACGAGCTCTAGCTGCACCTCCTCCAAGCCAAACCCACTAATATCTATTAGATGCAAATCAATATGTAAAAGACAATTAATTATATAATTAATTTTACTTCATAGTGTAAATTTTTTTTTATGTAAAAGACATTTATTTAAACTGTAAAAAAAATATATATTAATTAGATATTTACATAAGCATTATATATTAGATACTTAATAAGCATTATGTAAAAGACATTTATTTAAACTGTTAAAAAAAAATATGTGCATATAAATGGAGTATATATATATATATATATATATATACTTATACATTTAACCTATTTTAAAAAAAAATCATTACCACATATTTATGCACAGATTCTTTATGCACAGATCCAAATGCGTTCTTTAGCAGAGAAGCTCTCAATGGCCTCCAAGGTCCAAACTGCCTGAAATCTTTGGAACCCCCACAAGTTGTAACTCTTCAACTGAACTGTAATGCGCAAAACTCAATCATGTCACCTAGAGTACAAAAGAAAGAAGTTGTTCCAGGACTACAACCATTCTTATGGTATTCAATGGAGGACAAATCTATTGGCAACATATGGTACAATATCAAATGCATCACGTTGATGAGAATAAATCCGCAATCGCCCAACTCAATAATGATGTAACATATGGAACATCAGTCCTTCAAGTGAAATTAGTATAATCAATCTTCACCATGCAGTGCGTAAATCACACAACCTTGCAAGGTAAAATAGTACCTCGAATTTTGACAGTAATAATTAATGAGTAAATTTTTTATTGCTAACTAAGAAGTTTGTGAAAAGGTCAGTGGAGGTGGCGTAGTGGTAAGGTCACTCTCGTTAAGACGGACAGGTCCTGTGCTCAATCCCGAGCGAGGGCGTGGCTCGCCGTGAGAGTTTAACCGTTTCCGGGCCAAGCCCACTCACCTTTTTTTTTTTACTGACGAGATGAGGAGAGACGGATTTCGCCGCGGCTAGGGCCTAAACCCTAGCCGCCCAGCACTGGTTTTTGTTTGCAGGAGCGAGGATCCTCGACGGCAGCAGCCGATCTGGTTCCCTGCGTACAGAGACGTGATTCAACACCTTCAAGAGTGCTCCTGCGTGGACTGTTCGCCGTGTTTTTGCATGCGTGCTTGCCGCTGCGACTGGACTTGCTGGAGGTCGACGGCCTGCTAAGATGGCCCCAGATCTAATTGGTGAGAGAGGGAAATCCCGATTGGAAGCATTCAAAGCGTTGGTCCGCTCGGCAGGAGCCAAACCCAAGCCTTCTCTCCCGTCTAAGTTTGTTAAGAAGATGGAGGAGATCCCCTCTCTGGAGCTATCTCCAAAGGAGCCTTGCAAGCTTGCCCTCCATCTAGCAGACAGGGCCCTCATCGAAAAGTTTACGGGGTTATGGCCTAGGCCCAAAATGGTGGAGGCATGGACGAATGATCGTTGGAAGCCGCTGATACAGGGAGACGTCTCTCTGTTAGCTGTAGGCAAGGGGTTTTTTGTTTTCAGATTCCCGAGCAAAGAGGATTGTGATCTAGTGTTCAGATCTGGACCCTATTTTATGGGGTTGAGAGGACTGTTCTTAGCCCCCTGGACTCTTGACTTCAACCCCGAAGCCGAGATCACCGCAGCCCCTGTCTGGGTTAGGCTGCCTCACCTTCCCTTGCATCTCTGGGCGAAAAGTTCTCTGAAGGACATTGGAAATAAACTCGGGCATTCCCTGGATAGGGCGGAGCCGAAAGGGGACCAGTTTACCTGCGCTCGCATTTGTGTTGAGGTTAACCTCGAGAAAGGTCTTCCGGAAGCCATTAAGCTCTCCCTGGGGGACTAGTGCCATATCCAAGAGCTAGACTACGAACAAATTCCTTTTAAGTGCCTCCGGTGTCATGATTACGGTCACTTCGCAAGAAGCTGCCCCAAAGGCTCAGAGGAGCCGGGACCAGTCAAAGAAGATGAGTTTCAGCCAGTATTGAATCGACGAAGGCAGCCAAGGTGAAATGATCCACAAGCCCAGGCCCCAAAGGCCACTCACTCAGAAGAGGCAACATTAGAAAACAAAAACAGCTTTGATGCGCTGAAGGAAGATGAATCCCTAGAACCAGAAGCAATAGCAGACCAGAAAGATCCTCCGGCAGACAAAAGCCTTCTGAAATCCACCCCCCCAAATTCAGGAGCAACAAGAGAAATCCAGGCTTTATAATCAGAACCCTCTGCCCATGCAGGTCTGGTGGTTATAGTCCCCTCTAGCGGCTATGGGGGAACTTCTGAACCTGAAGACAATTCAGTCCCATCTCCACCCCTTACCCGAGGGTGAAAGACCAACAAAGCGCGCATAGAAAAGGAGGTGGCCTCCAACATTTCTTTAGGATCTCAGAAAAAGCTGGACCCCTACATTAAGGGGAAAATTTCAACACCCTCAATTTAATGCTTTGCTTCTGTCTTTTGCTATGCTCACAGTTTGTGAGAATTTACTCATGTATGCATTCCTTGTCATATTATCGAATTAGATCAAGGAGTAGAGGGGAATGGTCTTTCAAGACATTCACAAGAAGGTTGGCAGCATTGTTAGAGGTCACCAACCTTCTTTAAATTTGTAACTTTCTGATTCCGGCTGGCCAGAGAACCGATAAATGCAACATAACCGTTTTCGTAAAAAAAAAAAAATAGTACCTCGAATTTCTAGAATTTATTGGCTACTCATTATCGACATAGAGTTGTGATTAACAACGAGGGGTTTAGATTATGAAAGATAATGAGCTAATCATCAAATTAAAAAAAAAATAACACCAATAAAACTAAAATCTAAAAGGGCACTATAAAAATGGACATGTAGTTTACCCAGAGTAGTTAGTTGAATGTTAATACTAGAGTTGTTGATTTACATACAGATTGAGGGTAAAATATTTGAAAAAGAAATGTAGATATATCAAATGCCAATTAACCGCATAATCATCTTTAAGCACCTCAAACTCCTAAAGCTCTTCAGTCTTCAACTTGGAGCCATAGCGTTCTAGGAAAATAGTAGGATCTCTGGAGAGTAGAGCTGCTAACAGATCATTGACCTCTAAGGGTAAAACAAGATCCTCTCAGGTGCGCATGGCATACGACAAATGGAGGTCTGCGAGATTCGATAACCTCTCTGATATCTTGTCCATAACATCTTCGTCCAATCGATCTCTATGAACTTCTTCTCCCATTTCTCTTAACTTCAAAATCCTCAAAAATATAGATATATAATGAAAACCCCAGTGCGTATATGAACACCTTCAAGAGAATACAGACCTTAATTCTTGAAGAAATCACCGCTAGAGACTGACATTTGGGATATATTTATCATGGTATCATTAGGACGCTTCCCGTCTCAACAAAAATCGAATACGCCCTACTACTGTCAGCCATGTTCCCCACCTGTTTGACATTGTAGCATGCTCTACTTCGGCTCATGGTGAAAGAAATCCCGCTATCGAAGTTTCACTCCATAATCGACGAGCATCCAATACCAAGGGCAAGATAAACCCCAGACTATTCCTAGCTCCTGACCACCACCGAGACTTCACATTGGTCTCAAGTTATTGCAGTTGAACCAGACCCTATTCTTATATTTTCTTCCATGCTAAGGAAAGAACTTATTAGCTGATGCCAGATATTTCAATCCCAAACACTACTTTACTGGACACTGTGTTTCCATTAGAATTTATATAAGAAAACTAGGCACGAATTTAAAATCACCAACGAAACAAAAAAAAACAAACATCTTACCGTCTTCTGTCATAGCCACAAGTTCCACGTAGCCTAACAACCAAGGACTTTCCGCACAACAAACTCTTCCCAAACATAGCGCCCAACCATGGAGCCATGCCTGCA
>ML778318.1:394152-445618 GCA_009831015.1 Picea engelmannii | reverse complement strand
AGCTAGGACACACAAGACAAATCGTAGGTTTTCCCACAGGTGGACCGTAGTACCAAGCCACCTCTATGCAAAAATCCACGACCAAACCAACACCAGCACCAAGAGCAGAGGGACAAAGAAGAGTGGAGAGGCGGCAGAGGAAAGAGGCCGAAGTGAAGGAGCGTTAAGGTTAAGGAATAGCTTAGGTTTTTGGTACTGAGAGTCGGAGGTTGGGCATGTGGGCCTCATGCCAGAAGACCGACCTTAAAGGCTGCCAACGAATGCCACGGAGCACATTAAACTCTCGCCAAACTGAAAGTAAGACTTTTTTTTGAATAATTATATTATTATTATTTTTTAGTAATATTAATTTTTAGTTTTATTAATTTATTTAAAAGTATTAATACGATTTTTGAATAATTATATTATCATTTTTTTTGTAATATTAATTTTTAGTTTTATTAATTTATTTAGAAAGTATTAATAGGCTTTTTGAATAATTATATTATTATTTTTTTGTAATATTAAATTTTAGTTTTATTAATTTATTTAAAAGTATTAATACACTTGTGTAAATTTAAATTATTTAAAAAATATATATAATTATGAGTTTTAATTTAAATAATTTAATAATATAGGGTTAAGTATAAATTTTAGAGGTTTATGGGTTTTGAACCCAAGACCCCCCATCAAGCAAAGCAGATTAAGAAGAACACTAACGCCAACACGCCCTCATGAGTCTTTACAAACAAATTCTTATACTTAAATACATTAATGGTAAAAGAGTGTATTTCGAAGTATAAACTCCGATTATCCAAGCGTCAGGCTCACGAGACCTTACACACAATTCATCGATCCAATCGTCGAGCCCTTTCATTCCATTCCACCAATCAAAGTCAAGCGCTAATCTCCAATGCTTGAAAACCACTCTACAATCCTTAAAGACTCGCACCTGCAGCCACCGAGACACGCAATTCAACGCTTATGTATAATGTCCCAAGGAAAGCTCACGAGTCAAGCATCAAAGGATATTTAGTTATAAGAGAAAAGTTTAAAGGACTTAGACTAGGACAAGCGGGAAGGAGGCGACATACACACTAGAAAAGTAAGTTAGAGGAATTGGCGAGTATGGCACAAGGCTAGCATAGCTACCGGGAAAGGGAGACAATAGTTTTCTTGGAAGAAATCAAGCTTAGATGCTTTAACCCTAACCTATCCAATCCCCTAAAGAGAGTAATGCTTGTTTATATACAAGTAAAGAAAAACTTACACCTAACCATGTTTCTAGTTTGAGTAGCACCAATTTGAAACGTCCTTGAACTCACCCTGACAACTTTGGTTGATGCAGGTTAAAGCATACAGGATGGTCAATACTGGAGGAAATCGAGGCAGGGGAGCATTGTCGCAGGCACCGTCAACACCGCCAGTGCCACCACCATCATCGCCCAAACTAGCTCTCATACTGCTCTCGTTGGAGGCCATTAATGAGACTTTAAAGGGGCGACAACCAAAAGGGACCGAAGTGGAACCCCAACCGTCTGGAATGGGTAATCCATAAGCGTAAATGGATTCATGGGGAGGACCTCCACCCGAAGACATCACTTAAGAATTGCAAAAGATCAAACTTTTGGAGTTTGCTGGGGGTCACACCAGTGAACGCGCAGAAGCATGGTTGGAAGGCATGAAAAGGTGTTTTGTCTTAAGGGACTATGCGTCCAACTCAAAGGCAAAAATCACAATTTTTCAGTTAAGAGAGAATGCCTTGAACTGGTGGGGCAACCTGGAAAGACAACTGCATCTTACCCCAGACACAGTATCTTGGGAACTTTTCTAGGAGAGGTTCCAAAGGAAATATCTGCCAGCCTATTATGAGGAACAACAGGTAGGGGCATTTCATGCCTTAGTACAGGGAAACAAAACTGTAGAAGAATATGAGATTAGATTTATGGAATTGGTCAAATATGTTTCATATATGGATAATGACCAACGGCAAGTAGAATGCTTCATCTATGGATTGAACCCTAAGATAAGAGCTATGGTGCGGATGTGGAAACTGTCTTCAGTAGCAGAAGCTATTGAAAATGCACATTATATGGAGGAACACATGAACTTAACTGGGGGTACAAGACCAACATTTCCACATCGTCCTGGATTCGTCAGGAAGGACCCTAGGAAATTTCCTAGGGGAGGGGGCTCAATGCCACCGCCATATGGTAACAGAGTCGCGCCAAGGACACTAGCCACAGGGATTCCAATGGCAGCGAGTGCAATCTCAGGGAACAACTAGTAGGGGAAGGGGTTCCAGGGGAAGGAACTCATTTCAGAGACAGTTGCATAAAAGTGCTTAGGTTCAATCTCTTGTTACCTGTTGGGGGTGATGAAGACCCCATTACCAGCGTGACTTTCCAGAGTTACAATCAGGGTTCATGCATACAGAAGGAAAGGCATTGATGGGGAGAGAAAGTAGAAGCCACCAGATTTACACAGCGGTTAATAATCACCAGGCCGAACATCAATCCACGGTGGTGGAGTCATCAGGTACACTAAATCATATCAACGTTAAGATTTTATTTGATTCTGGTCCGACAGATAGTTTCATTTCACCATCTGCATTAGAAAAGAGTGGGTTGGAAGCCTACGAGCATGATGACTTTAATCAAGTCGAGATGGCTTTAGGGGAAAAACAAGCAGTAGGAACTACTGTTGATAATTGCATAGTAGACCTGGGAGTGTGTACTACCAGGTTGAAAGTATACGTCACTTCTCTTGGGGCATATGACCTAATCATTGGAATGGATTGGTTAGCATCTCACTGAGCTTTGGTAGATTGTTTCACAAATAGGGTGCTTTGTGTTGACGATGAGGGAAAGCTAGTAGAGATCCAGGGTGTACGAAGAAAAGTGTCATTATGATTTATATCAACTATGAAGGTTAAGTGATGCTTGAGACAAGGGTGTCGATTATATGTAGTGGAAGCAGTGAATGAAAGGAAAGGACCCTCATTGGATCAGTACCCCGTACTGTCAGAATTTAAGGATGTTTTTCCGAACGAGTTACCAGGGTTACCTCCTGAGAGGGAGCTTGATTTTACTATTGAGCTAAAACCTGGTGCATAACCAATCTCCAATAATTTGTATCGGATGACGGCGCTGAAACTTTTTGAATTGCAAATGCAGTTGAAAGAGTTACTGGAATTAGGGCTAATAAGGCCCAGTGTCTCACCTTGGGGTGCACCAGCAATTTTTGTAAAGAAGAAGGATGAATCCTTACGACTTTATATAGACTATAGGGACTTGAACCGTGCTACAGTAAAAAATAGGTACCCAATGCCATGAATAAATGACCTCTTTGATCAGATGAAAGGAGAAGCGGTATTCTCAAAGATCGATTTGCGATCAGGGTATCATCAGTTAAGGATTAAGGAAGGCAATATCCCCAAAACAGCCTTTCGAACTTGGTTTGGACATTACGATTTTTTCGTAGTACCTTTCAGATTGACCAATGCACCAACAATATTCATTAGCCTCATGAACAACGTATTCCGGAAGTACTTAGACCATTTTGTACAAGTCTTTCTAGATGACATCCTCATCTATTCCAAGAATGAAAGAGAACATTAGGGACACTTATGAGTAGTGTTGTTCTACCTTAGGGAGAACAAATTGTATGGGAACTTGTCGAAGTGTTCCTTCTTTCAGAAAGAGATCCACTATTTAGGTCATATCATTTCTGGTGAAGGAATCTCTATAGACCCAGAAAAGGTAAAGGCCATTATGGAGTGGCTAGTGCTGAAAAATGCCCATGAGGTGAGAAGCTTCATGGAGCTAGCAAGTTATTATCGGATATTTGTGGAAGGATTCTCAAAAATAGCAAAACCCATCACCACTTTGCAGCACAAGGGTGTCAAGTATGAATGAACAGAAGAATGTGATAGTGCATTCATCGAGCTTAAGAGGTTACTAACTAGTGTGCCAATTCTACGAGTGTCGGATATGGAAAAGGACTTCACAGTCTGCATGGATGCCTCAAAGCAAGGGTTGGGGGGTGTGCTAATGTAGGATGGAGGAGTGATATCTTATGCATCAAGGAAGTTGAAGAAACACGAAGAGCTATACGCGACTCATGATTTAGAGTTGGCAGCTGTAATGCTAGCTCTGAATCTTTGGAGGCACAATCCTGTTGGGTGAAACTTTGAGCTTAAAATGGACCATCAAAGTTTAAAACATCTCTTCACTCAAAGGGATCTGAATTCTAGAAAACGGTGATGGAGTGCGTTTATGAGTGAGTACGATTTTGGTATTTCGTACATCAAGGGAAAGGAAAATGTGGTCGCAGATGCCTTGAGTAGGAGACCTCGTATCTTCTCCTTGATACGCTTAAAAGTCAATCTGAGGGAACATGTGTTGACACAACTCCAAGGAGACAGTTGGTATTTAAAGGTTACTTCAAACCTCCAAAGTAGGAGGCGGTTAGATCCAAAGTATGAAGGATATAGTCTGGAGGCAGACGGACTGTTAAGATATCAGGGAAGGATGTACATCCCTGAAAGTGGGGATATTGGAAGCATCATACTAAAGGAAGCCCATAGAGCACTTTATTGTGTGCATTCAGGTGTGAAGAACATGTACGCATACATGAGGAAGCTCTTCTTCTGGGTAGGCATGAAGCAAGATGTAGTCCATTTCGTCGCCAAATGCCTAGAGTGTCAGCAAGTGAAAGCTGACCACCATCACTAGGCAAGCCTCTTACAACCACATGATGTTCCTATGTCCAAGTGGGAAGTCATTTCTATGGATTTTGTTGTGGGGTTTCTACTAACAACTCATAGACACAATGTCATTCTTGTGATAGTGGATAAGTTAACCAAGAGTGCTCATTTTATTCCAGTTAGAGACACTTACGATGTCACTGACGTGGCATGTGTGTTTGTAAGTGAGCTTATCCGTTTGCATGGGCTACCTAAGAAGATCATTTCAGATAGGGACTCCCGATTCACTTCTAGGTTTTGGACAAGTTTGCAGTCAACATTGGGGACTCAATTGAACTTAAGAACAGCTTATCATCCTGAAACAGATGGGCAAACTGAGAGAGTAAATCAAGTCATGGAAGACATTCTCAGGATGTATGTCATGGATAATCAAACCCAGTGGGAGAAGTACCTACCTTTGGTAGAGTTTTCCTACAATAACAATTTTCATAGCTCCATCGGAATGCCACCCTAAAAAACTCTTTATGGAAGGCCATATAGAACGCCATTGAGTTGGGATAGACTAGAAGACCGAGTAACGATTGGGCCATAATTGATTTAAGAGATGGAGGAACAGGTGATTCAGATTAGGCAGAGACTAAAGGAAGCACATGATAGGCAGAAAAGTTATGCAGATGCACATAGGACCGACCGAAGTTATGAAGTGGGAGACCAAGTTTTCATTTGTATCAGGCCTAATAAGAGTACCATACGGTTCGGGAAGGGGACAAAGTTGTCACCTCAATTTATAGGACCATTCAGAATAAAAGAGAAAATTGGACCCGTTGCCTATCATCTCGTACTGCCACCCCACTTGCATAAAACTCACAATGTTTTGCATGTATCTGTTTTACGTCATTATGTTGCTGATGAATCCCATAAACTAAATTGGAAGGAATTGTAGGTATCGGATGTGGGAACCCTCATGGTAAAACCATTACGCATATTGGACCGTAGAGTCTGATAGCTCAAGAACCATCTGGTAGACCAAGTTAAGGTCCAATGGGACAAGTATAGTCCATGATATGCTACTTGGGAAGATGCCGAGGCATTACAACGAGACTATCTCTCACTTTTTTGACCACCTCGAGAATATGTTTCTCGATGGTGGGGTGTGTGTAACACCACCTTTTGACTTAGACAACCAGGATTACCTGAGGCCTATATACTTTATTTTTCTAGTCACAGTGAAACTATTAAGTGATACACTTAAAATTTAAAATGTATGAACTTTTATGAATGTTTAAATGTTATTGATGATGATGTATGTAATGTGATCTACTATGTGAATGTAAATTTTATGAATCTTTAAATGTTATTGATGATGATGTATATGATGTGACATATTGTGAGAATGTGAATTTAATGAATGTTTAAATGATATTAGAATGATGTTGGATATGATGCAATCTATTTTGCTAAATGATAATCTTATGAATGGGCGTCGAAATTGAATTATGGGATATTATGGGATCTATTTCTAAATTGAAAATGTTGATGTTAAGTTGTTGGTACAAGGATACCGAATTGAAATGATGATGGTATGCAATTACATGATGATAATGCATAGAAATGTATGAGTTTTTGTTACAGACTAATCTGCAGGTTACGGGCTAAGAAATAGCCAATGGATAATGATGACGAAAGTGGATATCATGACCACTAGCCGAGAAACATTATGGTACGAATATTTGTATGTGAAATTATATTGGTTTGGATGCATTGCTATGATGTGTGGACCAGTGCAGGATTTCAGGTGATGAGATTGCCCAAAACCGAATAAACGATGACAAAACCCCCAGTAACATGGTGCCACTGTATATTCCATTGTAGGGTGTGGACCCTAGTTATGATTAGGAGGGGTGGAGGTATTTCCCATCGTGTATCCTCTGAAACCTAAAGTCATGGGAGGACGGTGTTAGCTCATGCTCCCCAAGACGTGTGATGATGATTGTCAGTTGCCTGCTATGGAAGCTTGGTCGAGATAGTGACACTTTCTCTTACGGGTTCTATTTGGAGTTAGGTCAATATAGTTGACGCTCCAAGATAGTCTAGCAGAGGAAGGATAGGAATGGAGATGGAAGTAAGTTAGGGAGGAAGGATGAGTAGAAATAGTTGAGAAAGTATGGAGATTTATCTTATGGTGGAATTTAATGTTTTCCCTTCTAAATAAAAAATAAAAAAATGTGTATATATGAATATTCATAATTATGTAACTAAACCATAGTTGTCTAAATAAAATTGTTGAACCGGATAATTGTAATTAAAGGATTTCTCAAACATTTGATTGGTTTATTGTCTTTTATAAAAGACTAGTCTTGTTGATTGGATTGGATGCATACATAAATTACTAAAGGATGATAGTTGTGATTATTAGTACCTGCACGGGACTTGTATGTACTAGCTACACATGCATTTATTGTACATATACACTAGTATGTATGAGTTTTCTTGACTTACTTACTGATAGTGTTGGTTAATTGTTATGAATGTGTGAACCATGTTTCTCTTCCTTTGTACCACGAGATACCTTAACTTCGGGACAAAGTTTCTTGAAGGGTGGGTGTATGTAACAACCCTAGTTGAATATATGCTTAGGGATTATTAAGTAAAAATTAATTAGATAATTAATTGTCCTAATATAGTTTTAATTAAACAATGATTAGCATTAATAATATTAATTAAATATTAATTACATATCACATTCAATGACATGGGTAATAAATTAAGGGGCTTAATAATTTTAATTTATTTAATTAATTGCTTTACGTATGAGGGAGGGGATAAGAAACATTAAATGGAGGGGATAAGATAATAAATAAGGGGATAGGATAATAAATAAAGGGATAAGGTAATGAAGGAGGAATAAGGAAATTAATGAGGGGGAAGAGAGTCGGTGAAAGGGGGGATATGACGGGAGGAGTCTTATGGGGGGAGAATCATCATTTTTGGGCAAGGGAAGAATTTTTGGGGAGACAAGAGTTCTGGTTTTTTTTTGGAGTTTCTAGTTATGTGGTGGAGTTCTGCAGTCTTTGAGTATCATTGTAGGGGGCACCAGGTTGCTAGGGGTTTTGGGCATGGGGGACAGGATTCCTTTCGGTTTCTTGGAGCTAGGGAGCCAGACAGGCTGCTCCTAGCTGGCTGGGAGGTTAGTTGGTTTGGGCAGAGTTGTTCAATGCATCAGGAAACAACAAAGAAACGGGATGGACAACTAGGTCAATAGAGAAATTAGCATAAGGAAGAGGTAAATTAAATTTTATTCTATTAAGTTATTTTCATGTTGTAGATAGATTTGAATTTCTGCAGAATATTTATGCTCGTAGGATGTGAATGAACAATTTACGTATCTGAAGGGAAATATATGTTAATTGTATTAAATTTTGTATTTAATTAAGTATGGTCTCTACATGCGTGCACTGAGCTAACTTATTCTTTCAGGACACTTTCTTGCAAGTGATCCAAATTATTATACTATTGGGAATTTGATTATGATAATGAGTTGTTATGGATTGATGGCTTCTTATTTTGTTGTATTGGCATAGACATGTTCTATTGAATCGATTTTCCTTAGTGTGAAGTATTTTGGACCTCGACGATGTAGAGGCATCGATGCAACCCCTTGGACTCGGGATCGAGTCATAGAGTTGACTATTGGGGGTTTGATTGTTGTATATATGACATTTGTGCATCTGATTAGATCATATGATTATGGATACCATTTATGACATGATTCATTGATGATGAAGGCTGGGGATAGCTTTCCCACCACACTCACATGTGGAGTAGAGGGGTCACGCATGAATACCAGAGACGTTGAGGGAGAGGTGTGGACGGAAGCCCTGCCACAGAATACTAGCACTCCCACCCTGCCTCAAAATGTAGGTTAACGATTACCTAGTTTGAGAAGATTGACGATGTCGTGAGGGCTGACTGCAACAGTCACTCACGATGATTCTAAGGGGCGTGCAATAAGGGATGGGCCTTATTTCTTAGATTCCCTTTGTCTCCCAAAAGATCACCTCACGGAGTATTGACTCTAGGGGTTTTTTATGTCTACCAAGTCAGTTAAGAGGCGAGTGGCACCCTTGGAGCATCTAGTGCATCCTGAAGGGAACGTGATGTGAGGGAAACAAAATGATATGAGTGGCACCCTTGGAGCACATAATGCATCCTGAAGGGCACGTCATTCAAGGAAAAAAAAAATGAGGTGAGTGGCACCCTTGGAGCACCTAGTGCGTCCTCAAGGGAATGTCGTGTTGTTAAATAATAAATGAATAAACCTATATGGCCTTATAATGAATAATGTGATGAGAAAGATTTAAAACAATTTCCCCATTAAAATGTTACCCAACCAAGGAAATTAAAGTCTGGGTCTAAGTGATACTTGTGATGAAAATAAAAATATATATTTATATAACAATATAAGTAAAAATAAATAAATAATAACTATAATCATCATTAATCATGTGATGAGAAAGGGGTAAGCAATTCAATTAATTTATAAGAATCTTTTGGGGGTTAAAAAAAATAAAAAGGGGGAAAAAGGAGAAATAATTGTTTTGTCACATATGCTAATTACAAATTTATTAATTAAAAAGGAAAAGGGGAAAAAGTTTATTTTCTACACTTGCCAATTTTAGTTTTAAATAAAAAGGTAAAGAGAAAAATTTAAAAGAATTAGGAAACTAGGAAAAATAGGGAAACATAAAAAGAAAGGGGAAACACAAGGAAAAATGAGAAAGACTAACTTAGTAAGGTATATAGCATTTAAGAACTTTCTAAATTAAAATTAACTAGTAAATTAGTAAGGGGGTAAGTCTTTAAAACATGTAAGGGAATATGGGCACACCTAGGAGCGATTCTAGGAATGATTTTAGGTGGGTGAGGGAAATAAGAGTAATTAATGAAATTAATTTATGGTGCAATGAAGGGGATGAGTGACACATGTATGGGGAGGATTTTTATGAATTAAATTATTGAACAATAAATTAAATGGGATTTCGCGAAAGTAAATGACTTAGAAAATCTATATAAAGGAGGGAGGAGGAGGATGATGGATCTCTTCTATTATGCGTAATGTTACGCTGCAAAATTTTAGACTTGACTCACTTAGCTTGTGGGATTTGGGACACCGAGCTCAGTGAGGAGTGGTAGCTCAGCCTTGTGAGGTGTGTTGGGAGCTAGCTAATTCTCTTGTTTAGTGTGTGTGGCCCCTTTACGGCTCAGGGGGCTAACGGAGAAGAAGAGTACCTATAGCATTGGCTAGGAGCTATCGGTGAAGTCTCGTTGATCGAAAAGTGGGAGCAACATGGAGCACGCGGGAAAACGACTCAGAGAGAGCGAATCGGGCTATGGTACACTTATTTTTTTTCTACATGGTAGATTATTAATATACTTTGCGCTTTTATTTTGGTACTTTTATTGGGTAATGAAAATGTGGACTTAGAATTTCAAGTGAGAACTTAATCTTCCCCGTAAGTCGTAAGCTTATTGTTGACTTGATTCCCTCGACCTTCAATCCTTGCATGTTGACACTGCCCTTTGGTTTGTTGATTGTTGTGAAGATTTTCACTTCTCTTCCTCATCCCTAGCTCATCAGTCCATGATGGAGCAATTGGCCAGGAGCCGAATCGACGATTGTCACTTCAATGCACACCGACCTATAGATTCAAATTCCCTACTTTTATGTTCCTGGATGAGGAGCGAAGGATGTGTTTTCCCAACTGTTTGGCCCTTCTCATCTCTGCGTTGATCTATGCCTTGCCTCGGTCTCTGCGTGTTATTTCACCTTTGCGTCTTATTCCTTCTCGACAATCTGGAAACTGTGTTTGGCAATTCCTTCATTTCAACACCCTCAACCACGAAAAATTAAATCTGCATTTTTATATAAGGGGCTCGATCAATTTAAATCTATTTTTTTAAATATCGTTGGATACATTTAAATCTGTGTTTTTATATAAGTTGTTGGATGAATTTAACCCTGTGTTTTTACTTATTACTGGATAACTTAAATCTGCATAGCGATACCTCCCTGCAACTTAACCCCATGTTCGTTTTAATGATAGCATTGTTCTTTGTGTTTTTACCTCTGCTCATTAATATTTGAAGATGATTGGAGACTGCATTGTCATTTTTTTGATAGGCCCTTACATTGTTTGGATTGCGATTTATTTTTCCTTCTTATCCACTTAATTTATTGGATGGTGATTTGCCCCTTCTTGAGTCAACATTTCATTTTTATTCACTCGACGAATTGCAACTTTTAAAGACACAATTGTTGCATGGCTATTTAACTAGTGATTTGCCACTTCTTCAGACTGCATTTCATTTTTATTTGTTGGGCGAATTTCCACTTGGAAGACACAATCATTGCTTGGGTGTTTAAATGGCGATTTTCCACTTCTTCAAACTACATTTTGTTTTTATTGTTGGAAGAATTGCCACTTTTAAAGACACAATCATTTCCTGGGTGTTTAACTGGTGATTTTCCACTTCTTCATACTGCATTTCGTTTTTAATTATTGGAAAAATTGCCACTTGAAGGACACAATCATTGTCTGGGTGTTAACTGGTAATTTTCCATTATTAAGACTACATTTATGTAACGATTTATTGCTCTTCGTTTTTTTATCTTGATAACGTTTTCATGGCTAGATATATTACTCTCTTGATTTCCATTATTAAAATTGCAATTGTTGCATGTTATGCCTACGATTTGCCAATTGTTACCTAGCGAGTTTGGCCACCTATTATACCTGTGATTTGCCAACTCTTACCTCACGAGTTGGGCCACTGGTTATGATTGTGATTTTCCCATGTATTAACCTCATGAGTTTTCTATTTAATCTCTGCATCTTCTTGTTTCCTTGTCATCCTTGTCATTTGACCCCTGCCCTTTGCCTGCGATGTAATTTATAGCTTTAAATTTCATCGATTTCTATAATGTATAGATTGTTGTATAAGATTTATGTAATGTATAGCTTTAAATCTCATTGACTATAAATGGCATTAAATCTCATTGAATGTATATCTTGATTTATATGGCATTGAATCTCATTGAACGTATAACGATTTTTATATCTAATGTATAACTTGATTTAGATAGCATTAATTATCGTTGAATAACATCAAGGTCACAATTATTCACACACACCAAGATAGCTTTAAAATTTCTTTGAATAGCGTCATTTGGATTTTATTTATACCCACATAATAACATGAAATTGTAGAAAATATAGCAAAGTGGCATTAATTATAGACATCGATCACATTGAGGATTAGCGTGTGTAGACAATAATGTCGATTCTTCTTAAGTAGTGTGGAGCACCTTTAAAATGTCAAGTAGATCGCTTATCTTAATGGATAGTTTATAATTGTTGATAAGCGTATTTGATTTGGTTGAGTGCCTTTCTTAGTGAACATTATGATAACATTTATGACCTTAGTCACTTTGTAACAGTTCGACCTTCGCAGTTAGACCTCTGGCATATAAGTTTTTGGATGGGTTTTTGGGGGAGTTGGGTATTAGATTGATCTTTTCCTTTTGATTGTAGTCATCTTGCATCTTGTCGACCTGTTACTTGGGGTATGGGTGTATCCTTGTTGTCAGTCTCTGGCCCCTACCGCGTGAGAGTTTTCTAGAGTCCTTGGTCCAATTATGATGTGTCGCGCCAAGGTTATAGTCGTTCCTATCACCTGGCGCTGACATGATTCCTAATGAGGGGATCATTGCGTGCCCTAAGGAATAGAGGCGAAGGATAACTTGGCTGAGGTCTGTGTTTTCCATGTGGGTGTTGTTGATCGATGTGAGTTGTTGTTAGTGCATAGGTCGTAACGCCTTCATGTGTTTGGTTCACGCACCTTGAAGTTCTAGTGATTGGTCGTCAAGGTCATTGTGTCGGGCAGGGATGTTGTCCCTTATCTTATAAGCATGGTCTTGTTGCATCCGGTGGGTAGTCATTCATCCTTGTTGTTTTACGCACGATTTCACCCAGTCACCATCTTTCTTCATTGAATTCTTTTTTTTTTTTGCTTCTTCTTCCTAAGCTAATCTCATTTTCTTACAAAATATTATTCCTTTTCATAATGTTCTTCTCCTTATTGATTAATAAATAGTTTTTTTTATGTAAACTTAGTGTAGTAAGGCATTGGAATGTTGAAGTGAACAAAAAAGACCTAAATGCTAATGAACATTGCCACTTTTTGTCACACAATTCCAGGCTACAGATCTCCACCCATATAATATATTATTTACCAATTTGATTATGGAATACTACCGTGGAGATCACAACCATTCACATTATAAATCCACCGTCCGATGTCATATTCGATTCTAAGTAAAATCTCTTCGAAGTTTCAATTATTAAGCATTTCCCTTTGAAAAGTACATTTGATCTTCAGAAATATTTTTGGATTTATTTATAGAAAATGTTTAATAAAACGATCGAACATTCATTTTTTCCAATCATTCAAAACTTACAGTTAAACAAAAACCACAACAAAATATTTAAAGTATATAACTCCATTTAAATCGATGAGGTTTTTCTGCAAAAATGAAGTCAGATATCACGTCTTTTCATGAGAGTTAAAGTATATAACTCCGACGTCAAAATTTTGATTTTAGGAGTTTTACTCGTGGCGCTGTACAGAAGAGTTATGGTAACAAACCGGAATTCTATTATGAGTCCAGTCTATCCATTCCATTGAATTTGTCTAAATCATCCCCAAAATGACCCTCAAACCTCCTTTCCGTGTTTTCCATGTTCTCAGCACCCCTCCTCACTGTGGAGATACTTCCTATATATCTTCTGGTCATATTTATATCGGTGCAATTAAGTTCTTAGTTTCTTACTCGGTGCAATCAAGAGAATAATTTTATTGGTTGTCTGGATTTTTTACTGAGAAATCAATATCTACACGATTGGTAATATTGATTGTGCTTCTTATGGTGGTCACCATGGTTAGTGAAAGTTCGGCTTCTAGGCCACTGCAATTTAAATTCGTATTTCAGGGAAATGTAGTGGAAAGTAGTAATAATAATAAAATGAAGAATGACTTGTTCGAATCAAATAGTAATGCAAACGACCACTACAAGCATGTCCGCTACCACTAGGACCTTCTATTACCCAGGCCCGAAGAGTTAAATTACTCTTCAACCCCCTTTATTGGAAGTCTCCAACCCCACAAGATGCTCTACTGACGATCTCCCTTGGGTCTATCTGAAAATCGTACCTCACAATATTGCGAGTCCTGTACTCACGAAATCTAGTCTTACAAATCCCCGGACCCGATGAATATTCTCCAAATGCTTTCCTTGCTCCTATCAGGAATTTCCCCATCGGGAAATCGAAACTCGCACTGTTGTGATCCATGGCTTTCACGGGTCCCCGATTCCCGATATTCGATGGTACTCTATGTCCTCCTTAACTCCTTCCACTAACTCCTCTCTCACATGACCTGCCAATCCACAAGACCCCGGTCCTTTCCCTATCGGAGTTTTGGACTTCGTGAAATCAGAATGTGCAAATATTACACCCTTGGGTTTTTCGATTCTCCGATTTTCGATGCCACCTGACGTTGACTCCTACGAGGTCTTGACCTTTCGACACCTATCCTTTGCTTTGTACCTATGGCCCACACTTCCTGGGTGATCGGGAAATTGCGTATTGGGATATCGCGATTCCTGGGGTGATGATTCCTCTGCCCTCAGGAAACCCGAAATGCCGAAACCTGACTCCTTCAGATCCTTGGACACGTGTTCCTCAGAACGAACGGCCCCGACTGTGTCGGAAAATCACGGATCGCGATTGCAATATGTTCGAGTATCTCATCTCCAGAAAACACGATTCTCCAACGCCGACTCGTCAGGATCTCCCGCCACGCGTCCTCACCGATGGACAGTTCAAAAATCCCATCGGGAAATCACGAATCGCAATCCCATCATGCGAGAGTTCTATGTCCTCGAAAACCCCGATTTTCCGACGAGCTGAACCCCGACTATTCTCCGGATGTCTGACGCGTGTCCTGTAGGGATCCACGGCTGAGATTCTTCCTCTGGATTTCAAGAACTACAAGATCTCGATTCTCTTGCTCGACAAAACCCTGATAACTCTAATATGCCGATGACTCTTCCTGTATTCCTCCTCTGCACACTAGGGCTTAACCCCTGCGCAACTTTCCCAGATCTGACGGCGGATGGGATTTTGCTGATTTCCTCTGCGAATCTTGACAGTTGATTCTCCTTCTCGAGGATTTCCTGAAATGGCTAACAATTTCTTCTCTAGATTTTCCCTTCTAACCTGCACCTGCAAACCCTGCTTGACCCTTCTTCGTTCAAACCTCTACGCTCCCTTTCAACGATATTACAAAGGTGCTGAACCTCCTGAGATTTTCCACTCTGATTCTTTCAGATGGATTCGTGCGCACTCCTCGCACTCGACGTTCAACTACTTCTCAAGAGTTGAATCCTCTCGACTCTGTGCACTTTCTGCAGCAGTAGTCTTCAACCTCCTCTGCTCAGATTAACAACTGAGACTTCTTCTTCTGCCTGCGCACTCCTTTCACGTCTTCCACAACCCAAATCAACTTCTGGACGAATGAGAACAAAAGTTAACTACTGAGCCTTCATCAACGCACTCCTTGCGGATGAATTCGACTGCACTCTTTGCAGGAATCTCCTGGCTCAGATAGAGAAACAATTGAAACTCATTCTCTCTCCCTTTCAGACTTCAATTGAAACATGAAATCACATGCAAAACATATGTAAAGAAAATTCATAACCAGAAAATGAACATTCATGAGCACAAGCACAATACACAGAGAATAGACACATAACCATGGATTTGAATCAAAGCTTTCTTCTATTAATTCAATATATGTACATGGATGTTCTCTACACAGTTCTCTGCTTGCTCTTCTCTTCTCCTGAATGTTGCTAATGTTACAATGATACAATGATACAATGAGGGTGTCTATATCCGTTTCCCCTCTCGAACTCTAAAACTGTCTAATCTGGAAATAAAAATCCTATCTAACTGCATTAAATCTATTAAATGCCTCCTATCTACCTAAGGACGAGAGCTTAAAGGCTCAAGGTCCATTACAATACAAGTGCTCCGTCTCTTAAATGGATCATTTAAGATTACGCAACAGTTTCCAAGGTATTTTCAAAAATGTGTGTTGGCTTGTCCAGCTGTCTTTCGCTTGATGTGCTGGCTCGCTTGATTGTGCTGGCAATGCTCCTGCATCATACTCCCTGGCTTGAAAAATTTCATGGGCTCCTGTCCATGAGCTCCTGCACGGTCTGTCCATGCTTTTGGATAACTGCTTCTGTCACCCAGCTGGCATCTTCCACTGGATGATTCTTCCATTTCACCAGATACTCGAAGTATTTCTTCCGTCTGGTTCTTTTGCTGACTCTCTTATCAAGTATATACTCCATCTGTGGCCTTTCTGAAATTGGCATCTGCTTCTGCTACTAGATCTCTAGTTGTTCATCATTTCCAGCTCCTTCTTCCTTAGCCTTATATGGATATAAGTCTGAGACATTGAATGTCAGAGATATTTCGATCTCATCTGCCAATTCAATCTCATAAGCATTTTCTCCCAATTTCTTCAGGACTCTACATGGCCCAATTTTCCTCATCTTCAGCTTGTTGTATGTCCCCCTTGGGAACCTTTCCTTCCTTAGATGTCCCAGAACTAGATCACCAACTTCGAATTTAAGTT
Organism: Picea engelmannii; assembly: GCA_009831015.1. Taxonomy (NCBI): domain Eukaryota; kingdom Viridiplantae; phylum Streptophyta; class Pinopsida; order Pinales; family Pinaceae; genus Picea; species Picea engelmannii. The sequence goes on along the minus strand of ML778318.1, from coordinate 429,165 downwards.
GTCTCCCATGGTGATCCGCTCTGCACTTATATTCTTGGTTCGACTCCAGTAATCGTTGCTTCACTCTGCTGTGAATTTCTTCCATCGCCTCTGTGAATTTTTCAGCACTTGCACTCTTAGTCATTATCTTCTCTGAATCCCTCAGCTCAAATACTCCTCTCGGCTGCCTCCCATATACAATCTAAAACGAAATTTTACCTGTGCTCCTGTTCACTGAATCGTTGTACGCGAATTCTGGCTGTGGTAACACATTGTCCCAGCTGCTGTGGTGCTCTGCCACCAGGCTTCTGAGTAAATCTCCCAAACTTCGATTTACAACCTCTGTTTGCCCATCTGTATGAGGATTATAGGCTAAACTAAACATCAGGTTAGTTCCCATTTTCTTCCAGAGTGTCCTCCAGAAATGTACAATGAACTTTGTATCCTTGTCCGATACAATGCTTTTCGGCAATCCATGGAGTCGAATGATCTCCTTGAAAAACAAGTTCGCGATGTGAGTCGCATCGCTGGTCTTCTGGCATGGAATGAAGTGTTACATATTTGAAAACATGTCCACCACCACAAAGATGGAATCAACCCCTCTCTGTGTCCTCGGCAGTCCTAATACAAAATCCATGCTTATCGCCTCCCATGGATTCTCAGGTATGGGCAATGGCTGATAAAACCCTGCATTCTGCTTTCTCCCCTTCGAATGCTAACAAATTCGACACTTGTCAACAAACCTCTTGACATCTTCTCACATGCCTGGCCAAAAATATGATTCGCTCAGCTTCGCAAAGGTCTTGTCTTGGCCAAAATGTCCTGCCAAGCCTCCACTGTGCTTTTCTTTCATCAAGTTCTCCCTCATGGAGCAATTCAGAATGCACAGTTGATTACCTCTGAACAACAATCCATTCTGAATCATGTAATCCATCCACGGGCTTCTGTCTCTGAGAACTGGATTCTCAGATGCCTCGTATGCTTCAACAAAATCTGCATCACATGCATACATATCTTCAAGGTTTTCAAAACCCAATGTCTTGACTCGGAATTCCTGCAGCATCAAACACTTCCTGCTCAAGGCATCAACCACTTTGTTAGCAGTCCTTGAAATGTGTTTAATTACAAATGCAAAATTCTGCATATACTCTACCCATTTTTCATGTTTTTGGTTCAGCTTCTCCTGCTGAGTCACAAACTGTAATGCATGATTATCACTATACAGAACAAATTCTTTTGGGATCAAGTAATGCCTCCACTTCTTCAACGCTTGTATGATGGCATAAAATTATTTATCATACGTTGAATACTTCACCTTTGCCTCATCCAGCTTCTCCCTGAAATATGCAATTGGTCTGTCCTCTTGGCTCAAGACCGCTCCTATGGCAAAGCCACTTGCATCACATTTCACTTGAAATGTCTTCGTGAAATCCGACAACACCAACAATGGTCGTTCCGTGATTTTCCGCTTCAATGGATTGAAGCTCTTCTCTGCCGCTTCAGTCCAATGAAAAGATTTATGTCTTTTCTTGACAGTGTCCATCATTGCTGCGCTAATTCCACTAAAATTCCTGATGAATTTCCAATAAAAACTTTCCAAACCATGAAAGCTTCGCACCTCGAAAATATTTCTCGGTGATGGCCAATTCTTAATCAACTCCACTTTACTTTGATCCATCTTCAATTCATTTGTCAATATGACAAACCCCAAGTAAATGAGTTCGGTCTTCATAAATGAAGATTTCCTCATGTTGATTAACAACTTCTCTTGCTGTAGCTTCCTCATTACTGCAGCTAAATGCTTCAGATGTTCTTCTTTCGTTTTGTTGAAAATCAATATGTCATCTAAATAAACAATGACAAACTTACCAATGAATTCTTTCAACACTTCATTCATTAGCCTCATGAATGTACTCGGTGCATTCATCAAACCAAATGGCATGACTAGCCATTCGTATAACCCTTCATTGGTTTTGAAGGCTGTCTTCCACTCATCGCCTTCCCTCATGCGAATCTGATGGTATCCACTTTTCAAATCAACCTTTGAAAAAAAATTGGCTCCACTCAGACAATCCATCAAGTCATCCATCTGTGGCAATGGAAACCTGTACCTGATGGTTATCTTATTAATGGCTCTGGAATTAGTGCACATTCTCCAACCTCCATCTTTATTTGGACTCAGTACCATTGGAACGGCACACAGACTTAGACTCTCCCCGATCAGTCCTTTATCCAACAATTCCTGTATCTTCCTTTTGACCTCCTCATTCTCCTGTGGCATCAACCTATACACTGCTTTGTTCAACAAACTAGCTCCTGGTATGAGGTCTATATGATGGCTCACACTCCTCATTGGTGGCAACGAACGAGGTAATTCGTCTACCACAATATCAGCGAACTCTTCCAACAGTTCCTGAATTTCCTCGGGCAGATCATCCACTCTTGTGTTGGTCAAAACAACTTTCGGTTTCCTGACCACGAAGAATTGTGGATCTTCCTTCTTCTTTACTTCTGCCAGAAGTTCTTTCACACTCATGAGAAGTATCCTATTGTTCACTTCTGGTTTCACCTCCTTATCTTTTATCAGAAGTAACATATGTGTTCTCTCATTCTTCTCCAAAGTGTACGTATTCATTTTCCCATCATGAATTACATTTCTGTCATATTGCCATGGTCTGCCTAGCAATAAATGACATACATCCATAGGAATAACATCACAAAGAATTTTATCATTATATCCTCCTATCTTGATGTCCACTAAGCATTGTTTAGTGACACTCACTTGATGTCCCTTCTGTAGCCATGAGACTTTATATGGACTCAGGTGATCAGTCGTTTCCAGCTCTAGTTTCTCCACCATCTCGGTTGAAACGAGATTGTCGGTGCTTCCACTGTCAACAATGACCTTGCATTTCCTGTCCTTGGTCTTGCATGCAATTCTAAACAATATTCTTCTCTGAGTTGTGTCCTCCACCTCCTTTTCGGGTGTCAATAGAACTTTATGCATCATCAGTGACCTTCCGTCTTCTACGTCTTCTTCTTCAACATCTCGCCTTTGTGCCTCGGTGATGTGAGCTTAACCTTTATCTGTCTTCATGTCTGGACAGTCAACTGCTTTGTGTCCATTTTTCCCACATGTGTAGCATGTGATGATTCCTCCTCTGCCTCTTCCTCTACCTCTGGTACGAGGAAAAGTATTAACATCAACGTATCCTTCGCTCTGTTCTGTCTGCTACCTTTGTTGTTCAGCATGTTGGCCTTGCTGAGAAATTCCACCTCTTTCCATCCTTGTCTGAGGCTTCTTCCAGTCGTCCTTAGATTTCTAGATCTTGTCTTGTGCAACTGATTTTCCCCTTGGTTGGCTCTTACCTCTGCCTCATTGTGTTGGCTTATGGCTTAGCTTTTCTTCTGCCTTCAATGCCATCTGATACGCATCCTCCACCATTCTGATGGTTGTCATACTCATCTCGTCCTCGATATCATATCTTAAGTCATTCATATATCTGGAAACCTTTTCATCGTCACTCTCCCGATGAACTGCTCTGATATTGAGCTTGTAGAATTCTTCGGTATACTCCTTTACCGTCATTAGCTTTTGTCTCAGGTTTTGCATTCTCCTGAATAGTGTGATTTGATAGTCTCTTGGGATGAACTTTTCCTTCATCTTTGCAATCATTCAATCCCAGCTTTTGATATTTTTCTTGCCTTTGGAACATCTATCTACCTGAAGCTCATCCCACCATAATGTTCCATGTCCCTTCAATTTAGTGACAGCATGTCATACCTTTTTATCCTCTTCGATATCTTCATAATCGAAGTAGGTGTCAAGAGCTCGAATCCAATCCAACAACTCTTCTGCATCCAGACTTCCTTCATAGACTGGAATGTCCATTTTTGTCTTTGAACTCATCCGAGCGATAGCCTTGATTAACCTCTCATTGGTTGCATCTTCGGCTGCAACTTCTCCTTGTTGTTCGGCTTCTACTTCACCTTCAGAGTCGCTTAAGTCTCCAACATTTGTTGTGCATCTCTGCGCTGCTTCCATGTCTTCCAATCTTGCTCTGAGATCATGTATCTACTTCTCCATCTCTGGATTCCCTGTCGGCCTACCTCTTCTTCGCACATCCCTGTCCTCTGGATCAGGCGATTGCCTCTCCCTTCTCGGTGGCATGGTGAATCTTCTTTTCTCCTCTGCTACAGAAAATAAAGAAGTTTCTCTCGCTCTGATACCACTTGATGCAAACGGCCACTCTAGGCATGTCCGCTACCACCAGGACCTTCTATTACCTAGGCCCGAAGAGTTAAATTACTCTTCAACCCCCTTTATTGGAAGTCTCCAACCCCACAGGATGCTCTACTGACGATATCCCTTGGGTCTATCGGGAAATCGGACCTCGCAAGATTGCGAGTCCTGTACTCACGAAATCGGGTCTTATAAATCCCCGAACCCGATGAATATTCTCCAAATGCTTTCCTTGCTCCTATCGGAAATTTCCCCTTCGGGAAATCGGAACTCACACTCTTGTGATCCACAGCTTTCATGGGTCCCCGATTCCCAATCTCCGATGGTACTCTCTGTCCTCCTTAGCTCCTTCTGCTAACTCCTCTCTCAAGTGACCTGCCAGTCCACAAGACCCCGGTCCTTTCCCTATCGGAGTTTCGGACTTCGCGAAATCGGAATGCGCAAAACTTACGCCCTTGGGTTTTTCGATTCTCCTATTTTCGATGCCACCTGACGTTGAATCCTGCGAGGGCTTGACCTTTCGACACCTGTCCTTTGCTCTGCACCTATGGCCCACACTTCCTAGGTGATCGGGAAATCGCGTATCGGGATATCGTGATTCCTGGGGTGATGATTCCTCTACCCTCAGGAAACCTGAAATGCCGAACCCCGACTCCTTCAGATCCTTGGACACGTGTTCCTCAGAACGAATGGCCCCGACTGTGTCGGGAAATCATGGATCGCGATTTCAATATGTTCGGGTCTCTCATCTCCGGAAAACCCGATGCTCCAACGCCGACTCATCAGGATCTCCTGCCATGCGTCCTCGCCGATGGACAGTTCAAAACTCCTGTCGGGAAATCGCGAATCGCGATCCCATCATGCGAGAGTTCTATGTCCTCGAAAACCCCGATTTTCCAACGAGCTGAACCCCGACTATTCTCCGGATGTCTGACGCGTGTCCTGTAGGGATCCACGGCTGAGATTCTTCCTCAGGATTTCGAGAACTACAAGATCTCGATTCTCTTGCTCGACAAAACCCCGATAACTCTAATATGCCGATGACTCTTCCGGTATTCCTCCTCTGCAAACTAGGGATTAACCCCTGTGCAAATTTCCCAGATTTGACGGCGGATGGGATTTTGTTGATTTCCTCTGTGAATCCTGACCGTTGATTCTCCTTCTCGAGGATTTCCTGAAATGGCTAAGAATTTCTTCTGTAGATTTTCCCTTCTAACCTACGCCTGCAAACCCTGCTTGACCCTTCTTCGTTCAAACCTTCGCGCTCCCTTTCAACGATATTACAAAGGTGCTGAACCTCCTAAGCTTTTCCACTATGATTCTTTCAGATGGATTCGTGCGCACTCCTCGCACTCGATGTTCAACTACTTCTCAAGAGTTGAATCCTCTCGACTCTGTGCACTTTTTGCAGCAGCAGTGTTCAACCTCCTCTTCTCAGATTAACAACTAAGACTTCTTCTTCCACCTGCGCACTCATTGCACGGCTTCCACAACCCAAATCAACTTCTGGGCGAATGAGAACAAAAGTTAACTACTGAGCCTTCATCAACGCACTCCTTGCGGATGAATTCGACTGCACTCTTTGCAGGAATCTCCTGGATCAGATAGAGAAACAATTGAAACTCATTCTCTCTCCCTTTCAGACTTCAATTGAAACATGAAATCACATGCACAGCATATGTAAAGAAGATGCATAACCAGAAAACGAACATTCATGAGCACAAGCACAATACACAGAGAATAGACACATAACCATGGATTTGAATCAAAGCTTTCTTCTATTAATTCAATATCTGTACATGGATGTTCTCTACACAGTTCTCTTCTTGCTCTTCTCTTCTCCTGAATGTTGCTAATGTTACAATGATACAATGAGGGTGTTTATATCTGTTTCCCCTCTCGAACTCTAAAACTGTTTAATCTGGAAATAAAAATCCTATCTACCTGCATTAAATCTATTAAATGCCTCCTATCTACCTAAGGACAAGATATTAAAGGCTCAAGGTCCATTACAATACAAGTGCGTCATCTCTTAAATGGATCATTTAAGATTACACAACAATTTCCAAGGTATTATCAAAAATGTGTGTTGGCTTGTCCAGTTGTCTTCCGCTTGATGTCCTGGCTCGCTTGATTGTGCTGGCGATGCTCCTGCATCAAATAGGGGTCCCGTAACTCCGTCAAGTCCATCTGATTGTCAAAACTACAGGTCTCCCAGCGCAGGGGGGGGGGGAGGTTCATGTCCACTGCATGATCAGAGAGGAATGACAGGCCAACCAAATTGAAATTCGTTTAAATTTATGTTGTTATTGTCATTGTCCACGACTGACTCAAATACATTACATATGTTCAAATAATCTTTATTAATCTTAGTTCTCACTTTTATTTATTTTGAGAGTCTCCCTCAAAAGTAATCCTTTTAAAAATTAGAATTAAATATATGTAATGAATATTTATGTTTAGAGACAAAATTGATGCATCTTTGTTTAACCTAGTATGAAAAAGATTCATGGAAATTGTTTTTTCAATGTAAATATATTTTATTTTTGAATATACCATAGTTTGGAGGGATAAATCCTTTGAGTTGCAAACCTTTTTTAAATTCAAGAATTTTAAGAAAGGTTTGCATTTTAAGAGATTTCACCTCTCACCATAATAGATTGGGAGTTCAAAATGGATTTACTCTACATATATCAGATTTAACATGAGATTTCAGTAGGAAGTTGATATTTCAAAATCACTACTCATCTTGACACATGTGTTATAACATAAATGTTTTAAATAGTATACAACCTAGATCCATCTTAAGTTCAGATTTATCATGGGTCAAGAGGAATTAAGTTCTTCAAGATTGCAAAATTTTCAGAAAATCTTTACAATTATGGAGATTTCATCCCTCATGTTATCGTCATGATAGATGGGTAGTTAAAAATGGATCTAATCACATTAACTTTATTTTCATTTTGTTATCTGAATTGTTTAACTTGATGTAACTTGATTTTGCAACTTGGTTTTTTCAAGTTTGATATCACAAAAAATTAATATACTAAATTTTTTTTCTAAATATATTTTTAAAAATTAAAAAATCAAATTATTTTGAAATAATAAATCAAATCATTTTATAATGCACTAGTATTCACCCAAAAAAAAATTATATATATATATAATCCTTGTTAAATACTAAAAAAAATTTACATTGTCAAATTATATATATCATTGTATCTAGCTTAATCTTATTGCAAGATAAATATATTGTTTTAAAATAACCTCTTTATTATATTAAAATAACAAATAATGGTTACTTTCTTCAATATAATATCTTGTTACATAGATATGAGAAATGTTAACTATGAGAAATGTTAACTAACATTTTTTCTAAATGGGCAAAAGCAATACTTGTAAGAATAAGGTGTTATTACATAGAACTTTTGTGACTAATATGGCTATTATATTACTCATATATCTTATTTTGAGAATTAAATGGGGATTTAATATATTGTAAATTATTGAATAAATTGGGGTTTAATAACATGTTTTAAATTATTGAATACATTATCAATGCTGGTATGATTAAAAGTTCTTGGTGTTGGTGTAATTATAGAGAGGTATCTTCATATTTATTAATCTTTTTTGTTTAGGGTGTGTCAATCAAATTATTTTTAATATGGAGTTTTTATCCATTAAAGATTTGGTCAAGTTAACTATTCTTAATATGGATTTTTATTGAATTAAAAAATTTTCAAATTAATTATTTTCAAAATGGAGATTTTTTCAATTAATTATTTTTTGGATTATCTAAAAATAATAACTATGAGTTTATGTTTGAAATTTGTTTTATGGTAAATAATTTTCAATTGACATTGTTATGTATAATTATAAATTCAATAGATGAATTTGTAAAACAAAACAATATTGAAAAATTTATATAGATAGAATTTAAAATTCGTTTACAAATTTTACCTTAAAATTAGTCCATAAATTTAGCACTATTCCATTTTCACATATATATTTTTTATTTAAGAAAAATAATCTAATACAAAAATTGGAACTATGACATAACCATCACAATATGTTTTAGAACTTATGGTAGTAGGAGCAATATACAAACTAATAATTAATATAAGTAAAATATTTGGTCATTTTAAGGACTTATTAAGTTATAAATGATATTGGATTTGGTACTAAATAAGATTTTGTGATTGTAAAAATTAATTGAGTTATAAAATTAGTAAACTGAACTTATTAAGTTATAAATGATATTGGATTTGGTACTAAATAAGATTTTGTGATTGTAAAAATTAATTGAGTTATAAAATTAATAAACTGTATATTTAATATACATTAAAACAGAAAAATACTAAATCATATATATAATTTATTATTAAATCATATATATAATTTATTATTATGATTAACATTTTAAGATTGTGCATTATAAAAAAATATAACAATACATTATAAATATAATGAAGAAAAATAAGGAATTGGAATATAGATTTATACATAGTTAGACCAAACTAATAATTAATATAAGTAAAATATTATATGATTGTAAGAACTTGTTAGATTATATCTTATCTTGGATTTTGTAGTAAAGAAGTTTGTGTGATTGTAAAGAGTAATTGAGTTATAAAATTAGTAAACTAATTAAATGGAATATAGATTCTTATATAATTAAATCAAACTCATAATTAACATAGGTAACATATTGTCCCAAACACATATTATAAGAAACAATGATACATAAATTTTAAATAAAGATAATACAATAAATTACATATACTTGAAACATGTAATAAAATAAAAATGAATGAGGATAGTAGGCTAGTTGACCTAAAAGAGAAAACAAAATCACTGAATATGAATATGAACCTACAACTATAACAATTAAAAATTAAAAATTGCATTAATTTCACTCTTTTGTAAGGCATTTTAAGGATAAAATTTTAAGGTCATAACTTTTTGATACACCTCCCAAATCCCTATTTATATCACTTGCATTCAAAGCCTTCTAAATCAAATTTATAATGAAAAAATATGGGACATAAATTGGACACTTCTATCTAGGAGTTAATGATGAATTAAGAACATGGTAAGTGAATAATGAAAAATGTTTTTGAAAAATGTTTCTGAGATGTTCTCAATAGTTAAAGTACATAGATCCTCGGATCAACAAATCAATTCAATATAAGTCGATCATGTCAAACAAGATGAATGTCACAACTTGACCTAACCGCTAACGAATGTCAACCATTGACAACCAACATCAACCAAATTTAATGCACCATTAACCTTCATTAAGGTTGCAATTCGATGCCATCATTAAGAAATTAAGAAATGTTGAAACGTCGTAATCCAACATAAAACAAGAAAAATGTTTCAATCTGACAAAACCCTTGATGAATGTCACAATGTAACGTAATCTTTGACAAAATTTGTAACGCTCCCTTCATTACGACTACAAGCGAAGCGAAAGTGTTTTTTTTTTTTTTTTAAGGAAAGAAGGCGACAACGAAAATAGTTTAACCACACCAATGACGATGAATGCAAGCATGCAATCCAGGCAACACGAAACTATGACTTCACGGACTGGCACATGGGAAACTGGGTGCAACATGCGTAGAACAACAAAGAGGAACGACTACCCACCCGATGTGAACAAGACCATGCCTACAAGCTAAGGAACAACATCCCCCTCCCGACACAATGACCTTGATGACCAAAGACTAGAACCTCGAGGCGTGCCAAAAGAAAACTTACAATGCTCGACAACACTCACCTGGAAGGTACCGACACTGGCCAAGTTATCATTTGTTGCTCTCCAATAGGGCGCGCCGTGATCCCCTCATCAGGAATCATGTTATCCCCAGATGATATACGTGTCAATAACCTTGGAAAAACAATCCTAACAGGACCAAGGATTCAAGAAAATCTAGCATGCTAGGAGGCCGAACAATTGACACAAGACTGCACCCACCCCCAAGCAACAGGTCAACAATACACGACATGACGTCAACAAGAGAGCGCAAGCCATTACACAGCTTAGCCAACCAACCAACCATTAATCAAGACTTAAATTAGTCAATAATTACCAATCTAAATTAACATAACTTCCACTCAAATTTAACATGTCTAAATCACAATTTAGTCAATATACGCCAATCTAATTTAACATTAATGACAATATAAATTGTCAATTGTAAGTTAATCTCCAAATACAATCTAAACTTAAGTCATAACCAACATTAACAATATCAAGGTACAAGCTACAATTATCACACTTGTTCATGATAATAATTTACAATTAGTCTTTAATGTACAATCAATTTAACATGAAATGCCAATCAAATGGAGAAAGTCTGAATTTTAATTTGGTTATCAATGTACCAATCTAATTTAACACTAAAGGCAATCCATTAAGAAAGTCTAGAATTAAGTCAATACTTAAGATATAAACAATAAATGCAACCTAAATGGACAAGTCTGTTTTAATTAAATATGAAAACTAAACCGACAAGTCTAGTCGAAGTTAATCTAAGGGTTGTCTGTTCAAAATACAGGCCGTGGCTATCATTAATATAAATTAAAGGCCGTGGATATCATTAATAATATAAATTAAAGGTCGTGGTTTTCATTAATATCATTAATGAATGCAATCTTCCAAAAAACGTGGTTGTCATAATATAATTTTACTGGCAATGAAGTTAAAACGCAGACATTGATAAAGTCATATCAGTCAATGGTATAATTTCATGGTCATGTGATGTTAATAAATAATAACCACATGCAACGCAGACCCTCATTGATGGAAACACATTCCTAACGAGGGTAACACGCCAGGTATCAAGCAAAGTCGCAGGGTGTAACAATCTGCGAAATTCGTAGAGGTTTTGGAGTAACAAGAGCATGCGCTCCAGGAAAAATTTATCGTGGTGTCTCAAGGAACCTCCTTACTGTCATACAAGGAAAATCGCAGTCAAAAGTGGTACACGTAGCCTGAATTCCCTGGACGAATAGCTGGTAATAAAAATAAAACGCAGGGTTACATTCGCCCTCCAGGTGGTACAGGCACAGCCATACGCTATTCCAACTCCACAGTAAATATTAATCAAGAGTATTGATACCAAAATAAAAGTGAAGGATTCAAATTCTGGTAACGATTCATGCTCATGGAAATATATAAACGTTAAAAATAAAGAATGTACAATCATCGTTGCCGGTAAATATAAACGCATTGCCATTAAGTAAGGTAGTTGTACAATATTCATCACAGAATGGAAATATAATAATTGTCGTAAAAGAAAGATACATTCGCATTTCCATCAATAAAATCGTAATTGCCATGAATTGTAATGGCAATGCCATCAAATGAATTCGTGGTACATTACTCACCACAGGTTGGAAATATATAATCATTGTTCTACACAGTGAAAATGCACATATAAATTAAACGGACTGGGGCATAATTCGTGGGAAAGAACATCGTTTTCACAGTCAAGAAAACAGAGATCCGCGCTGGGATTGATGGCTAAAATCGCAGAGGTTTTAAGGTAAATCACTGAAGTTAAAAAGAAACGATTTCATTCCAAAGAATGACAAATCGCAGCCTTGGCAAATGGGCAAAATCATCATGAAACACTTGTGAAAAAACGTAGTCTTATCCAGCAACAAGGGCAGTCTCAACAAGTGTCAACTCCCACAAGCTACCACTCCTCAGTGAGTTGGGTTTCCCAACTCCCACAATCAAAGTATCTAAGTTAATCAAGTATAAAATTCTGTAGTGTAACGTTACCCATGGCATAAAGATTCATCATCCTTCTCCTCCCTCCATTACATAGAGTTTCTAAGTAATTACTTTCCCTAATTCCCATTTTTTTTTTTAATAATTTAATTCATAATAATCCTCCTCGTACATTCACCCATCCCCTTCATTGCATGATAAATTAATTTCCTTGATTAATTAATTACCCCTATTTTCCTCACCCACCTAAAATCATTCCTAGAATCGATCTTAGATGTCCCCATATTCCCTTATAACTTTTAAGAACTTCCCCCTTACTAATTTACTAGTTGAGTTTAATTTATAAAGTTCTTAAATGCTAGATACCTTACTAAGTTAGACTTTCTTCTTTATTTTTCCTTGTGTTTCCCCTTTCTTTTTATGTTTCCCTCTTTTTCCTAGTTTCCTAATTCCTTTAAATTTCCCTCTTTCCCTTTTCATTTAAAATCCAAATTGACAGGTGTAGAAAAATAACGTTTTCCCTTTTTCCTTGTTAACTAATAAATTTTAAATTAACATATGAGACAAAACAATTATTTCCCCTTTTCCCCCTTTTTAACTGTTATCCCCCAAAAGTTGTATTTTTATTATTATAAATTAATGAATTGATTACCCCTTTCTCATCACATGGTTAATGATGATTATCATTATTATTTATTTATTTTTATTTTTATTTTTATTAGAAGGATCTGTTAGACCTAGAGTTTAATTTCCTAGGTTGGGTGACATTTTATTAGGAAATTTGTTTTAAATCTTTATCATCATAGCATTCGTTCTAAGGCCATATAGGTTTATTCATTTATTATTTAACAATGCAACATTCCTTTCAGGATGCACTAGGTGCTCCAAAGGTGCCACTCGTCTTTTTCCATTTTTCTTGCGCGACGTGCCCTTGAATAGGCACTACGTGCTCCAAGGGTGCCAATCGCCTCTTGACTGACTTGGTAGACTTCAAAAACCCCTAGATTCAATACTCCACCATGTGATCTTGTCGGAGACAAAGGGCCTCTAAGGAATAAGGCCCCTTCCTTATTGCATGCCCCTTAGAATCATCGTGAGCGATTCTCACAATCTTCCCTCACAGCATCATGGGTCTTCTCGAACTAGGTAATTGTTAACCTGCATTTTGAGCCACGACGAGAGTGCTAGTAGGTTGTGGCAGGGTTTCTATCCACACCTCTCCCTCAACCTCTCTGGTAGTCATGCGTGATCCCTCTACTCCACATGTGAGTCTAGTCGAAAAGCTATCATTAGCCTGCATCATTAACGAATCATGTCAGAAATATATCCATAGTCATATGCAAAAATCGCATATATACAACAATCAAACCCCAATAGTCCACTCCCCAACTCGATCCGAGGTCCAAGGGGTTCCATCGATGCCTCTGCATCCTCGAGGTCCAAAATCTTGCACACTCCGTAAAACCGATTCAATAGCACCTATCTATGTCAATGGAGCAAAAAAACCTGTCATAAACCCATAATGTCTCATAATCACACTCAAATTCTTCATAGTATAATAATCTAGATCACTTGCAAGCAAGTGTCCTTAAAGAATAATTTCGCCCGGTCTACGCAATATCAAGATGTGACATACACCCCCCTCTTGGTCTAAACTTCGTCCTGAAGTTTCACAATACATAAGTACCAAAATAATGTGTATCACAGTTTCATAAGTCTATCTATAAAACAAAAATGAAAACTGTTGGCACATATCATATGCGTCCTCCGAGGTCTCCAACTGTAGATTATAGTTGTCCCACTGGACCTTGACCTGATCTATTGTTCGATGTCATAGATGTTGAATGCAATGATCTAGGATGTGAATCGGCTTAGTGTGAGCACCGCCTCGTCTGATACCTGCAAGGAACTCATCTCAATAATATGTGTAGGATCACTAATATAATGTCTCAAAACAGATATGTGAAAATCATCATGCATACGCCTCAAAGAATCAGCTAAGGATAGTCGATAGGCCACAGGCCCTTTCCTCTCCACAATATTGAAAGGTCCCATGAACCTAGGAGATATTTTATCTCCATTTCCAAACTTGAATGAAGTCTTATGCAGTTTTACTCGTAAGAAGACTCGATCGCCAACCTCGTAACTATAGTCGACACGGTGCACATCGACATAACTCTTATGGTTTTCATTTTCTCTCCCATTTATTGAATCACTTCTGGTCCCACCAAGACTCTATCCTCAACCTGATCCCAACTCAAACGTGTCTGGCATGATCGCCCGTAAAGAAACTCAAAAGGCACCATCTTAATGGTGCTTTGGTAACTGTTGTTATAAGCGAATTCCACCAGTGGAAAGAATTATTCCCAATGCTTTTGTTGGTCTATCACGTACATGTGCAACATGTCCTCCAAGGTCTAATTCATCTGTTTGATCTATCCATCAGTCTTTGGGTGATATGTAGTACTGAAGTTAAGTTGGGCTCCCAAGACCTCTTGGAAACTTATCTAAAATCATCCAGTAAACACTGATCCTCGATCAGATATAATCCTCTTAGGCATGCAATGCAACCTCACAATTTCACTGATGAAAACTCTAGCTATGTCAAGTGTTTGATACATCGTATGCATAGGAATAAAGTGATCACTATTCGTCATAGTGTCTACTACTACGAAAATGGATTCGTGTCTCCTTGACGTTAGTAGAAATCAAACAACGAAATCCATCGAAATAACCTCCCATTTTGATTCTGGAATAGAGTGTGGCTGTAGTAATCCTGTTGGATGTCTATGTTCAGCCTTTACCTACTGGCATTCTAAACATCTGGCCACATAGTTGACTATGTCAGCCTTCATTCCTTTCTATAAAAATAAGGGCTTAAGTTCTGCCATCATCTTCATGACTCCTGGGTGAGCCATGTATACTACTCTATGAGCCTCATTTAGGATCAAGCTCCTCAACTTGTCATTCGGTGGTATGTAAACCTGATTTGTAAACCACAATAATTCATCGTCGTCAAATGTAAATCCTTCAAATCTTGGTATCATCATTGTGTTTTGTCCAATAAAATCCTCGACCTCTTTGTACCAGTCATCGTCACACTGTAAAGTTAGAATATTTTCACGTAGATTCTTTTCAAGTGGCAACACCAAAAATATGCGTGGTCTTCGACTCAATGCATCTGCCACTCAGTTCATTGTTCCTTTTATGTAAGTAATCTCGAATTCATACTCGCTAAGAAATTCCAACCAACGTTGTTGTCATGCGTTCAGGTCTCTTTGCATAAATATGTGTTGTAGTCCATAGTGGTCCATCCTTAGTTCAAATTTTTGTCCAACTAGGTAGTGTCTACAAATCTTCAATGCATAAACAATGGATAACAACTCCAAATCATGCGCCACATAGTTCTCATCATGCCTTCCCAGTTTCCTCGAGATGTAAGATATCACTCGATAGTCTTGCATCAATACACCTCCTAAGCCTTCCTTGGATGCATCAATGCATACCAAGAAGTTTGTGTCCATGTCAGGGACCTTTAGTATCAGTGTTGTTGTCAACAGATCCTTGAGCCTCTGAAATGATTCTACGCATTTCTCAGTCCAACCAAACTTTTTGTTCTTCTTCTCCAATTATGAGATCGGATTTGCTATCTTTGAAAATCCCTCGACAAATTGTCGATAGTATCCTGCTAAACCCATGAAGCTATGCACATCCGGGACATTCCTTGGTGCAGGCCATTCCATAATATCCTCGACCTTTGCTAGATCCATGGTGATACCTTTGGCATAGATGACATTCCCTAAGTAGTGAATCCTCTATTGATAGAACAAGCATTTGGACAAATTCCCATACAAGTTATGCTTTCGTAGACACTATAGTACCAAGCACAAGTGCTCATCATTCTCCTCCATAGTTCGAGAGTAAATCAAAATATCATCAATGAATACTTGGACGAACTTGTCCAAGTACTCGCGGAACACCCTATTCATCAAAATCATAAATACCCCTAGGGAGTTTGTCAGTACAAATGGTAAAATAGTATACTCATAATGAACAAACCTTGTCTTAAAGGTAGTCTTAGGGACATCCTCCTCCTTGATCCGTAATTGGTGATACCCTAATTGCAAATCAATCTTTGAGAACACTGTCACACCCTTCATTTGATCGAACAGATCATCAATTCTCGAAAACAGATATTCATTCTTGATCGTTTCCTTGTTTGATTGATGATAGTCAATTCACATCCTCCACAACCCATCCTTCTTTCGTATAAAAATAATAGGTGCACCCCACGCTGAAACACTTGGATGTATCAGTCCCAGGTCCAACAATTAATTTTGATGCATTCTCAACTCTTGTAACTCCGGGGTCTAGATCTGATAAGGCGTTCTAGCTATCGGTTCATTCCCTGGTTTTAGGTCTATAGTAAACTCAAATTACCTCTCCAGCAACATCCCAGGTAACTCCTCCATAAAGACATATGCAAACTCTCTCACTACTGGAAGTTGTTCTAGACCTTCTACTACCCCCTTCTCATTTAACACAAGGATCGCATAAATCTTACATCCCTTTCACATGCTATTTTGTAGCTGCAAGGAAGAGATGAATGTCAAGGAGACTCCCTAGTTCTAACGTACAATCACACATCTCTATCCCTCATCATCGACCAAGCTCAATCATTTCATATTATAGTTGAGAATCGCCTCATGCGATTCCAACCAGTCCATATCAATAACTATGTCATAAGATCCTAATATCATGACGTACAGGTCGGCCCTAGTGACAAACTATTCTAGGTTAAGGGTACAACCCATAACCTTTCCTCCAACCTTTTGTTTGGCTCCCGAAGCCATCTCTATGAAGCTAAAATCATCCTGTTTGACTTCCTTTACCTTAATCCTTGTTAGCGCTTCACCAAAGATGAAACTCTCGGTAGCACTGAGATCTATGAAAATACTAAGGGTCGTGTCAGCGATGGTACTTGACATCTTGAGCATAGTCGAATAGTGCTCTGCCTTGTGGTTATTTACCGCTGCGTGAATCTGATGGGTGTTGCCCATATCCCCCATGGTAGTGGGTCTGGTTGATCCAGATTCTCTAGTCCTCTCCACAGGGCTGTCGCGTTGGTAGTGTGGCTCCCCCCACATCCAACACCCCCTCTTCTGTCCAGTAATCCTGGTATCCGAAATAGAAGATGAAGGCCCATTGACCTATAATAATGGTCTCTTCTGTTGAATAGGCCTAAGATTTTGTTGTTGTGGTCGACGTTGTTGTTGATGCTATCGTCCTTGATAAGGTGTCCATTGTTGAGGTATAGGTTGCCAAAGTGTAGTGAAAGTGGATCAACTCTGGAAGCCACGATATCCTAGTGTATGTCTGGCTAGTGTCTGATTTTTTTTCACACCAGATGACACCTACCCTACTGGTCTCATTGGATTCCTACTTTGACCCCTAACGATAAGCCCTTCCTCCTCTATGAGGATCTTCTGGACAACATCATGCAATTTTTGAGGCATCATAATCCTAACCTTTTCACAGATGTTGTCATTAAGTTCGAACACAAACCTATTGACCTTAATTTTCTCAGTATTAATATGCGGAGCATACCGAAGAAGCTCCATAGAATGGGCCTCGTACTCAGGCATCGTACGATCACCCTGTTGTAAGGCATTGAGCTCATTGAGCTGACTCTCAATGAACTCCTCTGACAGGTACATCTCTCGAAATCATTTCTCAAATAGTTCTCATGACACATCTTCGATGGACATGTTCAGTTGCGGTAGGAGCATCTTCCACCATAGAATAGTGCTCCCCTTTAGCTAAATGATCACCATGCAGACCTTCATGTTGGAGGTATAGTCACGAAGTGCAAAGAACATCGCCATATTCTCCAACCATGCCTTAGTGGCTACATTGTCCAGGGCACCAAAGAACTCAGGAAATTTGACCTTCTCAAGTTTGCGGTGAATACTACCAGTACCGACTAGAGTGCGCAGTGGACCCTCAGGGGGTGTTGATGCCCTAGACTCATCTCTGTTCAAATGGTTGATCAGTGCCTAAGACATGCGCTGAAAATATCTCATCAGTCCAACCACATCGCCCACCGCTATTTGCTCGTTCCCGACAACCTGTTCGTCTCCCTGGGGGTTAGACCCCTATGGAATGCATGTTTTTGTAGGTGTCGCACCTCCTCCCCTAGCACCCCGTTTTCTACCTTCGCAGAGTCCTCTAACCATGATTATCTACACAAATACAAGAAAACTTAATTAGCATAAATAAAATCAAAATAATATCAACGAAATCCATAGTAATCCCAAGTTGCGGGTTGAACCCGCTCTGATACCATATGTAATGCTCCCTTCATTATGACTACAAGTGAAGAGGAAGTGCAATTTTTTTTGTTTTTTTGTTTTAGGAAAGAAGGAAATGAAGATAACAGATTAACCATACCATTGACAATGAACATAAACACACAGTCTAGGAAACAACCAACTATGACTCCATGCACTAGCACAAGGGAAACTGGGCACAACATGCATAAAACAAAAAAGAGGAATGACTACCCACCCAATGAAAACAAGACCACGCCTAAAAGCTAAGGAACAACATCACCCTCCCAACACAACGACCTTGACAACCAAAGACTAGAACCTCAAGGCATGCCAAAAGAAAACTTAAAATGCTTGACAACCCTCACCCGAAAGGTACTGACTACGGCCAAGTTATCATTTTCCACTATCCAATAGGGCGCACCATGATCCCCTCATCAGGAATCATGTCATCCCCATATTATAGATGCGTCAATAAACTTGGCACACCAATCCTAACGGGACCAAGGATTCAAGAAAATATAGCGTTCTAGGAGGTGGAACAATTGACACAAGAATGCACCCACCCCCAAGCAATGGGTCAACAAGGTGAAACATGACATCAACAAGAGAGCACAAGCCATTATACAACTTATCCAACCACCCAACCATTAATGAAGTCTTAAATTAGTTAATAATTACCAATCTAAATTAGCATAACTTCCACTCAAATTTATCATGTCTAATTCACAATTTAGTCAATATATGTCAATCTAATTTAAGATTAATGACAATCTGAATTGGCAATTCTAAATTAATCTCTAAATACAATCTAACCTTGCAGTTGACATTATAACCAACATTAACAATATCAAGGTACAAGCTACAATTATCACACTTGTTGATGATAATAATTTACAGTTAGTCTTTAATGTATCATCAATTTAACATGAAATGTCAATCAAATGGAGCAAGTCTGAATTTTAATTTGGTTATCAATGTACCAATCTAATTTAACATTAAAGACAATTGATTAAGAAAGTCTAAAATTAAGTCAATACTAAACATATAAACTATAAATGCAATGTAAATGGACAAATCTGTTTTAATTAAATATGAAAACTAAACCGACAAGTCTAGTCTAAGTTAATCTAAGGGTTGTTTGTTCAAAATATAGGTCATGGATGTCATTAATATAAATTAAAGGTCGTGGTTTTCATTAATATCATTAATAATATAAATAAAAGGCTATGGTTGTCATTAATATCATTTATGAATGCTATCTTCCAAAAAAGGTGACTGTCATAATATAATTTTATTGGCAATGAAGTTAAAACGTAGACAGTGATAAAGAAATATCAGTCAATGGTATAATTTCATGGTCAAATGATGTTAATAAATAATAACCACATGAAACACATTCCCTTATTGATGGAAATCAATTCCTAACGAGGGTAACATGCCAGCTATCAATCAAATTAGTAGGCTGTAACAATCTGGGAAATTCGTAGAGGTTCTGGAGTAACAAGAGCATTCTCTCAAGGAAAAATTTCTTGCAGTGTCTCAAGGAACTGCCTTACTGTCAGACAAGGAAAAATGTAGTCAAATGTGATACAAGTAGCTTGAATTCACTGGGCAAATAGATGGTAATAAAAATAAAACACAAGACTACATTCGCCCTCGAGGTGGTATAGATTTCTCAATTAAAGGGCTTTCTACAAGGCACATCCATACACTATTTGATGCAGGAGCATCGCTAACTCATCAAGGAGAATTTCCATGACAAGCGAGCCAGCGTGGAAGGCAATGAACAGCTGGACAAGCCAGCAGAAAGTTTTTGAATTTTCATTCAAGAGGATGCGCCAATGTATGAATGATGCATTTATGAAAGCACCTTTTGTATGTTGTATCGGACCTCAAGCCATACGCTCTTGTCTGAATTAGATAAGAGGCATTTAATAGATTTAATGCAGGTAGATAAATGTTTAACTCTAGAATAGACAGTTTCAGTTTTCGAGAGGGAAAACGGATATAGACACCCTCACTTGTACATTGTAACATTATTTTTCAGAATCAAGCGTTCAGAAGAGAAGAGAAAGCAGAGAAATTGTGAAGAATGCCCATGTACAGAGGTTTTTGAATTAATAGAAAGAAATTTTGATTCAAATTCATGGCCGGTGTTGTTTTCTCTGTGTTGATGTTGTGCTCATGAATGTTTGCTTTCTGGTTGTGCAATTGCTTTGTTTATGTTGTGCATATGATTTCAAGTTTTAAATGAAGTCTGAGAGAGAATAAGTTTCAATTGTTTCTCTACCTGAGCCAGGAGATTCCTGCATAGAGTGGAGTTGAATTCATCCGCAAGGAATGCGTTGATGAGGGCTCGATAGTTGAAATTTTGTTCTTATTTTCCCAGGAGTTGATTTGGGTTATTGAAGTCCTGCAAGGAGCATGCATGCTAGATAAGAGAAAGTCTCAGCTGTTAGCCTTAGCAAAGGAGTTAGATGACTGTTACTACAGAGAGTGCGCATATTCTAAACTCTTAAACACCTGGAAAGCATTGAAGGCGAAGCACAAGCAGGGCACGCAAGCTCAAGAGGGATAGTTCCTTCATGGTAGTGTTTAAAGAGAGTCCAGGGGATTTGGTCGAGGAAAGTTTGAGAAGGAAGTACAAATACAGGAGTTGGAGAACAAGTTCTGAGAAAGAACTTGCAGTTTCTCAAGAAATCCTCAAAGGGGAAGAATCAACGGTCAGGGCTCGTAGAAGAAATCAGCGAAATACCGTCAACCGTCAGATCCCTGGAAAGTTGCGCAGGGGTTAATTCCACCAGATCGGAGGAAGAACCCGAGGATTCATCGGGACATCAAGGTCATCGGGATTTTCGTAGACAAGAGGATCGAGCACATTGAAATCGTGATCTGCGATTTCCCAAGAGGGTTGGAACCGTTGATCGCAGCAAGGACACGTGGCGTGAGATCCCGAGGAGTCGAGTTCGGAAATTCAGGGTTCTTGCTTATAAAGGAATTGCTGAAATAGGAATCACAATTTTGCGATCCCTGATAAGCGAAGAAAGGAGCGGTGACGTGGAGGAGAGAGACCGCATGTGTATCAGGGTTCGGCATCTCAGAGTTTCCGGGAGTGTAGGTTCTATGCATAACAAAACCGCGAAGTCCGAACCTCCGACAGGGAGCAGGTCGTGATTTCGTGGAACGACAGGTCATATGCGGAAGGGCTAACCTGAAGAATCTTGGGAGAGAGAGAGGCTCCATCACGAATCGGAGTTCAGAGATTTGTGGTGCCAGTGAAACGCAACATCGCATATGCGGATTTCTCGATAGGGAAATCCCCGACAAGAACGAAGAAGCATCGGCATTGAGACCCATCGGGTTTTTGTATTTTGGATAGCATGAGGAATGTGCCCACGAATTTCGCGATAACACAAAACCCGAATTCCCGATTACAAAGAGCATCCTGTGGGTGACACAGTCTCGAAAGAGATAGGAAGAAGCAATTTTATCTCTTCGGGCCAGAGAATAAGAAGGTCCTGGTGATCGCGGGCATGCCAAGTGGATGTCTGCATCAAGTGGTACCAGAGAAAGGGATTTACTCTTTGTTTTCTGCAACAGGGAGGAAAAAAATTTCGCCACGCCACCCAGGAGGGAGAGACAGTCACCTGATCCAGAAGACAGGGAGGTGAGAAGAAGAGGCAGGCCGGCAGGAAATCAGGAACTGGAAAGGCAAATGAGAGATCTTTGAGCAAGACTGGAAGATATGGAAGCAGCGCAGAGATGCACAGCCAATGCTGGGGATATGAGTGACTATGAAGGCAAAGACGAAGTTGAACAACAAGGAGAAGTTGTAGCCGAGGATGCAACAAATGAGCGGTTAATTAAGGCTATCGCTCGGATGAGTTCAAAGACAAAAATGGGCATTCTAGTATATGAGAAAAGTCTGTATGCAGAAGAGCTTCTAGATTGGATTCGAGCTCTTGACACCTAATTCGATTATGAGGATATCGAAGAGGATAAAAAGGTAAGACATGTTGTTACGAAATTGAAAGGACATGCAGCATTATGGTGGGACGAGCTTTAGGCAGATAGATGTTCCAAAGGCAAATAGAAAATTAAAAGCTGGGATCGAATGATTGTGAATATGAAGGCAAAATTCATCCCAAGGGATTATCAGATCACACTATTCAGGCGAATGAAAAACCTAAGATAGAAGTTGATGATGGTGAAGGAATACACCGAAGAATTCTACAAGCTCAATATCTGAGCAGGTCATCGGGAGAGCGATGATGAAAAAGTAGCCAGGTATATGAATGGCTTAATATACAATATCCAAGATGAGATGAGTATGACAACCGTCAGAACGGTTGAGGATGCGTATCAGATGGCATTGAAGGCAGAACATAAACTAAGCCGTAAGCCAACACAGCGAGGCTGAGGCAAGAGTCAGCCAAGAGGAAAATCAGTTGTCCAAGACAGGTTTCATAAATCCAAAGATGACTAGAAGAAGCCTCAGACCCGAATGGAAAGAGGTGGAAGTTCTCAGCGAGGCTAGCACGCTGAGCAACGAATGTAGCAGGCAGAACGGAGTGGAGTATACGCTGATGTTAATAATTTTCCTCGTACCCGAGGTAGAGGAAGAGGCAGAGGAGGAATCATCACATGTTACACATGTGGGAAGAATAGACATAAGGAAGTTGATTGTCCAGATAGGAAGATAGATAAAGGAGAAGCTCACATCGTCGAGGCACAAAGGCAAGCTGTTGAAGCAAAAGACGCAGAAGACGGAAGGTCTTTGATGATGCAAAAAGTTCTCGTAACAGCCGAGAAGAAGGTGGAGGACACAACTCAGAGAAGTAGACTGTTCAGGACCGCATGCAAGACCAAGGACAGGAAATGCAAGGTTATTGTGGAGAGCGGAAGCATCGATAATATCGTTTCAACCAAGATGGTGGAGAAACTAGCATTGGAGACAACTGATCACCCGAGTCCATACAAGTTTTCATGGCTACAGAAGGGACATCAGGTGAGTGTCACTAAACAGTGTTTAGTCGAATTCAAGATAGGGGGTTATAATGATAAGATTCTATGTGATGTTATTCCCATGGATGTATGTCATTTATTACTGGGTAGACCATGGAAATATGACAGAAATGTGGTTCATGATGGGAGAATGAACACATATACCCTGGAAAAAAATGGGAGAACCCATATGTTGCTTCCGATAAAGGGTAAGGAGGTAAAGCTGGAAGTAAGCAGCCCAATACTTCGCATGAGTGGGAAGGAGCTTCTTACAGAGATGGAGAAGAAGGAAGATCCGCAATTCTTTGTTGTCAGAAATCCGAGGATTGTTTTGACTAGCACAAGAGTGGATGATCTACCAGAGGAAATTCAGGAACTATTGGAAGAGTTTGTTGATATAGTGGTGGATGAATTACCTCATTCGTTGTTGCCGATAAGGAGCATAAGCCATCACATAGACCTCATTCCATGAGCTAGTTTTCCGAACAAAGACGCGTACAGATTGACGCCACAAGAAAATGAGGAGGTCAAGAAGCAGGTCCAGGAGTTGTTAGACAAAGGATTAGTCAGAGAAAGTCTAAGTCCGTGCGTTGTTCCGACCGTGCTTAGTCTGAAGAAAGATGGAGGCTGGAGAATGTGCACCGACTCAAGAGCGATCAACAAAATTACCATCAGGTACAGGTTTCCACTGTCGAGAATGGATGATCTGATGGATTGCCTGAGCGGGGAAAATTATTTTTTGAAGATTGATCTCAAGAGAGGATATC
Organism: Picea engelmannii; assembly: GCA_009831015.1. Classification (NCBI taxonomy): domain Eukaryota; kingdom Viridiplantae; phylum Streptophyta; class Pinopsida; order Pinales; family Pinaceae; genus Picea; species Picea engelmannii. The sequence goes on along the minus strand of ML778318.1, from coordinate 405,099 downwards.
ATCAGATTCGCATGAGGGAAGGTGATGAATGGAAGACAACATTCAAGACAAATGAAGGTTTGTACGAATGGCTGGTCATGTCGTTTGGTTTGACAAATGCACCTAGCACATTCATGAGATTGATGAATGAAGTCTTGAAGGAGTTCATCGGGAAATTTGTTGTCGTATATCTAGATGATAGAGTAGTTTTTAGTAAAACAAAGGCTGAACATTTGAAACATTTCACCATTGTGATGAGAAAGCTACAACAGGAGAAATTGTTGATCAATGTGAGGAAATCTTCATTCATGAAGATAGAGCCCATTTACTTGGGGTTCGTCATTTCGGCGAATGAATTGAAAATGGATCCAAGTAAGGTGGAAGTGATTAAAAATTGGCCATCACCCAGAAATGGTTTTGAGGTGAGGAGTTTCCATGGTTTGGCTAGTTTCTACAGAAAGTTCAATAGCAATTTCAGTGGAATTAGCTCAGCGATGATGGACACAGTGAAGAAGCGGCATAAGAATTTTCACTATACAACAGAGGCTGAAAAAAACTTCAATCTGTTGAAGCGAAAGATCACAGAGCAACCAGTGTTGGTGTTGCCGAATTTTCAGAAGACATTTCAAGTGAAATGTGATGCAAGTGGCTTTGGCATAGGATCGGTCTTAAGCCAGGATGACAGACCAATTGCATATTACAGCGAGAAGTTGGATGAAGCAAAGGTGAAGTACTCCACGTATGATAAGGAATTTTATGCTATCATACAAGCGCTGAAGAAGTGGAGGCATTACTTGATCCAAAAAGAATTTGTTCTGTATAGTGATAATCATTCATTACAGTTTGTGACTCAGCAGGAAAAGCTGAATCAGAAACATGCAAAATGGGTAGAGTATATGCAGAATTTTACATTTGTAATTAAACACATTTCAGGGACTGCTAACAAAGTGGTTGATGCTTTGAGCAGGAAGTGTTTGTTGTTGCAGGAGTTCCGAGTCAAAACCTTGGGTTTTGAAAATCTTAAAGACATGTATGCAGGTGATGCGGATTTTGCAGAGGCATATGAGGCAGCGGAGAACCCAGTTCTCAGCGATAGAAGCCCGTGGATAGATTATATGATCTAGGAGGGATTGTTGTTCAGAGGAAATCAATTATGCATTCCAAATTGCTCCATGAGGGAGAATTTGCTAAAAGAAAAGCACAGTGGAGGCTTGGCAGGTCATTTTGGCCATGACAAAACATTCGCCAAGCTGAGCGAATCATATTTTTGGCCAAGGATGTGAACAGATGTCAAGAAGTTCGTTGACAGGTGTCGAATTTGTCAACATTCCAAGGGGAGAAAGCAGAATGCAGGGTTTTATCAGCCACTGCCCATACCCTAGAGGCCATGGGAGGCGATAAGCATGGATTTTGTATTAGGACTGTCGAGGATGCAGAGAGGGGTTGATTCCATCTTTGTGGTGGTGGACAAGTTTTCAAAGATGGCACATTTTATTCCATGCCAGAAAACCAGCGATGCGACTCACATCGCGAACTTGTTTTTCAAGGAGGTCATTCAACTCCATGGATTTCCAAGAAGTATCTTATCGGATAGGGATACAAAATTCATAGGGAATTTTTGGAGGATGCTATGGAAGAAGCTAGGAACTAACTTGGCGTTTAGTTCAGCTTGCCATCCATAGACAGATGGACAAACAGAAGTGGTCAACAGGAGTCTGGGAGACTTGTTGAGAAGCCTGGTGACAGAGAACCATACCAGTTGGGATAACGTGGTGTCACAGGCAGAGTTCGCGTACAATGACTCAGTAAACATGAGCACAGGAAAGAGCCCATTTGAGATTGTATATGGTAGGTAGCCGATAGGAGTTTCTGAACTTAGGAAGTCAGAACAGACTGCTATTAGTAGCACTAGTGCCGAAGAGTTCACTGAAACAATGAAGGAACTTCACAGCAGGGTGAAGCAGCGACTGACAGAATCGAACCAGGAGTATAAACGCAGAGCGGATCAACATCGAAGACAACTTCAATTCGAAGTTGGTGATCTAGTTCTGGCACATCTAAGGAAGGAAAGGTTCCCAAGGGGGACATACAACAAGCTAAAAATGAAGAAAATCGGGCCATGTAAGGTCCTGAAGAAATTTGGAGAGAACGCTTATGAAATTGAGTTGTCGGATGGCATCGGGATATCTCTGATATTTAATGTTTTTGATTTATACCCATACAGGGCTGGAGAAGCAGGGTCTGGAACTAAGGAACCAGTGATCCAGTGGATGAAACAATTACCAGTAGTAGAGAAGCCACAGATGGAGTGCATACTGGACAAAAGAGTGGGTAAGAGGACCAGGCGAAAGATATACTTTGAGTACTTGGTCAAATGGAAGAACCACCCAGTGGAAGATGCCAACTGGGAGATCGAAGCAATGATACAGAAGCATGGGCAGACCATGCAGGAGATCATGGACAGGAGCCCATGAAAGTTTTTAAGCCGAGGAGTATGATGCAGGAGCATCGCTAACTCATCAAGGAGAATTTCCATGACAAGCGAGCCAGCGTGGAAGGCAATGAACAGTTGGACAAGCCAGCAGAAAGTTTTTGAATTTTCATTCAAGAGGATGCGCCAATGTATGAATGATGCATTTATGAAAGCACCTTTTGTATGTTGTATCAGACCTCGAGCCATACACTCTTGTCTGAATTAGATAAGAGGCATTTAATAGATTTAATGCAGGTAGATAGATGTTTAAGTCTAGATTAGATAGTTTTAGTTTTCGAGAGGGAAAACGGATATAGACACCCTCACTTGTACATTGTAACATTATTTTTCAGAATCAAGCATTCAGAAGAGAAGCGCAAGAAGATAAATTGTGAAGAACGCCCATGTACAGATGTTTTTGAATTAATAGAAAGAAGTTTTGATTCAAATTCATGGCCGGTGTTGTTTTCTCTATGTTGATGTTGTTCTCATGAATGTTTTCTTTATGGTTGTGCAATTGCTTTGTTTATGCTGTGCATAGGATTTCAAGTTTTAAATGAATTCTGAGAGAGAATAAGTTTCAATTGTTTCTCTACCTGAGCCAGGAGATTCCTGCATAGAGTGCAGTTGAATTCATCCGCAAGGAGTGCGTCGATGAAGGATCGATAGTTGAACTTTTGTTCTTATTTGCCCAGGAGTTGATTTGGGTTATTGAAGTCCTACAAGGATCGTGCAGGCTGGATAAGAGAAAGTCTTAGCTGTTAGCCTTAGCAAAGTAGTTAGACGACTGCTGTTGTAGAGAGTGCGCAGAGTCTGAAAGCTTAAACACTTGGAAAGCGTTGAAGGCGGAGCGCAAGCAGGGCACGTAAGCTCAAGAGGGATATTTCCTTCGTGGTAGTGTTGAAAGAGAGTCCAGGGGATTTGGGTCGAGGAAGGTTTGAGAAGGAAGTACAAATACAGGAGTTGGAGAACAAGTTCTGAGAAATAACCTGCAGTTTCTCAAGAAATTCTCAAAAGGGAAGAATCAACGGTCAGGGCTCGCAGAAGAAATCAGCGAAATCCCGTCAGCCATCAGATCCCTAGAAAGTTGCGCAGGGGTTAATTCCACCAGATCGGAGGAAGAACTCGAGGAGTCATCGGGACATCAAGGTCATCAAGATTTCCATAGACAAGAGGATCGAGCACATTGAAATCGCGATCCATGATTTCCCGAGAGGGTTAGAACCATTGATTGCAACAAGGACACGTGGCGTGAGATCTTGACGAGTCGGGTTTGGAAATTCGGGGTTCTTTCTCACAAAGGAATTGCTGAAATAGGAATCGCGATTTTTCGATCCCCGATAAGTGGAGAAAGGAGAGGTGACGTGGAGGAGAGAGACCGCACGTGTGTCGGGGTTTGGCATCTCTGAGTTTCCGGGAGCATATGTTCTATGCATAACAAAACTGTGAAGTCTGAACCTCCGACGGGGAGCAGGTTTTGATTTCGTGGAATGACAGGTCATATGCGGAAGGGATAACCTGAAGAATCTTGGGAGAGAGAGAGGCGCCATCGTGAATCGGAGTTCGGATATTTGTGGTGCTAGTGAAACGCGACATCGCATATGTCGATTTCCCGATAGGGAAATCCCCGACAGGAATGAAGAAGCATCGACATTGAGACCCATCGAGTTTCGGGATTTTGGATAGCACGAGGAACGTGCCCACGAGTTTCGTGATAACACGAAACCCGAATTCTCGATTACAAAGAGAATCTTGTGGGTGACACAGTCCCGAAAGAGACAGGAAGAAGCTATTTTAGCTCTTCAGGCCAGATAATAAGAAGGTCCCGATGATCGCGGGCGTGCCAAGTGGATGTCTGCATCACTATTCCAACTCCACAGTAAATATTAATCAAGATTATTGAGACCAAAATAAAACTGAAGGATTGAAATTCTGGTAACGATTCATACTCATGGAAATATATAAACATTGTCAGTAAATAATATACAATCTTCGTTGGTGGTAAATATAAACGCATTTCCATTAAGTAAAGTGGTTGTACAATATTCACCATAGAATGGAAATATAATCGATGTCATAAAAGAAAGATGAATTCGCATTGACATCAATAAAATCGTAATTTCCATGAATTGTAATCATAGTGACATTAAATGAAGTCATGGTATATTATTCACCATAGGTTGGAAATATATAATCCCTGTTCTACACAGTCAAAATACATAGATAAATTAAACGGACTAGGGCAAAATTCGTGGGAAAGGACATCGATTTCATAGTGAAGAAAGTAGAGATCCACACTATGATTGATGGCCAAAATCACAGAGGTTTTCAGGTAAATCACTAAGGTTAAAAAGAAATGATTTCGGTACAAAGAATGGAAAATCCAATCCTTGGGAAATGGGAAATATCGCCAGGTAACACTTGGGAAAAAATGCAGTCTTATCCAACAACAAGGGTAGCATCAACAAGTGTCAATAGTAATGAAATAGGAAACGAAATGAAGACAAATAAATGACCAAATTTGAGAGGTAATCAAGCTATGGTTGCGGTATTAAAAGTGGCAAATTTCTAGAGAATTATATCCATAGATGAAAACGCCTTCATTATATAAAAACGCAAATCAATATACCCAGTAAGGAGCACACCAAATAAAAAAAATGCAGACTTAAAAATTAGGGAATTATGAATGATAACAATGGCGTATTTACTCAACATAATACGGCGCAAAGACCCTCAGTCAGCAGGGGTAGATGACTAGGAAGAAACATCATTTTCTCATCATCCACCCATAGAAAAGTAGGGCATTTGGATCCATAGGTCTATTCACACCAAAGTGACAACTGTAGATCTGACTCCTGGCCAACTGTTGAGGCATGCACTGATGAGCTAGGGATGAAGGAAAAAATAAACCAAAAATCTTCACAAATCAATAAACCATAGGACAGTCAAGACATATAGGGATTGAAGCTAAGTGAATCAATCAACGACGAGATTATGGCTATGGGGGGATTCAGTTATCAACTAAACGTTAAGACCATCATTTTCTTTACCCAAAAAAAATACAGAACTAAAACCGCAAGTATTCTAATAATCTATCATGCAAAATTAAAGGAAGTGTATCGTAGCCCAAGTCCCTTGCTTTGAGTTGTTGTTCCACGCACTATCTGCAGCTCCCACTTGTTGACCGTTGATAGTTCATCGGTACCTCCCAGCCAATGCTAGGGGTACTCTTCTTCCCCCTTAGCCCCCTGATCCATAAAGGGGCAACGCAAACTAAAACAGAGAGCAGCTAGCTCCCATCTCACCTTGCAAGGCCTAGCTATCACTCCTCATTGAACTAGGTATCCCAACTCCCACAAGCTAAGTCAATAAATTATAAAATTTTGTAGCATAATGTTACACATAACAGAAGAGATCCATCATCCTTATCCTCCCTACATTATATAGAGTTTTTAAGTCATTTGCTTTCCCTAATTACCATTTAATTTATTTTAAATAATTTAATTCATAATAATCCTCCCCGTACATGTGTCACCCATCCCCTTCATTGCACAATAAATTAATTTCCTTAATTAATTACTTACCCCTATTTCCCTCACCCACCTAAAATAATTCCCAGAATCGCTCCTAGGTGTCCCCATATTCCCTTACAATTTTTAATGAATCCCCCCTTACTAATTTACTAGTTCAATTTAATTTAGAAAGTTCTTAAATGCTAGATACCTTACTAAGTTAGACTTTCTACATTGTTTTCCTTCTATTTCCTCTTTCTTTTTGTGTTTCTCTCTTTTTCCTAGTTTCCTAATTCCTTTAAATTTCCCTCTTTGCCTTTTCATTTAAAACCCAAATTGGTAGTTGTAGAAAATTAATTTTTTCCCTTTTTCCTTTTTAATTATTAAATTTTAAATTGACATATGGGACAAAACAATTATTTCCCCTTTTCCCCCCTTTTAAATTTTTCCCCCGATTTTTTTTTTTCATAAATTAATGAATTGCTTACCCCTTTCTCGTCACATGGTTAATGACGATTATCATTATTTATTTATTTATTTATATTTTTATAGTTTTTTTTTTGTTTGTTAATTTGTGTGGGACCTGTTGGCTACGCGATTAACCTGTGGCTTGAGAAACCGTGACTCAGGGGCATGTAAGCCGTCAAAATCATCCGGGGATCGCACCCAGCCTGAGCCACACCAACCCTTAACATCGTTGGATTTTTTTTCCCCGCAGGTTTCGAACCGATGACTTTAACAACACGGAGTGGCTTAAAAACACACTCTGTCACCGACTGTCCTACACCTCGGGGACTAATTTTTATTTTTATAGTTATATAAATACATATTTTTATTTTTATCACAAGTATCTCTTAGACCTAGAATTTAATTTCCTAAGTTGGGGGACATTTTATTAGGGAATGTTTTTTAAATCTTTCTCATCACAGTATTTGTTCTAAGGCCATATAGGTTTATTCATTTATTATTTAACAACACGACATTCCCTTTAGGACGCACTAGGTGCTCCAAGGGTGCCACTCACCCATTTTGTTTCTCTTGCATGACGTGCCCTTCAGGACACACTACATTCTCCAAGGGTGCCACTGGACTCTTTCCATTTTTCTTGCGTGACTTTCCCTTCAGGACACACTACATGATCCAAGGGTTCCACTCGCCTCTTGACTGACATGGTAGACATAAAAAAAATCTTGATTCAATACTCTGCCAGGTGATTTTATGGGATACTAAGCACCTCTAAGGAATAAGTCCCCTTCCTTATTGCGTGCCCCTTAGAATCATCCCAAGTGATTTTTTTAGTTTTTCCTCACGTTATCGTGGGTCTTCTCGAACTAGGTAGTCGTTAACCTACAGTTCGAGCCACAACGTGAGTGCTAGTTGTGTGTGAGATGGTTGTTGTCCACACCTCTCTCTCAACCTCTCTCGTAGTCATGCGTAACCCCCCTACTCCACATGTGAGTCTGGTAGAAAAGCTATCGTCACCCTCCATCATCAATGAATCATGTCAGAAATATATCCATAATAATATCATCTAATTAACAAATGCATAAATATCATATATACAATAATCAAACCCCATTACTCCATTCTCCAGCTTGATCTAGAATCCAAGGGGTTCCATCGATTCCTCTACATCATTGAGGTCCAAAATCCCGCACATTCAGTAAAACCAAGTCAATAGCACCTATCTATGTCAATGCAACAAAACAACATATCATCAACCCATATTTCCTCATAATCACAATCAAATGCTTAATAGTATAATACTCTGGATCACTTGCAAGCAAGTGTCCTTAAATAATAAGTTCTCTCAGTCCATGTAAGAGAGGGATGTTACAAAATCTATAATGCGACATAACTGTTAATAATATTATCAAACCATTAACCCATGTCAACCATGTCAAATACTATAGTGAACCATAATGAACAATGTCCAACCAAACTCAATGCATCATATCCTTGATGACAATCACATTGCAACATAGCCATTTGGGATTGGGAACATAGCAAATTGACATAAGTCAGTGATGAAATGATGCAATTTAACATAACCCTTGAGGAATTTGATTTATGGGAAACCAAACTCAATTCAACATAACCCATCATGAATGTTGAATTGTAACTCAACCATTAAGGAACATAACAATTTAACATAAATTTAGTGAATTTGAATGTCACAATTTGACAAAACAATTGAGGAATTTCATAATATGACATAACCCTCAATGAACATCGCAGTGGTACAGACCCATTAATGAATTTCCCAATGCTACAAACCCCTTAATGAACGTAACAATATAACATCACATTTGATGAACAACATAGTGAAATGAAATCCTTAATGAAAATTGCAATGTGACTTCACATTAAATGCATGTTGTAATGTGGTAGTACCATTAGTGTCATAACATGAATGTCTCAATTTGAAATAACCATTAAGAAATGTCGCAATCCAATATAACCCTCAATGAATGTCTCAATTCCACATTACATTTGATCATTTGATGAACATCGTAGTGTGATTTTAGATGGAGTTTTGTTGGTGGAATTTTGCGGAAGAGTTATGGTAACAAACCAAGATTCTATTATGAGTCTATCCATTCTGTTGAATATGTCTAAATCATCCCCAAAATGACCCTCAAACCTCCTTTCCATGTAGGAGGTTTGAGGGTCATATCGCCAGTGTGTTCTCAGCATGTAAGGAAGATAGACTCGTATTATTATTCATCGGTGCAATCAAGTTCTTAGTTTCTTACTCAGTGCAATCAAGAGAATAGTTTTATTGGTTGCTTGGATTGGTTACTGAGCAATGGAAAAGAAAATAACATCTGCACGATTGGTAATATTGATTGCCCTGTTTATGGTGGCCACCATGGTTAGTGAAAGTTTGGCTTCTAAGCCACTGCAATTTAAATTCGTATTTCAGGGAAAGTAGTAATAATAATAAGATGAAGAATGGTGGGAGGCTTGTGTCCCGTAACTCCATCAGGCTCGTCTGATTGTCAAAACTACAGGTCTCCCAGCACAGAAGGGGGAGGTTTGTGTCGACCTGCATAATCAGAGAGCACTAACAGGCCTGCCAAATTGAAATTCTTTTAGATTTATGTTGTTATTGTCATTGTCCATGACTAAATCAAATACATTACATATGTTCGAATAATCCTTGTTCTCACTTTTATTTATTTTGAGTCTCCCGCAAACATAATCCTTTTAAAAATTAGAATTAAATATATGTAATGAATATTTATGTTTAGACATAGAATTGGTGATAAACAAATTACATATGTTCGAATAATCTTTATTAATCCTTGTTCTAACTTTTATTTATTTCGAGAGTTTCTAGCAAAAATAATCTTTTTAAAAATTAGAATTAAATATATGTAATGAATATTTATGTTTAGACATTAGTGGTAAACAATGCAGTGCATTTCTGTTTAAGGTAGTATGGAAAAGATTTAGGGAAATTGATTTTCTAGTGCAAATATATTTTATTTTTGAATATACAATAGTTTGGAGGAATACATCCCTTTAGTTGCAAACCCTTTTTAGAATCAAGAATTTTAGGAAAGGTTTGCATTTTAAGAGATTTTGTTTCTCATCATAACAGATTTGGAGTTAAAAATTGATTTACTCTACTTATATCATGTTTAACATGAGATTTCAGTGGGAAGTTAATATTTCAAAATCACTACTCATCTTGATACATGTGTAGTCCATGTTGTTTGATAATATTGATACCTTCATCAATTAATTGTTTAAATTGATGCAACTTGGTTTTGCAACTGGTTTTTTCAAGTGTGATATCAAAAAAAATTAATACACTGATTTTTTTTCTAGATATATCTTTAAAAATTAAAGAATCAAATTATTTTGAAATATATAATTAAAATTAATAAATCAAGTCATTTTATAATGCAGTTGATTGAAAAAATTTAATATATATATATATATATATATATATATATATATATATATATATATATATTAAAAAAAAATTATATTGTCAAATTATATATATCATATCATCTAGCTTAACCTTATTGAAAGACAAATATATTGTTTTAAAATAACAAATGATGGTTATTTTCTTCAATATAATATTTTGTTAGATAGATATGAGAAATTTTAACTAACATTTCTTTCAAATGGACAAAAAAAAATAATTGTAAGAACAAGTTGCTATTACATATAACTAGTTGTGACTAATATGGCTATTATATTACTCATATATCATTTTTGAGAACTAAATTAAGATTTAATATATTTTAAATTATTGAATAAATTGAGATTTAATAATATGTTTTAAATTAGTGAATACATATTTAGGTATTAATGTGGTTATGTTTAAAAGGTATTGGTGTAAGTATAGAGAAGTGTTTCATATTTATTAATTTTTTGTTTAGGTTGTGTCAAGCTAATTAGTTTTATTATAAAGTTTTTATTGATTAAATTTTTTTTCAAGTTAACTATTGTCAATACGGATTTTTATTCAATTAAAGAATTTTTCAAATTAATTATTTTTAATATAAAGTTTTTTTCAATTAATTTTTTTTGGATTATATCAAAATAATGATGGATGAGTTTGTGCTTGAAAATTATTTTATGATAAATACTTTTTAATTGACATTGTTATGTATAATGATAAATTCAATAGATGAATTTGTAAAACAAAACTATATTGAAAAATTCATATAAATAGAATTCAAAATTCATTTACAAATTTTACCTCAAAGTTAATCCATAGATTTAGCACTATTCCATTTTCACATATCTATTTTTTTTTTTTTAAATTAATCTAATACAAAAATTGCAACTATGACATAACCATCATAATTTCTTTTAAAACTTATGTTAATAGGAAAAATATACAAACTAACAATTAATATAATTAATATAGCTAAAATATTTGGTCATTCTAAAGACTTGTTAAATTGAGTTATAAAATTAGTAAACTATAAATTTCATACAAATTTAATAAGAAAA
>ML778318.1:372057-384925 GCA_009831015.1 Picea engelmannii | reverse complement strand
ACATGAAATTCCTTGAGAAAATGATGTTTCTTCATGGCTTTTTATAGCATTGCATTGGGTGATTATGTAACTCCTTTGAGGTGTGAAAAGGGGCTCTTTAGGGCTCAATTAGGTCTTTGACCAACCTACCATGTGGATTCATCTCAGTTTTGATGGTCAAATCAGGTTGGGAGCTGGTCCATAAGTGGTTGGGAGGCCGACCAATTCAATAAATGCGCCGTTTAGCAGGTGCATGGGTTTTTTTGCTAACAGTCGTGCATCGTGCTCGCATGTGCACATTGTACGTTCATGTTCCACGCATATGCGCACGCACCCATCTTCTGTAAAGTGCCCTTCAATTTTTGGTTACTTTGTATAGTTTTTGACCCTTTTGCAATGCTGTGAAATTAATCCAGTGCCATGAATGACTTCATTACTGTTTGACGATGCTGAGTTCTTGTCGCCATGTGTGGACGAAATTTCAGTGATAACAGATGCCCCCTGATGGATGAGGTTAGGAACAAACGTATAGCCGAAATCCATCAATGTTTCTTCTACTGAGAATGTTGTTGTAAGAGAGAGCAGTAGTGGGACCGTGTAGAGCAATCCTTTGGAGAAGAAAGGAACCGGTAGAACCCGACCTTCCATAAGGTGTGTAACAATATACAACTGTGTACAAACAAGGCGGGCATGCCCCATGCTTGTGTTATGTAACTCTGAAAAAAGATGACTGAAGTGTTGGTGTAGACAACTGCAGCGCCCTCGGGGGCGGTGATGATAAAGGCAGAAGACAATTCTTCAAAGGAATGTACTCTGAATAATAGGCAATGATCGCGGTGAAAAGCGACGACATTAATGTGGGCATTGATGGCCCTACCAGGTTCAGAGGTCTTTGGCAAATGATATAAAGAACTGCAATAGTCGCAAAGTAAGACTCACCATAACATGAGAAAGTGTTGGCATCGAATGTTATGGGGGTCAACGACAGCAGGGAGCAATGGTGTTTCACCCTGTGTCGTTCGAGATCTCTCATTAAATGGAGAATGAGAATCAAGATACTGTCGCCCTTCTGGAAAATGTGTGTTGTTGTCAACAAAAGGGGGACACGACTCCCAGAAGCAAAGGGCTTCATAGAATCTACTGAGGTGAGGAAGTGGCAGAGGTACATGGATGAAGTCAAAAAGTGGGAAGATTCAAGACTGCCCTTGGTTGGAGGGTGTATGATATAATGCGTGGCTACAATCGTGTGACAAGGTCGAGTGTTAGGGGGACACCAAGACCGAGGATAAGTTGTGCCAGAGGCGGGACAAGGTGAACAAATTTAGAGGGTAAAAGTAAGTGACCGGGGCAGTTCTCTGAAGATATGGACGATGCCAGCAAGAGTAGATGAGAAGAAATGCTCCAACCAAGGGTGACATGGGTTGCGTGTGGCCAAAAAAAGGAAGTAAGTCACCCACGGTGACGATAAAAGGAAATGACTGAAAATAAAGGTGTTTGTACAATAAATAATGAATAATTTTGGGAAAAAATGTACAAATACAGAAACGGGTGCCCCAGTGTGAAAGGAGTGCCCCAGGGAGGGAAAAAACTTCTTGGAAAACTGAGGAAGGGTGGGGGCCCCATTGGGGAGTTTCTGTATGAGGTAGGTGAAATGAAGATAAGGTTCGCAGATGGGCAAACTGATGGTGGATAAAATGGAGGGTTCATGATCCTGTGGAGGTGGAGGTAAAAAGAATAGAACCATAAAGAGTTGATCTGGGAGTCCATATGGGAAGCTAGAAAAATGAGGAGAAGAATTATGTGGTTGATTCGCAACATGATGAAAGACTACTAGGACTCCCATCCCTAAAGGGTAATGAAGAACAGCATGAGTGTCAAAAGTGCCAAAAGGTGCTATGAATGGGACAACTCATGTGGGTGAGAATGCTACCGGGTTACAGTACCGATGATGCAAAAGGGAGGTGTGGGTACTGCAGAGCCAGGAATGAGGGTCCTAAAGGCCAATATCAGCGGGTGTGACTAGAAATGTAAATGCAATACAACGGGAGAGACTACATGCCATTACAAAATATATACCTAAAGGGATGATGTCGATGACCGGTGATCACGTACCTGCGCACATAACAACTAAATACCCAAAGTGAACAATATCTGAAGAGAATCAAAGACATGAGCATGTATTGGACAAATGTGACAATGCGCATGTGTACCTGACCATGATATGAAAAAAAGGTGCCCCGGGGGCTCGGGATGAAAAGTGACCCAGGGACAACTATGATGTAGGTGGCGGGATGCTGATCCCGTGGCTGAAGACAGTTTGAAAAATGGACACCTTGGGTCCCAGAATGGTGAGTGGAAGTTTGGCAAAAGGGCTATATATAGTTGTAGGGCCCACATTGCCACCTCATTTGTACCTGCTGCAACAGTGACTGGACGAGCAGATTTCAGAGGAGATTTGGTGATTCAGGGAGGACGAGGCGGCCGATCGACATTCTGCGAGTTTCAGGTTAGTGGTCTGATCATCCTGCATAGAACTAGGTTTTCAATTTTTTGGCAGGGTAGGTACGGGGGATCGTACAGGGGGTTTGAGGGAATTTTTGATAGGATGTGGGCCCACATGCGTGGGTGATTCAGTGGAAGGCATGCATACGTGTGCGTCTGTTCACTGAATATGAGCGCATGGGTGCACGGGTAGGGTAATTTAAGGTGCGCCAGAAGGGCGCGCCTGTGTTGTGAACAGGCTCGCATTAGTGCGCGCCTGAGGGTTTAACAAGCACATGAGAGCGCGCCTGTACAGTGGACAGGCGCGCTCATGAAAAACAGGTGCGCATCAGTACGCCCTTGTGCAGTGGACAGGCACGCATACGTGCGCACCTATGCAGTGATCAGGAACGCATGTGTGTGCGCCTATGGGTGATAAAACCGTGCCTAGGAGGCAAGGTTGAACGGTGAAAAATGAGTCTTTTTTATGCATTGGATGGTTGCATACGCTGATATAGGACTCTGTGTTGTGTGCAGGTGGCTAGTAGTGATTATGGCTATTCGGTGGTGTGAGCGAGACTGGTCGCAGTTGCGAGATGTTGTGGCCAATGCAGGCCCTGAGGTGCGAGCGACTTTAGCAACCTGTGGGTTGCTAAAGTTCTTTGAGTGCCCGTTGATATGGGCACAGGAGTACTTACTACAGTTCCTACTCCAGATGTAGAGTTTGGAGCTGCACTGCTTCCTCATGCGAGGAGAGCATATCCCCTTCACTGTGGTGGAGGATGTGTATTTTTTGACTGGGCTCCCCTTCAGGGGAACGCCGTTGTCGGTAGAGCCTATGTTGCCGAGGGATACACCGCTTTCTACGATCATCGAGCGATATTTCTCAGGCGAGAACATCATGTCTGGGATGGTAGTGAGCGTGAGTGCTATAGACTCCCTGGTGCATCATTGCATAGCGGGGATGATTGTTCATGTGTATGGGTCACTGGCAACCCAACGGATTAGTGGTGGCCAGCTACTAGTGCTGGAGAGGGTGGTGGTGGGTCGTGAGTGGTTCGCATGGGGGCTTACGCTGTATGCATGGATGATCGCGCAGTTGGACTGTTTTTGGTCCACAGGTACAGGAGAGTTCGCGTTTGGCTCGATCCTGGTAGCCTGGTTCTTGGAGAGGGTGTCGATGCTGCGCCCGAGGGTTCTACTAGAGGCACCAGGGGCACGAAAGTCGCGCTTGAGGCGGTGGTCTGCAGTTTTGGTTCGCCATGGTGGTGGCGAAGGTGGGCATTATTTTTCGGCGTTGGCGGCGCAGATATGGCGGCAGATGTCGCAGGTCATACTTCGGTACCCCTATGCTGGGGTGGACTTTCGGGGGAATCCGGACATGGTGCTGCCTCCTGGGGAGGTATTTGACCATCGAGGTATGATTTTGTGTATGTTTTTTATTTATGTTATGTTTTTGAGATATCAATCCTTATGTATGTGATATAGATGTTGATATGATCTGGTGTTGTTTGTCTGTTGTATGTGCAGATGTGGCACCTCGCGGGCGCGAGGTGGAGTTGCAGAGAGCGTCGGTTCAGCGAGAGCCAGAGAGACTGCCGTGTGGAGAGAGGCGTTGGTTGAATGAGGCCGCGGGGTGACCAGCAGAGCCCGAGAGGGCAGCGAGGAGGTGTCGGTTCGATGACCCTGGTGCCGGGCCATCACACGCTCCTCCGGCGGTGACCGGAGCTGATTTTGATGATATACGCCGTCATCTGGAGACAGTGTTACAGGACGTGCCTGAGGGCATGTGGATACGCATCTAGGATGAGTTATTCCTAGAGCAGTGTATAGGATTACCGCCACCATGGCAGTCTATAATGCGACGAGCAGTTGTGCTTGCCGCTATGACTAGTGGATGCCTGCCGTCGGGGCAAGAGGGTCCAGTGGGTGTTCCACCACCACCGCCTGGGATAGGTGGGGGTTGGCCACCACCTCCTCCTGGGGGAGGAGAAGGTGGGGGTGCGATAGAGGCACCCTGATGTATGATGTATACTTTGTGATTGTATATAGGTCGGTGAGCCGATTTTTTGTACCGAGGTGTGGCACTGGCCTGTGGGCATATGTATTTTTGTAGGTAAATAGTCGGATGGCCTGAGGGGCCGATATATATATGAGTATACATATTTTGCGATCCTGATGTTGTCTACATGTGTGTTTTTGATGATGATGATGTCTATTCTATCTATATGTTGTGACAGGATTTATGAGATGTTTATATATGTGTAGCTTGATGTGATATATGTCAATCTAACACTGTGTTAGCTATTTCATCTGTTTTTTGATTCAATTGTCTTGGAATATGTGTAAATGCAATGGAATCAAAATTTCGGGATAACAGTCTAACCTGCAGGTATTTGCGAAAAAGGCACAGATCACGTACATGGTAAACATTGTTGAGCTGGAGAACGACTAGCTGAGAGTCGAGGAAAACGCTAAGGTGGCGAATATGATGACGTTGGGCATCGGCTAGGAGGCCAATGACCGTAGTGTATTCAGCTTGGTTGTTGGTTGTTGGTCCCAAACATATGTCGTTTGAATGTAGCGGTTCATGTGAGGGTGTGTAGAGAGCCCAAGCAGCCGAAGCGAGATTTTGTGTCCAACGGATGGCGCCGTCAGCATAACCAATGTGGGAAGTTGGTGGAGGAAGCATCTGTCAACAACACAAATGATAGCTTAGATGAGAGGGTAGGAGAAAAAAGATTAAAAAACGCTAGAAAAGAAAATAACCTAAAGTAGCATGACTACTTCTAAGCATAAAATTTCTTGAGGTATAACCCATTGATGGGTTCTTTGAGTGAGAGGCCTTCGGGGGAGGCCAATATGTATGCGCCTTTGGTGAGGCAATGTTGGATAATGTAAGGGCCATGCCAGAGTGATTTGAACTTGCCGTGGCCAAAGGTATCATGAGCAATATCATAAACCAGGACAAGGTCACCTTCGCAGAATGACCGAAGGTTGACATGGTGATCAAAGGTAGCTTTGGATCATTTTTTAGCTACCTCGTTGTTCTGTAATGAAGATCGACGATCTTCATCCAATGACTCCAAGTTCAGCAAGCACTGCTCCATTAGAGCAGTGTCAGGTAATAGATAAATTGCGGTGCGTAGGGTGGGAATTTCTCACTCGATGGGAAGAGTTGCCTCGACCCCATGGACTAAATGAAATGGCGTGAAACCTGTAGTGGTCTTTACTACCATTCGATAAGCCCATAGCATGGAAAATAACATAAGATGCCAATTAGTTTTATGTTATTTAACCGTGCGTTGTAACATGGTCTTGAGGACTTTGTTCACTGCCTCAACCTGTCCGTTTGACTGAGGGTAATATGGTGAGGCAAACTCGTGAGAGAAGCCTAACCGAGATGAGAGTTCGACGAAGATCTCATTCTCAAAGTGTTTCCCATGGTCGGAAACAAGTTGGAGTGGTACTCCGAAACGGGATATGACGTGGTTAAAGAAAAAATACGCTGCAGTGTCAGTGGTGTTGTTGAAAGTGGGCATAGCTTCGGCCCATTTGGTGAAGTAATCAACGGCGACAACAATGTATTTGTGACCATTGATGGAGGGGGGATTACAAGTCATAAAGTCGATGCCCCATTTACAAAAAGGGCCCGCAGTAATGACAGGGTGAAGGAGAGCGGGGGGAGCGCGGGCTTTGTTGGCATAGAGCTGACATTGCTCACATCGTTTCACGGCATGAATGCAATCATGAAATAGGGTACGCCAAAAGTAATCGGCTTGTATAATATTCTGAGCCATGGATATACCCAAAAGATGGCCCCCGCATGCACCACTGTGGCAGTCATTTAAGACTCTGTCAGCTTCGTCAATAGTTAGGCAGCGACGAAGGATGGTGTCGATGCCCCTCCGGTATAGGATGTCTCCGATGAGGAGATAGGAGGGGGCCTGATGGCGTATGCACTGACGATCATCTTGTGATAAGTGGTTACCGAACTTTTGAGTTCGTAGGTAGATGAGAAGGTCGCCATACCAAGGATCATTGTAAGCGATGTAAAAGAGATGTTCGTCAGGAAAGTCGGTGTTGACAGGGGCACCGGGTGAGTCAGAGGGGAGGGCCTTGACAAGTTCGGCGAGAACAAGGGCCTTCTTACTCTTAGGTGTTGAGAAATCGAGGTGATACTCCTGAAGGATAACAATCCATCGAGCGAATTTGCCGTTAATTTGTCGACGGCTGAGCAAATATTGCATAGGGTTGGAATCTGCAATGACCTTGGTGGTGCGAAGCAGAATGTAATGGCGCAGTTTCTGGACTGCAAGGACAACTGCAAGAGCTAGTTTTTCTTCATGTTTATACTTCAAGGGTGGCCCTGAGAGGTTCTTACTAACATAGTAAATGATGTGTTCACAATTGTCATCTCCGAGCTGGACGAGGATGCCAGCTACTGATACAGCTAATGCTGATATGTAGAGGATGTAGTCGCGATTGTAGTCTGGTGCACTAATTAAAGGTGCATTTGAAAGCGCTACTTTAATATCGTCAAATGACTATTGGGCATAGTCGTCCCAATGAAAAGGGATGTTGTGACACAGTAAGTGGAGGAAACCGTGTGTGCAGATGGCGTAATCAGGAACAAAGCGTCGCAGAAAGTTAGCTTTTCCCTGTAGACTCTGTAGTTGTCGTAAATTCCGAGGAGGTGTAATTTCGGTGATAGATTTGAATTTAAGGGGGTCTACGGTAATACCGTTTTGGGAAACGATAAAACCGAGGAGGCGCCCTGCGGTGACACAGAACACACATTTGAGGGGTTTCAAGAGGATGTTTTGAAGACACTGTTGAAAGATGATCCGTAAATCATCGAGATGTTGGGTGCGTTTCTTGGATCAAGTGATGAGGTCGTCCAAGTAGGCGAGGATGATTGCAGCCAGATCGTGAAAGATGTATGTCATGGCCCACTGAAAAGTTGTGCCAGCATTTTTTAAGCCGAAAGGCATGACACGATATGAAAAAGTACCCCACGGGGTAATGAATGCGGTTTTGTACTGATCGGCTAGGTGGATTTGAATTTGGTTATATCCAGAGAAGCCATCCATAAAGGAGAGAGCCTCGTGGCCTGCGCAGTCAGCGATAATCTGATCGATGAAAGGTGTTGGAAATTTGTCTTTGGGACATGCGTTATTGAGATCGCGAAAGTCAGTGAAAACGCGGATGGTGCCCTATTTTTTGTCAACGAGTACAGGGTTGGAAACCCATGAAGTATAAGCGATGGGATAAATAAATCCGACTGCACGTAATTTGTCAATTTCGGCTTTGATAGCCGCAGCCTTGGATGGTTGTAGCGGTCGTTGTTTCTGGCGAACTGGTGTGATGTCCGGCTAGGTGTCAATGCGATGTTTAACAATAGAAGGATCAAGGCCAGGCATCTCTGTGTATGACCAGGTGAAAATATCCCTGTATTCCTGGAAGAGGGCTTTATATGCGGTGATTTCCTGAGGAGTGCAAGCAGCTCCAATGATGATTTCTTTGACGATGCCATTTTTAATAGAAATGTTGATTTTGATGGTGGGGGAAATGTTAGCCAGATTACCTTCTTCAAAAGCGTCAGGTGCAGGGATGGGGTTATTGAACCAATCGATAGGCCCGGATGGGATAAAATCTTTGGTTTCGACCGCGTAAATGGGGTTATGGCTAGGAGGCATGAGGGATTCCTGTGGAAGGAAGAGAGCACGATGGTGTAGTGCGTCCCAGGGAGAGTCTGGGCATTGTATCTCTTCTATTATTTCCTCATCGCATTGGAAATGATGGGAATATAAGGGGTCATGAGGAGTGATCTCAGCGCTGGTGTGATTGCCCCCTGCGGGAGAAGCAAGGGGAATGGTACAATAAGATGGTGAGGGTTCACTTGACATGAACCATATGTTGAAGTACTGAGGAGTAACCGTGGTGGTTGGGTGAAGAATTTCCATAGGGGAACGAGAAGGAGAGTTGGGTGGGTTACGGGGTAAATCCTTAGATACGTAATTTAAGAACCAAGGAGGTGTTGGGAGTGCCTCAGGTTCAGGTGAAATGACCTGAAGAGCCTCGAGTGGCAAGGTAAGGTTAATTATCGCTTCTGTGAGTTGGTGACGGAGGGATAATTGACGTTGCCTATACGCAAGGATCATAGGACATTGGTATGTAAAATGAGCCAACGAATCGCAGAGAGAACAAGGGCATATCAAACGTTCATTGACGGAAGTGGTGACATAACGAATGTCAGTGATGTTTTTTGTAGAGGACGTAGCAGGACGTGGGTCATTCTGAAAGTTCTGGCATACAGTAGCTAATGTCTACCGGAAACGTGGCATTGTTGGGCAATGATGGGTGTAATGGCCATACTCGAAACAGATATCACACGCGAATTTGGTCCTCAACCCTTTACTACTGGAAGGTTGGGTGGTAGCAGTAGGACTAGCAGTAGTGATGGGTGTTGTGGGAGTGTGATTGAGGGGAATCAAATTCCGTAATTCTGGTAGTGATGGGAAGTTGTTGGTTTGGTGACCCTCTTTCTCACATAGTGCGCAAGGTGGTGGGATGCATGGAGGAAGTGGAGTTGTGGGTTTCTTCTTCTTTCTCCTGCCCCCAGCTAGAGCAGGGGGGTAGGGAGTATGGGGGTAGTGGGGGTGAGGATGGGAATCGTCATGGGGAAGCCTTCCTGTGGAGGAAGGGATGGGCAAGGGATCATATCAGGTGGATGTAAATACCACACTAGGATTGCTAACACCATATTAGGTAGTGTGAGCGTTGCGGCTATCTGGAAAGCTTCTATACTGGGTGGAGGGTAAAAGAATGGAATTTGAGTGAGGGGTTGGGGAACTGTCTCCCGACTGGGACTATGCCCCTGAGGATATGTGGATTCATGGATGGTTGGGTCCAGTGAGTGCGCAGGAGGCTCCGGCTAGAGTGGTTCTGCGACTATGGAGACGTCATGGATGACGGAAACCTCCTGAGGAGGAAGAGTATCCTCCGTGTGAGTTCCTTTAGATGAGACGACACATACTTGATTAGGGGGAAGGAGTGGTGGTGCTCCATGGTATGTTCCTAATAAGGATGGATCTTTGAAAATACCAGGACCCATCTCTAGAAGTGGGTAGGTGTCCCGGTTTGTGTGAATGAGGGGAAGAATGTTATCGATATTGGCAGATCGCTTAGGCTCATAATGTGAGACTTGGTCAATGGTCACAATCTTCCCGTTGTGAGGGAACATGATTGTCCAAAAGATGAAAGATGCCATTGCCTTCATAGAATACATGTACCTATGTCCAAACAAGATATTGTAATCGAGTGGAGCGTCGATAACTTCGATGTCAATGAGAATAGTTTTTCCCCCGAGTTCCAAGGGGACATTTTGGAAGAGCCCTTCAAGAGATGATGGTCGTCCGTCATAAGCTTGTAATGTGATGGTGGAGGGTATGAGTTACGGGGAACCAAGCTTCTGCCATACTGTTTTGGACATGATGCATGTAGATGCCCCCTCATCGATGATACACCGATGGATGGTGATGTTTCGTATTTTTACTGGTATTTGAATAGCGACCAGGGTAGGAAGACGAGGTTCACTGTTGTCGAGATCAAAGGTGATAAGTCGAGTATCTGCAGGGTCGACTGCCCCCAAGGTGGAAAGTAGTGATTTCCGTTGTGTAGGACAAGTCTGGAGGACTTCCAAAACTGACATGGCAGCGGAGGATTGTGCTAAGTCATCTACTAGGCTGTAGTTATGAGCGGCCCTATCCTATGGGTTGTGGACATTCCTGTGCAAGGGGATGCGGGGGATGCAAAGTAGTGGTTCGGCGGACGGGAGAGGGATCACCAACGGGGGACCCGTCGATGTGGGGTTTGTCTTTGGAGAGATAGGGGTAGACTCAGCTGGTGTCTGATACTGACGATTGTGTGTCTGCAGAAGAATTTCTTCCTCACTGGTGAGGAGAATCGTTTGCTCTGCTGGATTGTTAGGGTTATGGTATTGACCCGCCTGAGGTGGGGGATGTTGCGTGTCCTATTAGGTATTTATCACCCCTTGATGTGGGATAGGGTTTTGTAGCATGGCGGGAGGGGGTTGTTGCACATATTGTTGTGGTGCCTGTCGAGGGGCAGTTTGTGCAAGGGTATGGGGAAGACTCCCTGAGTCTTTCAACCTTTTGAAGTCAGCTATCTGGGGTCAATGGTGAGTGTAATGACCGAAATCGCCACAAAGAGCGCAATGGTGGATAGTTTTAACATTATTTCGTCCTTGATGTTTGTTGTTATTGCCCCCTTGGGGGTTTTGGTTCCCTTGGTTCTGATGGCCTCCAGTGGGTTGGTGCTGTGGGGGTTGATTCCCACCTTGACCAAGGTTGTTGTTTTTCCTGTTTCATCCTTTCTTCTTGGCATTGTTCGAAGGATGAGTTGGGTTGGCTGTGTTCAACTGCTCAAAATTTTGGTATTGTTGAGCAGAAGAGGGTTGAACAAAGTTTACCCCCTCATGAGGATGTGGGGGAGCCATGGGTTGTGGAGGACCAGGAAATGGAAAGTATGGGTTTTGTGGTGGTACCGATCCATAAGGTACATAGGAAGGCGCAGCGCTTCCACTAGTACTAAAAGCTGATGTTGAAGGGGTACCACTGGTGATTAGAAGAGGTGGATGTATGGGAGGTGTTGGTGGTGGTCCACTGGTGGGTGGAGGTATAGCAACAGGATATGGCTGTTGATAAGGGGGTGGGGGGTAATAAGAAGTGCCTCCATAGGCCAACGGGTATTGAGGTGTTCCATACATCGGTGGTGGTTGGGTTTGTGGACCATGGTGTGTGGTGGCACCTATTAGTCTGTCTGTTGAATGAGACATCCCAGGTTTGTCTTGACCAAATGGCATAGGTTTTGGAAGATCAGGAAGTACCGTGTATAAGTACTCTGACTATGCATAAATAAGGTTGTATTGTTGAGCCTTACTAATAGCTTCCTCTTCATATTGCGGGAAGGTGGAAGCGACATCCTTACCAAGTAGAGAGACAAGTGATCTAAGAAACCAGTCAATACATTGTTGCTTGGTGGTTTCTGCTTTACACAAACTACGTCACCTATGCCACTCATGAATGTGGTCAGCGATGTGGGTGGCTGACGTTTGTTTGAAGTTAGACAGTAATTCTAGACCATTGTCATGGAGGATGGGTAATTGGAAAAAGGTTAAGAACGCTTTGGCCAATGACTCAAAGGTTGTGTGGGACCATGATTTTTCTTCGACATACCATTTGGCTGATGGGCCAGTGAGTGTTCGTTGAAATAATCGTAGTCTGATGGAATCATCCATAATTATATTGGAAGAACACCATAGATGAAAGGTCATGACATGGTTGGCAGGGTCATCCCCCGCCTTTCCTTCAAACTTTGGTATGTCGGAAGGAAGTTTTGTTGGCATTGCAGGACATGTGGCATCGTGCAATATAGGATCATTGGTAAGCTTGGTGAGATCCGGTATGTTGAGAGAGGCCAAATATGGCATCTGTAGTGGGGTGGTAGGATTAGCTCCAACCATAGTGTGTTGTGAACCTGACCCTTGGTGGGGACTAGGTGGGTTGGTTCTCCCTCCTTGAGAGGAAGTGGGTCCTCTGCTCCCGTGTAAAGGAGAGCGAGTGACTGGATGACCTTGGGAAGGAGACCCAAGTAATGTAGAACCAAGCAAAGTTGATCCTAAGATAGTAGCACTCACAGGAATGTGTGAAGGAGGTACCGATGAGAGGGTATGACCAGATACTCCCCCTAAGATAGGAGGGAGGTTGAGAAAACATCATGAATGATGGGGGTTCTGTGGTTCCTCTATGATGTCAGACTAGTTGTGTGAATGTGTGCACAAAGTGGTGAGAGAAATATAGAAACAAGAGTCTTTGCTGTGACTTTTTACACAATATATATATCAAAGTCAAACTGTAATCAGATGTGCATCATACATAAACGAGAAAACAACATATATGTGGGTAAGAGGGTTTTGTCCATGTGGGGAAATCAAAAGAAAGAAAATACTCATGTCCTAGAAGACGTAACGTCCTTCCTCTCAAATAGCACTGGACCTTCCAATAGTACTCAACAGTGGGGTCTGAAGTCACTGGAAGAGAAACTAGTGAAGGATGAAGCAATTGGTTATAATGAGGGGTAGAGGGGGCATATCCCGAAAGAACTGGCGATACTTCCCAATAGCCACACAAAATCCAATCAAGGTGCGATTGCAGCCCACAATCGCCACATGGGTAGATGTCCTAAAATTGGCCACTAGGTACCTCGGTCACAGTGTGGCATTTAGATTTTTGGCATAAGAAATGGGTCATGGGCTGGATCCCGTCCAAGAGGTGGGTGCCTCAAGGGGGGATGCACAGAACAACCGGACCTCGGCCTTCGACCC
>ML778318.1:354810-370422 GCA_009831015.1 Picea engelmannii | reverse complement strand
CAGGCAATGCAAGCATATATGAAACTGGTCCAATCCTTTCTAGGATTTCAAATGGCCATTTGAAATCCTAGAAAGGATTGGACCAGTTTCATATATGCTTGCATTGCCTGCATCCATGACTGTACATAATGTGTTTCATATTTCATTGCTTAAGAAATATATACCTGAACCTAATCATGTCATTTATTAGAATGTGATCCGGGTGGAGCAAGAAGGAGTCTTGCAAGTGCATCATGTGTGAATATGGGACTGTAAGAGAAAACAACTCTAGAATCGATCCAAAGGGCTTGTAAAGGTCCAGTGAACCTGGTATCGTCTTGAGGACATGACATGGGAGCATGAAGATGCTATGTGGGCAAAGTACGTGCATCTTTTTGAATATTTTGAAAATCTTGTTGATGTTGTGTAAAAGTTGCACGGAGGAGAGTGCAAAAATAAGGGGATGGGATTGTAATACCCCAAGGATGACCCTCAGTTGTATCTATGAATTGTAAACATGTTTTGTAGGTTGGTGATCCAAGTGTATATAAGTTGGTGGGATTATGTGTTTATTAGGCGAGAGAGCCTAGATGCTTAAGGCCATGACATTGATTTTGTATATGTTATCATGCATATCATTAATAAAATATAAAAAATCATTGAGTGCATTCAGACCACGAATAAAGAGTGATAGGGGACTAAGCATCCACAAGGTTGGGTAAGGGAGGAGGCTATGTGTTTGGGCCTAGGGGATAATCTAGGGGACTTGCCTCTAAAGGTGGATAATAATTTATTATTATTATTTCCTAAAGGCTAAGGTGGACAATTGATGAGTGTTGTCGTAAGTTCCTAGGTAAGGGGAACGGGTGCAATTGTAGAGCATGCAAATCCATCAATACAAGTGTCGACTTGAGCGCATGAAACTAAAAGATGAAATATCAGTTATGTTGGGGGTTGTCTCCCCATTTGGCATCCATGTTCTAAACCTGAGAGCTAGTCATCACCTTCTGCATCTTGTTTCTAAGAAAAATTCATGGAACTAGAGAAAAGTTGGGGCACTAAACCATTATCTACCCTGTTGGCCTCTGTAATTTCCCTTTGTATACTTAGGCACCTCTAAAAACCTAGAAACATGAAGCTGACCTACATGAGTTGTCTACCTAGCCTATCCACTTTTGCAGAGTTGAGTCTGCACTGAACCCTCTTTGGTTTTCTTC
The DNA here is from genome assembly GCA_009831015.1 of Picea engelmannii. Lineage (NCBI taxonomy): Eukaryota > Viridiplantae > Streptophyta > Pinopsida > Pinales > Pinaceae > Picea > Picea engelmannii. The sequence continues at coordinate 369,226 of ML778318.1, read as the reverse complement.
CATCAGTTTCCTAAGACATGTTGTGTCTTAGTTCTTGATTGATACTATTTTGGGTTGTCCATAACCATTTTCCTATTGTTGTTTTTTTCACCTGTACTTTACTAGATTTGAATCAAAGATTGAATGAAGAAGAAGGTTTTCAGGCCTGTGAGCGACTCTCTCCAACTGAGAGAGTGTGCAAAGGAAGTGAGAAATCCTAGAAGGGGACCTGTAGCTTCCACAGAGCTCAAACAATTATGGTATGTCATGTTTTTTAAGCCCATGGAAAGGGAGGTTTAGCAGTGGAAGGACTGTAGGACAGTGAAGGTGTATACCCCTTTGGTGGGATAGGCATTTGGGGAATGAGATTATGTGGGAAGTGGGTGTAAGTGGCTCCTGGGAGAGAATATTTCATATGAAACTGTGTATCCTCTTTGTTGACCTTGCCTAGCCTAGGAATCCATTGTCTAGTGGATCTTAGTCCTAGCTTGGGGGTGACCTGCTGCTGAGAGTCATGAGCAATGTGGTCTAAGTCTGGGAGGTTCATGGAAGGTATGCACACAGTTGGTGGATGTTACTCCAGTTAAAAGATAAGTATTATTATGTGCCTAATTTAAATGTAATTCATGTCCATGATTGTTCTATTGATTATCATGTATTCCATTGGAAGTTTGAATTGTTGTTAATTATATTTAAGTCTATATGAAAAACATAACTCTATGTTAAGGGTGTTAATTTGATTCTGTGGGGCAACATTGCCCGACACTATTGAAGGCTAGGGATGTTACATTTTGGGTATCATAGCTGAGTAAAGTGTCTTAGTAGAGAAATTTCATGGCTAGTTGGTGGTTGGGGATGTTACAAATCACATTTGATGAACATCATAGTGCAATGAAATCCTTAATAAAAGTTGCAATGTGACATCACATTAAATGATTGTTGTAATGGGACAGTACCATTAACATCGTAACATGAATGTCTCAATTTGAAATAACCATTACGAAATGTCACAATCCAATATAACCCTCAATGAATGTCTCAATTCCACATCACATTTGATTATTTGATGAACATCGTAATGTGAAAAAATCCTTAATTAACATTTCAATGTGACATAACCATTAACATTTTCTCAATCTGAAATAACCATTAACAAATGTCGCAATGTGACAAAATCCATAAGTGACATCACATTTGATCAATGTCACAATCTGACATAATCACTGACGAATGTCGTAATCGAACATAATCTAAGAAAAATGTTTCAATGTGATAAACAACTTGATGAAAGTCATGATGTGACATCACCTTTGATAAAGTCTATAATGTGAAATAACTATTAATAATATTATTAAACAATGAAACCTCTTCAATCACATCAAATACCATATTAAACCATAATGAACAATAGCCAACCAAACTCAATGCAACAAATCTTTTATGATAGTGAGAATGCAGCATAACCATTTGTTATTGGGAAGATATAAATTTGCATAAATCAGGGAAGATGAATGGTGCAATTGAACATAACTATTAAGGAATGTGATTTATGGGTAACAAAATTCAATCGAAATCAATGAAACATAACTCATGATGAATGTTCTAATGCGACATAACCATTAAGAAACATAACAATTTAACATAAATTTAGTCAATATGAATGTCACAATTTGACATAACCGTGGAGGAATATCACAATTTGACATAACCCTCAATGAATGTTGCAATGCGACAAAACCCTTAATAAATGTAACATTGTCACATCACATTTGATGAACATCACAGTGGGACAAAATCATTAATGAACATCAAAATGGGGAATTCAATTTGATGAATGTTATCTTGTCACATAACCATTAACACTGCAAGATCAAGGTATCAATCTGAAATAACCATTAAGAAATGTCACAATCTAATATAACCCTCTATGAATGTCGTAATGTGACAAAAAAATTACGAATTTCATAATGTGATAAAAACCATAATGAATATCGCAATTTGACATCACATTTGATCATTTCATGAACATCGTAGTGCCAAAAAAATACTTAATGAACATCGCAATGTGACATAAAACTTGGTGAATTTCATAATGCAACATAACCATTAATGTCCCAAGATGAATTTCCTGATCTAAAGTATCCATTAGAAATGTTTAATATAAGATAATCGTGGATAAATGTCAAAATGTGAAAAAATCCTTAACCAATGTCGCAATGTGAAAAAATCCTTAATGAATGTCACAATATCATAATATCTTTAGTGACAAACACAATTAAACATAACCATTTGGGACTGGGAACATAGAAATTTAGCATAATTCAATTAATAAATGTTTTAATTTATCATAACCATTGAGGAATGTGATTTATGGGTAACCAAAATCATTGCAACGTAACCCTTGATGAATGTTGCAATGAAACATAACCATTAAGGAACAAAATAGTTTAACATGAATTTATCCACTATGAATGTCACAATGTGGCATAGCTTTTGATGAATTTTGTAATGTTACATTACCATTAATGTTGTAATATCACTGGTACCCCAGGTAGGAAACCTTTTCGCTGTGAAAAATTATGGTTCACACACTTGGACAGTTCACCTTCTTCACCACAGCTTCATATGCATGGGCTTGAGATGAACTAACAATAATCAAAGAAGAAAATAATCAAAACTATGCAAACACTCGGGTGAATCTATGTTTGTCATTAAATTCATGCTCAACAAATAAACTCCCATGGAATTCAAATCAGCCACCAACATCGCAAGGGGAAGAAAGTAAACAAATATCTTTATGGAAATCTCTTTCTTTCAAGTGAAAAGGGGCTCTAACACCAGTATCAATCAATGGACTAATACCATCATAGATCCATCTTAACTCCATATCTATCATTCACCAAGAGAGATCAAATCCCTCGAAGTTCAAACCTTTTTTAGAGTGAATATATTAAGGAGATATTTGCACCTCAAGGGATTTGATCCCTCTCGATGCATAATATATCAGGTTAGGATGAATCACAGGAAATTGAGTAACAATTTTAGATCATAATTTGTATATGTATATGTTTTGTATGAATTTATCCTTTAAAATTTAGTATCATTTTTAATTTAGAGAGTACAATCAAGAATAACTCTTCAAAAGGTACATGAGGATTATGGTGAATAGAAATAAAGTAACAATGTTCAATGGTATGGTGAAGAAGGTGAACTGTAAGAATGCAATAGTATCATTATAATAAATAATAAAGAGAATATTTAGTGAGGAGTCTCAATATGTCTTCTTCATCTTTTCTATTACCCACATGTTCTAGCTTTCTCCTCTTATATGCATAGAAAAATGAAGCTGATTTGGAAGCCTATTCAAACCTTTAAATAATGATATATAATATCATACTGAAGGTCATACTATGTCTCTCTTGTTTTCCAATATTAATATTTTCTTTCTAGACAACCTTAGATGTTACTTCATAATTCTATTAAAATTTTGTTGCATGATTTTGATTTGAATACATTATATATATAGATGGACACAATATCTCTTAACATTATATATATCCTAATATTATATTTTTTTAATGTCCAAGTACTAATAGAAAAATCATAGCCAATCAAACACGGTATAAGACTTCAACTTATACTGTGTGTTTTGAAAAAAAAATTATGTGTTACTGTTAAAGTCATTTCACTTAAGGAAGATAAACTCATAATATTTTCTTACTTGGTGCAATCAAGAGAATAATTTTATTGGTGTCTTGGATTGGTTACTGAGCAATGGAAAAGAGAATAGCATTTGCACGATTGGTAATATTGATTTCCCTACTTATGGTGGTCACCATGGTTAGTGAAAGTTCGGCTTCTAGGCCACTGCAATTCAAATTCATATTTCAGGGAAATGTAGTGGAAAGTAGTAATTATAATAAGATGAATAATGGCTTGTTCGAATCAATTAGGGGTCTCATAACTCCATCAGGACAGTCTGATTGTCAAAACTACAAGTCTCCCAATGTAGGAGGGGGAGGTTCGTGTCCACCTTTAGAATTATGTTGCTATTGTCATTGTCTAATACTCACTCAAATACATTACATATGTTTGAATAATCTTTATTTATTTATTTATTTTAAGTAAAAAAGGTGTTACCTGCTATATTATATTGACAAAAATAAAAAGAGATATATCATTACTATTACCACCAAATGTGCTGCCATTTTATCGGAAACCAACACAGTTTGGGGCCAAAAATCCAAAATATTGATTCGCCATCTGTCCTGCCCGAAGGAAACTAGGACAGATGGCAATATATCATCTTGACACTAAACAACAAGATTGAAAACTAGACAAACTCAGATACTCGGTGATCTCTCATCCGCGTCCTCCTTCCACGCTACTTTATCTTGAATAACAAATGACTGGGTGCACGTTGGACATTTGCATTTTGCTGGGGTGTTGGAATAAGCATCTAGGAGAAAATCCAAGAGTTGTCCCATGAGGAGGGATCAGTGCTCTTCGTCTGCCATTTGTCCTCGGAGTTCAAATACTATATCCAGGTGTGTCACGCGGAGGACTGGTGCATGCATTCCTTTTGTTCCTACCTCACCTGAGTTGCCATTTCCACTTCTGCAATGGCCTCGTCCTTGTCCCTTTCTGCGATGTAGGTGTTGTGCATCATTACCGGACAGGTCCTCTGTGATACCTCGTCCATGTATGGAACTTCCTCGACGTAGCATGTTGGGATGTCCTCATAGAGCCTACCCCTTGTCTTGTCTCTTGCTTGAGGATCCAGGGCAGTTGAGGTGTCTTTCGGGCATGGTATTTCCTCTATGTAGAAGGTTGGGAAATCCTCTTCAAGCTTTCCCCTCAAACTTCTTCTAGCTTGAGTATCAGGCTCAATTGGAGGATTTTCTTCTCGCTTGATGTCTGTGTCCTGCCAATTATCTAGGACGAGTGGTGTCTGAGCTCTTTTCTCGATCGTAGACTCAATTATGGGTGCATGGAGTGCAATATGGGTGGCCCTCGCTTTTTCCCAAAGGATAGAGTTTTCCAGAGAGAGTGCTCATTCCATATGTTACCTCCTCTATCGATGAGTAGCGTGGTGTACCAAGCCAACCCGCGTCGAGGCTTGCCTCACTCCCTAGGCATAGTGGATGAGGCTTAACTATAAGACTCACCCAGACTTGATAGGACATAGTGGAAAACACACCAGAGCTTATAGACGGTGGGGAGTTTCAGAGAAAGAATGATCTGGCTACCTTCAAACCTCTTTGCTTTCATATTTTTGTGGGATGACTGCACCTAGCCTCTCTTTAACTCGGCCATACTTAATGCCTTCATTTTTGGCTCTTTCACGTGAGGGAAATTTTTTTCATCCGGAGGTCGGTTGTAATGGCATGCTCCCATCGTTAATGTTGAATAAATGGGGAGTGGCCTACAATATTTAAAGCTTGGCTCAATGCAATGCCTAGTGGCAGTATTGCACTATGTCACCCCATCTGGGGCTGAGGAATCTCTACTAGCAAGGTCTCTACAGTGCCTCGAGAGATCTGTATCATCAAAAGGGTTGGCTCGCTAGTGTATGTGTTATGACTTGGTCTCAAGTACCGCATTCGCCAGGTAGTCCGCTACTTTGTTTTCTTTTCATTTCACATGAGAAGGGACTATGGTGAGGTGGGGTGGATGATAGCTCCAAAGTCTTCCAGAAGTCCTGAAAGCCTTCAACTAGGAGAGATTCATAGTGGATGTTCTCCATGAAGGATTTTTGTGATGAGATGCATGATAATCTGAGAATCTCCCTCTACTATGACCTTTTGGTGTTGATTGTGAGTAGCAACCTGGAGACCTCGAATGAGGCTTAGAATCTCAACATTATTGTTTGTAGTCTCACCCAAGAAACCTACCACCAAATGTATGATCTTGCCAACATGGTTCCGTAGGACTGAGTCGAATCTTGTCGGTCCTGGGTTTCCCCTAAAGGCACCATCAAAGTTTATCTTGATGAAACCTAGTGGAAGGGGGGTCCAATTCATGGGGCTATTGGAGTGACTACCTTTTGTCTTCCCTGGAGGGAAGATGTGAAAATGCATATTCTAGATTTTGAGAATGTTTTCCTCCTCAGGGATGCATTGAAGATATTCAAGATTCCAAGGTTTGTTATTAACCGTTTCTTGAATTAACTTCTCGACCTGTTCCCACGTAATAGCAAGAAGGGAATTTCTCAAATGAAAGATTCGTTTGTTCCATTATTTCCAGATTTCCCATAAGGTGAACCCAGGGAGCAAACTGCCAGATGCATTCAAGAATTGGGTTATGGTAGGAGATCGTATCCTAGTTCGCAATTGTTTACCTGATGTTGTTCCTGTTTCTGTTGGAGCATTTCATAGCTTGTGCTCCCCAATCCTAGATATGATGACTATAGTGGTAGTTGTTAAAGCGATGTTCCATGGTTTCCTCTTTTTGATGACATAGGGTACACCTAGAGGGGCCTATAAAGCCTCTTTTTATGAGATTATCCCATGTGAGGATATGATTTTGAGCTGTGAGCCAAAGGAAAATGGAGACTTTGGGCCATAGGATGCCTTTCTAGATTTTACTCCAGATTATTTCCAGACATTGATTTTGATAGTTTCCCTACAAGTTATACGCTTCATTAACTAAGAACATACTTGTAATGGAGTGTCCCCATCTTAGGATGTCTGGTCCCTCTTTGATTGGTATTTTCTGATGGGTTGCACATTCTTGCAAGGTTTGAAGATCCGTGTCTTCCATGAGCTATAATTTCGTTCTCTCTGTTTTCCATTGTCTCAAGGGATGGTCCCTGTGGGTCGGTTTCCAAAGATCTCTAACTTTCCTGAAGATATCCAGATGGAACTTCTACTTGAGAGGAATGAGATCTTCGAAGTCACTGGTGGGGGTAGTTGTTGCCACGAGTCCTCCCAAAATAGTGTGCTTTCTCCATTTCTAACTTCCCAGAAAGCATGCTTCTGAATGAGAGGGTGATTTTCCCAGTTTGTATTCCAGATGTTGGATCCTTGGATATGGTTGTTGAATCTGATTAATTGATTGGTTTGTTTATTTGGGGCATACTTTTGTTTCCAAATTTGCGCCCAGAGTTCTGTCGGATGTTGTAACCATCTCCACCACATTTTGGCCCCCATGATTTGGTTGAGCTTTCCCAGATCATGAAGACTCGGTCGTCCAAACGTTTTGGGTTTGCAAAGTTTATCCCAGCCAACTAGTGCCCATTTTTTATTAGCTTGGTGATCGTGCCATAGGAAATTTCTTTGGAGGCTCCTGATTACTCGTATTACCGAGATAGGCGTTGCCAAAGAAGTGAAAAGGTAGGTGGGCAGTGCTTGTAGGATTGACTTGAGGAGCACTAGTCTGGCAACAATATTCAAAGGTCTAAAGGTCTAGTTATTTAACCTGTGGGAGACAGATAGGAGAGGGTTGTCCCATGAAATAGAGCCCGTTATCTCCCCTATGAGGGGTATGTCGAGGTATATGGAAGGAAGGGAGCTCTTTCATATACCTAGAATTCTAGAAAGGTGGTTCTGTATTGTGACCGACGTATTGAAAAAGTAAATCTTGGATTTGTCCAGGTTTAAGAGCATGCCTGGGGCTTCTATGAAGTCAGAGAGAATGGAGTTTAGCTTGTTGGATTCACGTGCAGTAGGGGTTTTCATTAGGAGAGTGTCATCGAAAAACTGACTATGTGAAGGTGCTAGATGGATGTTATGAAGGGGCAATCTTTTGAGGGAGCCCTCCAGAATCTACACTTTGATGTATTTCCCTAGCCCTTCTACCATAAGCATGAAGAGGAAGGGAGAGAGAGGGTCACCCTGTCTGATTCCTCTAGTGGACGAGATGGGATGGGAGGGTATCTGATTGAACAAGATGGAGAAAAAGGCTAAGGAGGTGATCTTGAGAATCCAATTGACCCAGAGTTTATCAAAACCAAAGGACTCCAGGATGGAGGGTAAGTATTGCCAGTTGAATCTATCAAAATCTTTTGAGAGATTGAGTTTAATAAGCATACCTGGTATCTTGGTCATTTTCAAAGAGTGGATCACCTCAGTAGCCAGAATGACACTATCCATGATTTGCTTCCCTTCCACATAGCCAGCTTGCTTTTTGGAGATAATAAAAGGTAGGATTGGCTTGAGGAGAGTGGCAATGACCTTTGTGATTATTTTGTAAATGACATTGCAGAGAGATATTGGTCTGAACAGCCTAGGATGAGTAACACACTCCTCCTTGGGGATGAGAGTGAGAAAATTTTCATTAAGTGCAGAGAGTACTTGACCAGACGTTCTAGATTCCTCAACATCTATCCAGACCTCTTCCTTAATTACATCCCAGCAGTGATGGAAGAAGTCCATGGTGAAGCCATCTGATCTAGGTGTTTTTCTTGGGGGCATTTCTTTTACGACCTGATCCACTTCAGCTTGAGTGATGGGACAAAGGAGCGCTTCAATCTGCTTCGGGATGACTAGTGAGGGTATGTGATTCGTTATTTTTTGGATTGATTCTTCCCTATTCTCAATGGTTTCCATGAGAAGGTCTTTGTGGTAAGAGTTGAGTTCCTCCTCTATTTGATCATGTTCTCTTATAGGAGTTCCTTCAGCGTACTACACTTGAGTGATGTGGTTGATGTATCTATGATGCACCATTTCCCTGTGGAAGAATTGTGTGTTTCACTCACCCTCTCTAAGCAATTGAACTCTGGATTTCTGACGCCAAAGGATTTCTTCTTGCTTTCTCCATTCCTCCATTTCTTCTTGTAGTTTCTCTTCTTCTTTCAATTGATCTGGATTTTTGCTTCCTGAGATGAAGGTTCTTTGCAGGTTTTCAAGCCTACGTTCAATTTCCTGCTACCGTTGGAAGATATTTCTGAAGGTGGACTTGTTCCATCTCTTCAGTTGTTGCTTGAAGTTTTTGAGGCACTGCTGGAATTTGTACATGTGAGAACCATGTTCCACTTCAGCCTGGATCCATCAGGTATGTGCCAGCTAGTTGAAGTCTAGGTGAGAGAGTCATAACTTTTCAAAGAGGAAGGGTTTAGGTCTAGGAATAATGCTAAGATCCAGAAAAAAGACAATAGGCCAGTGATCTGACCCTAATTTTGGCATCATGTTTACTTCCATTGACAAGTTTCCCTCAAGAAGGGTTTCTACTACTAGGAAACGTTCTAATCTACATGCAACGTGATGGTGTCCGAATCTTCAATTGGACCAAGTGAAAATTCCATTTCTACATGCAACGTGATGGTGTCCGAATCTTCGATTGGACCAAGTGAAAATTCCATTTAACTGATCTATTAAGGTTTTGAACTTACCGTTGTCCTGCTCCAGCCTTTTGGTTCCTCCAGGTTTCTCTTCCAATGTCAGGATCATGTTGAAGTCGTCACCCATGATCCAACTAGGCATATTCAGTAGGGTTTTGACATGCTGTAGTTTTTGTATGAAGCTTTCATTTTCTTATACAGTCTGTGGTCCATAGACGTTTGTGATGGCTCCTTCCTTGGTAGATCCTGTTACCTTGAAATAATCCGTGAGAGTACCAGTCGTGGAGAAGGGTTGTTGTAGAGTGACAATATGTGGGTTCCAAAGAATGGATAATCCTCTGGAAGCTCCCACAGAATCTTGATGGAAGAATTCATGGCCCTTCCAGCTTCATCTGAAGATATTTTCAGCATCATGTCCTGGACATTTGGTTTCTTATAGGAGTAGGACATCTTGGTTTTCATCTTTGATGCAATCTCGAAGGATCCTTTTGTTGGATCTACCATTAAACCCTCTGATATTCCAAGTAATTTTCTTCATCATGAGGAAGGAGTGGGGGGTGGAGGTATCCCTATGATAACTGATGTATCTATCCTAAGTTTATCAGCAGGTTTCCTGCTTCTTTGATAAGCTGGTGGGATGTTTTTCCTTCCCTTCTTTTTTTTTCCTTGGTTGCCCTCTTAGATTCTGTTCCTGGGTCTATAGTTATGCCAAGTCTTGTCATAGATCCTGCTGTGGAGTTTGTGAAAAATTTATGGACTTTACAGAGTTGGTCCACAGAGATGTGTTGCAGTTCTTTTTGTTTAAGAGCTTCCTCTAGATTTTCTAGATCTATGCCCTCCAGATCTGTTTCATCCATCTACATGGTGGTGTCTCTATCTATACCTGTTTGAGTTTCTTGGGTTGTTTCTTTGGCTTGAGTGAAGTTGGGTTCCTCTGGGCCTTTACCCTTTGCCTAGATTTTTGCTTGATGAGAGTTTTGTATTTCCTCCTCTTCTGGAAACGGATTCAGAATGTCATAAGAATTTTTGGTTGAAACCTTTGGGGCCATGCTCTGGTTCTATTTTCTTGGTGGATTCTTTCACCTACCTATGACTTTGGTGAATCCGTCCTTTTGCTTACTATCGCTAGCCTTGGTTCTTGGAGTTTTTAGAGGGAAGTCTCTGAAGAGGTGGCCATGCTCATGGAACTTCCTGCAGTGAAAGGGGATGTGTTCGTATTCTATTGTTTGGTTCCAGTCATCATCCTGATATTCTAGAGTAATTGATCCTGGCAGATCCTTTGAGATGTCCATATATATGCAGATGCAGGCATATGAGGTGTACTTCCTCATCTTTGTAGCCTCCGATGCCTTTACATAGTGCCCCATTTTGTTGCCGATACCCATGAGTATTTATTCCAGCTAGAATTCCTGGGGCAGTGAGTATAGACGAATCCATACTGGCACTCCTGTAAAGTCCTCTTTCTCTAGGCTGAATCTATTTGTCCAAAATCGTAGAAACAATCCCGCCAAGTTATAGAAATACATTCCATTGTCAAAGATTTTGTCCTTGTCTTAGAGGTTGTATAGGATTATTGTGAAGAAACCCTTGCAGTTGAGATGAACTTCATAGTCTCCTTTGGGGTTCCACCAGTCCTTGATCCATCATGTGAGGTCACGTTCAGTTGGCCATAGAGATAAAAATTTGTCGATTAGAGCATGATCCATCATAAACTGAGTGTACTCCCATACCCATGTTGATTTGATGTGATAATGAGGGGGTTTGTCCATTTGCGGTATGCACTTTCCTGGTTCCCATCCTCAAGAATCATTTGGATGAGACGTACTAGGTTCTACATCCATTCCTTTCTTGAGCCCCTGTTCCAGGGTGAAAAGTTGATCTCGCAGGTGGGGTGGTGGCTCGAATGTAGGTATTTTGGCATAGATTCCATTCTTTTCATTGGAAGTGACATTGTTATATGAGGGGGGTTTCCCCCCCTCTTCCAGACTCATTCGGGCTTCTCAGTTATCTCATGAATCCTTCACCCACAGAGCTTAGTCTGTTGTCCTGGAATGATGTGTCAGTGTGTTCATCAATCACATCTGTTGCGTTGCAGAGATCTAGGGTTTCATGCCTTCTTTGAGCTTATACTTTCTTCTTAGAAACTCCTTTCCTTGAATAATCTTTATTAATCCTTCTTCTCACTTTTATTTATTTTGAGAGTCTCCCTTAAAAGTAATGCTTTTAAAAATTAGAATTAAATATATGTAATGAATATTTATCTTTAGACATAGAATTGGTCGTAAACAATGCATATTTGTATAAAGTAGTATGGAAAATGATGGAGGATCATTGCTACACCTCAGCAACACGTGAGCATTCCAACACATCATTGCGCATTTCAGAGAAGGAGAGGCATTGACTCTCCCATTTTTAAATTTGAAATATGATTCCATGGGGATTCATGTTGTAAGGCTGATAAATTCCAAGCCATACCTTTGTATAGGTAGTGTACACGGTTTCCTTAAATGGTTTCCTTAAATGTTTTCATGTAGAAGGTCCCTATCATAGTCACATTTATGTAATGAGCGGTAGGAAGTATGTTGTCGTAAGTGAGATAGTGATATAAATAAGGCAATGAAGGAGGATAAGGTCAAAGCCCTCATTTTGTAGAGAGAGATAGATAGATAGATAGAGAGAGAGAGAGAGAGAGATCTTGGTAGACAGGTCAGATAGGAGAAGCGGAACTCAAGAGGGGTCTCAAAAGTAGAACTTTGGATAGATTTAGGCTAGGAGATCTTGAGAGAACTGGGACTTTGTCACAGTCTAGTCTTTGTAATCATCTGTATAGATGCACAAAGATGTTTTTCCTGCACATGGTGTTTTTGTATGTTTTTGTTTACTGTTAAGATTTTATATGTCATTCATGCTTTGAATGTATGAACTAGTGAAGTATTGTATGAGTTTCAATTGTTTCTTGTCTTTGAGTTTTCAAGTGCAAGGAGTGCACACAGTCCGCAAGGAGTGCATTGACACTGGTGAGTTAACCTCAGAGAAGCTCAGGAGAGATAGAGTTGAACCTTCATCAGCAGAAGTGAAAGGAGTGCATAGGAAGATATATTTATTGAGTTTGAGAAGAGAGTAAGAGAGCTATTGAACAACCTGTAAGGAGAAGCTATGCAAGGTGTGCATCAATCAAGGAGAATACCAGGAGGACGAGAGGAATTTATTTTCTAGAAATCCTTCGGATCTGAGTTTGAAAAAATCCCAAAAATGTAAGGAGTGTGTGTGAGATCAAAATATTTGAGGAGATCAATCTCATAAGGGATAATGCAAGGAGTGTGTAGGAGTGTACTTATTCTAAGTCCTAAATCTTAGAAGAGATAACTCTTTCAGAAGCCCAAGAGAGACCCAGAGTAGTCGGGTTCACAAAAGGAAGTTCAAAGGCCGAAACCTTTGAACACTCACAAAATTTTCCAAGTCATAAGTAGCTAAAATATCAGGAGGAGGAGAAACAAAAAACCGTCTGATCGATGGTGGAGAGAAGCCTCGATTGTTAAATCTGTTATAACCCTATAATTTATAGGATCAACTGGTGACTAAAAATTCTATCCTTGTAATGTTTTTTGGATTTCAAATAATGTTTCATCCTACAAATGATTTGAAATATAAAATAAAAGAAAAGAAAAGAAAAGAAAAAGAAGGAAAAAGAACATGAAAAAACGAAAAGAGAAAAAAAGAGGGCATAGAAGAAAAAATGAACAAATCCCCTTGCAATAACAATGACTTGAGCCATATTGTTTAAACATAGTCAGGTCCTTTTGAATTTATGTTGACATGATTAGTGAATAATCTTGGCTAAACTGTTTAATCTTAACCAAGTAGATAAGTTAGTTAGTGAATAAATTTGATCAGATTGTTCAATCCTAATCAAATAGCCCCAGGATAGAGTAATTTCTTAGCCCAACAGTTTAATCTGGGCTAAAGGTGTAGGTAGGTAGGATTGGACACAGGCTAGCTAGATTTTCTTTCAATTAATTTTGTATGATGTTTGAAGAAAATGTATGATTTTGATGATTGAGGTTTTTGCCTAACCCCATGGTGACAAAAGCAATGGAAACAACGCACAAGACCCACAAAAAGAATTAATCCTAAGTTTTGATGCACATATTAAATCACGCTCGAAGATTAAATATGGTGCATAGATCTATGACAAAGCTATTGGCACCTAGATCTATGGCTGATAAGATTTCCCAGACCCCCCTGATCATTCTACCTTTAACAGTGGGGGAGGGCGGTCCAGAATGAAGATTAAAGATGGTGCATAGATCTACAGCAGAGATATTGGCTCCTAGATCTATGGCCGAGAATATTTTCCAGACCCCCCCAATCATTATACATTTAACAGTCAGGGGAGGGTCCAAAATGATGGTTAACGAGAGAACATAGATCTATGGTCCAACAGACGGTGCGCAGATGAATGGATGACAAGAATTTATGGACCCCTCGACCGTTCTTCCTTTAATGATGGGGGGTTCCGAAATGAAGTGGTTTTTCTTGGTGGACCCCACCCTAACGTGGCATGAATTGATTGCATAAGAACCCCTCCACTCCAAAGCCACTTACCACTTACCACCCTTTTGACATACCTTCGTTGCTTCATGACATCACACCCCACTACCTTTTCCCCTATAGGTCTCATCTCATAGCCCTGTCAGTTCATCCCACCTGGTCACTTTTCACAAGTTACCTCACACTAGCCATTCTCCAATAAACTGTTAGAAAAACAGGACCGTGGAGCAATAAAATAAAACAAATGAAGAAACAAAACACAGAAGACACACAATACAAGAGAGACATAGATTTACGTGGTTCACCCAGTGTGGGCTACGTCCACCATAGAAATTTCCAGGTCCTTCCTTTATTATTATCTAGCAAATGAAGGGATACAACCTACAGCAAAACCCACTGTAACTTCCTCTTCTTTCTCTCATAGTCTCCTCTCTCAGAATACAATATTCACCATCAACCATATCCACAATACATTTCCCTCATAAAAGAGGGTTTCCTTCTAGGGCAAAAAACCCTAACATAATCTCTATCGTTAGATCTGTGACCTTATAATGAACGGTCCAGATTTACAATGAAATTACAATATACTTTTATAAGGCAATTTTT
>ML778318.1:337007-352003 GCA_009831015.1 Picea engelmannii | reverse complement strand
AATTTTAAAGTATTTGAACCAGAGACAGAGTTACTTACAGCCATGACCAAGCCATTCCAGCTTTCTGGAAATGAGCACAAGATTAGAAGAGCCCTAACCTCATCATCAAAGTCCACTTTTACAGAACTTAGTTGATTAGTAATAGTATTAAATTCATTTAAATGATCTACAACAGACCCACCTTCTGACATCTTCATATTAAATAATATCTTCATTAGAAATACCTTATTCGACGCTGAGGGTTTTTCATAAAATTTGGCCAATGCATCCATCAAACCCTTCATTGTCTTTTCTTTCAAAATATTGAAAGCCACTGATGCTGCCAGGCTCAGCCGTATCGCTCCTAGAGCCTTTCTATCAAGAATCTCCCATTCTTCATCCTTCATGGCCGTCGACTTCTTTGCTACTCCGCTCAATGGTAGGAATAGATCCTTCTGATATACATAGTCTTCCATCTACATCTTCCATAACTAGTAGTTTTGGTTGTTAAATTTCTCGACCCTAAACTTGCCATCTTCCGACATTGCTCCCACTCGAACTAGGAACCCTCTTTTCGTGCGAGTTACCTTACGCTCCGATACCAGTTGTTAGAAAAACAGGACCGCGGAGCAATAAAATAAAACAAATGAAGAAACAAAACACAGAAGACACACAATACAAGAGAGACACAGATTTACGTGGTTCACCCAGTGTGGGCTACGTCCACCAGAGAAATTTCCAGGTCCTTCCTTTATTATTATCCAACAAATGAAGGGATTCAACCTATAGCAAAACCTGTTGTAACTTCCTCTTCTTTCTCTCACAGTCTCCTCTCTTAGAATACAATATTCACCATCAACCATAGCCGCAATAGATTTCCCTCATAAAAGAGGGTTGCCTTCTAGGGAAAAAAACCCTAACATAATCTCTACCGTTAGATCTGCGACCTTATAATGAACGGTCCAGATTTACAATGAAATTACAATATACTTTTATAAGGAAATTTTTTCTTCAGGGGCTTTGCCCCCGCTTGCCCACAGACCCCCTAGCCGGGGGGATAGGCCCCCTGGCCCCGTAGAGGGGGTAACCCCCCTCTGCACTGCCCCGCGTGGAAGAGTGTACATACTTATGTGGTGTAAATACTTCATGGGGTATAAACACGGCTGAAAGCAAGGACCTTTGAATCAGTAAGATAATCAGGCTCCACAACCAACAATACCACCCTTTTGACATACCTTCGTTGCTTCATGACATCACAGACCACTACCTTTTCCCCTACAAGTCTCATCTCATAGACCTATCCGTTCATCCCACCTGGTCACTTGTCACAAGTTACCTCACACTAGCCATTCTCCAATAAACAACCCCCACGTCACCCTGTCGCACCCGTCACTCATCCTTCACCTGCCATCTCACACTTCAAACGATCCGTTGGCCATTTACTACTGGCTAACACATCTATTAGCTTGTTGACCTATCACCCATGCCCAACGAAGACCTGTTCACTCAAAACCAGCCCCGTTCCATCATTTGTACACTATTTACTCTCTCCACACACCAAAAAAATTTGTCCCCTCACTCATCCAGTCATAGACCCAACCATACCCATTACTTGCTAACATTTTGTTTCAATTGTAGGTACGGCTGGAAGCGATGGTGCTAGAGTCTAAAAAAGCAGAGGTTGAAGAAAATCCTTTCCTCCCACCTCTTGTCAACCTCGACAGGATCCCATGAGCTGACAAGGATTATCTAACCTCAGAGACAAGGTGTGAATTTGATGTCATAGAGTTGCAATCATGGTTTAAAGACACGTTCATAGATCAAAGTGATGAACTTAGTCTCTGGGAGTCCAATATTCCTCTGTATCTTTTTCCCCAAGTCCATCATTTTCCCAAATTCACCCTCAAATGTGAAGCTCATTACCTCCCCAACCAGAGGACCATAGTTTCTTTGTCCAAAGAAATTATTTTTTGTATCACACCAAAGGCGATTGATCAGATGATGCAGATATCTAGAGCCGAATCTACCTCCCCATTCAACCTTGATATCCTAACCGAGTTGTACCAAAATCTATCTGTTTCTCAAAGAACCTATATTTTCGAGCTTTGCCTCCCACGGGATGCTCAACTCCCCAAGAAAAACCTCCCATGCCATTCCTCCCTATTCTCATAAAAGGGAAAGCATGTGATTTCATCACTTTGTTGTCTACTTGGCTATTTTTCAGACGAATGGTTGGATGAACCTATATTGGGTTTCCTATCCATTTTCTCTACTAAGGAAAAAGCCACCATCCAGTTTGACTACGACACTTTCCTGGTAGAGAACATCCATGATCAACTGTCAAAATTCACCACAGAGGGCATGTTCCAGTATTCCTCAATACTAGATTACATGTTCACCTTCTTTCAAGAAGAAAGGTTCTCCTTCCTAATGCAGAAAATGGACAAGGACGACAAACCACAGGTGGTAACATCTTGGACTTTGTTGCTCATAAGGAACTCCATAGATTTGATCTTAAAATAGTTCATCGAGAAGTTTTACCATCCGGTGGTGAGCATGCTCAGTGGGAGAACAGAGCCAAGGATAAATGAAGATATCCAGAGAATCTTACACCTTTCGGACCTTGCAAAGATGGGAGATTGGTACCTATATCAAAATCACACAGAAATCAGAGTATACGGGTGTGAATTAGCTCCATACAAGTTGCCCAAGTATTTTGTTGTGAGGATATTTTCCCTGGAATATATACAACAAATGATAAATTCAGATGATATACACTTTGTGTCTATGAAGAAGAAACAATAGCTGAGGATTAAGGGGCAGATAGGATCTTTTATCTGCAATAGTCGGTCTATCGGGGAAGAGGCAGATAAAATTTTGAGGGAAATGAAGTTTGAAACAAGTTTCATGTGGCACTATGATCTGTGTGGGATAATTTCAGAGATGAGAGTGAAGAATAAAAATATCTCGTATGTTCATACACCCAAGCCTGAGATAGAGAAGTTTGTAAATCAAACTGAGTGGGAGATGAACACTCTGGAAGAGGTAGAACAGCAGTCTCCTTAAGGTACCATCTCAAAAACAACCACACCACAGGTACCAAAGGAGAAAATACCCAAGAAGGAAACTTCCCCTTCAGACACAGAAGTCTCGATGAGGATTTCCTAGTACAAACCAAAAGCTCGAAAGCCAGTCATACGACTGACACGACTGGTGAAAAGGAAACCCAGTCCACTATAGTTATGAAAGGAGATCATTCACCTCTTATATCAAGAAACTAATAGATCATGTCTTATTCTTCATCCAAGAAGCATACTGATACTTCATTAGTAGACTAGCTGAATAAAGGAGGTGCAAAATTGAGTATTTTTTAGAACTACGATGTGATCAAGAAGAAGAATCACATGTTGACTAGCAACACCTATGCTTAGTTTTGGAAGAAAATGTCCATGAAACAGCACATAATGTTATCATCTTTTGACACAGAGAAAGGCATAATGCAGATGACCTTTTTGTAGGAAAACGTTCCCAATCCAAAAGAAATAATTGATTACAAAATGGAAACTTTTGAGTTCAACACCAGAGATGTATACCCAGTTGATCAGATGGAGCTACACAGCTAGGCGGGAGAAATGGTTTTCTCTACATTGGAAAATTATTCTACTTAAGTTGCTAAGTTATAGGTTTTTCTGAACAACATTCAAACTCAGTTAAAATTGGAGAAGATATCATCTTTTGTAAAGGACAAAAAATTAAGAAATTAGAAGAATTGGTGCTCAAGATTGGGTATGATCTTTATAATGTGAAAGCAGTTGAGGATATTCTCAAGAAAAAGAATGCTGACATAGAATCTCTGAGGAAACAACTGAAACTTCCACCTACAGAATATGCATAGGCAAAGGAGATAGCTGAGACAGAAGGAGAAAAGGATGAAATGCTCAAGTTGATCATGGAGCAGAATGCACAATTAAGAGAGATGGAAGTTGATATGGATATATTGGTAAAGGAGAAGGAAAAGTCAACACCTATGGAAGTCATTCCAGCGAGTGCAATTCCCCTCACAGGAGTTAGTACAACAATTGTAGCAATGACCACCATAGTAGAAATTCCATCAGCCACCCCAATAACAGCTCTGGAGAAAACTATGGAGCTAGCAAAATCCATGGAAGAGATGAACTTACAAGGAACATAAATCAACAGACCGAAAAAGGAGGTTGATAACCTTCGGGAGCTCAAGTCTTCTTACCAGACAAGATATAGCATGGAGAAGCAAACGTTAGAAAATCTCAAGAAGGAATTGCAGTAGCTGCAAAAGCAAACAGTGGCGGGAAAGACACTTGTCGAAGAAAAGGAGAATATTTGGATGGATATCTCCAAATCCATAAATGAAATCTGGCCTATGGTGCAAATCATGTTTGATAAAAATGAACTGGTGCTAAGAGGCAGGCAAGCCATAGACAAAATAAAAGGAGAGTTGGGAGAAATGCCCACTGAAGCTAATGAAATCATCAGATTCCTGAACTCTAAGAATAGAGAAGAACTACAAGACATGAAGATTGAATACAGGACATAGACCATCCTCGAAGTCAAGAGGGTACTGACCAAAAGGGGATTGATGCTGCAGTTGGAGGAGAAATTCTAGAACATGGACATTGGATTTCAAAGGTTCTTCAGCAAGATCGAGTAGGAGATGATGTGTGCAAGTTGAGTTAGCACACAGATCAGTTAAAGTCATGTGGGTGAATCACCAACGACCTTCCCCAAAATCAACATGAAGAATTCGACACATCATCGACCATTCCTAAATTTTGTATCTTGTTAGTTAGTTAGTTAGACTTAGAATCTGCCACATCCTGATCATTAATGACAAGGTTGTTTGTAATTTTTGTTATAAATACTCCAAACTTTGAAGTATTGAGGGTTTATCTTTACGCCCTAGCAAGTTGTAAGAACTGTCATTTTTATCAAGAGATATTCCATTAATACAAAGAGACATTTCATAGGATTCCTGAGCCAGATGGGTATCAGTGGCCACCCACCTTTCCATCTGGCTCAAAACAGTTTTCTGGCATTTCTGGTAATTTACTATTTTTAGCAGTTTTTTCAGGCCCTGAACTTCCGGGGACATTTTGAGGCCCTAAACGATGTTTTTTTGGGTATGTTTCTCTCGCAAAATAGCATCTACAATGTTATTTTGTCTTGAGTGTTGTAGGCCTTGGATAGATCTTTTCAAAGAGCTATTGTGTGCCCTAAACAGAGATCGTATGCAATAGTTATGACTACGGGAAGTTGATGGACTAACTTACCCAAACAGGGCCCACTTGACTTTTGGCGTTTCATCTTCTAGGGTTAGGTTTTTGGTTTCTACCTTCCTGTTTTTGATAAATAAGGCCCTTCGGCCTCTTTTTGTAGGAATATTGGTCACGGATGAGCGTAGCCACCACATCTCTTATCAGGGATATGCTACCAGCATTCTAGCTATGTATTGTTCAACAGTTTTACAGTTTCTCTATTTCATTAATTAATAGAAGTGTGTGTTTACTGTATCACTGTGTTCTCTGCAATACTATTGTGCACACTCTATTATTTTCTTCTTACATTCCATTCCTACATAAATCCATATCATTGGTATTAGAGAAGACTGCTCTTTTGTCATTTTTTTGTGCATGTCGCCGACGAGGTCAGGATATAAGGAGTTGGGTCTCGAATTAGTTCAGCTCGAGAGAGAAACCCCTCTTGGGCGCAAACAACCGATCATGGCGGAGGAAAAACAAGATGAAGGAGTAGGAGATCCTATCAAGATGTTTCTCAAGGAGGCTCTCGCGTGATAGCGGAACGAGATGATGGACAATTTTTTGCAAATTCTTCGACAGTTGTCGACCGCCACAGAAGGAACCTCGACCAACAATCAGTTTGGAGGACCGACCCCTTTCAAGGTACAAGTTAATTTTGATATTCCCTTATTTGAAGGACAAATAGATGTAGATGCTCTAGAAAAATGGTTGAATCAGCTCGAGGGTTACTTCTCGGTCCATAACTTTTCCAAAAGAGAAAAGATTACATTTTCACTTCTTAAGGTGGTCCCCCATGTCAAGGATTGGTGGGAAACCCTCTACGAATAGAAAGAGGAAAAAGAGGGTAATGAACCAATGTTGTTTGGGACAGAACCCACATGGGAATCCTTCATTTATGCCCTCAAGGAGCAATACTTCCCTATGGGGAACTATGACGGCCAGTATACAAAATGGGAAACTCTATGACAAGAAAGGGACCAAGCAGTGACAGAGTACATGAACAACTTCCATACCCTGCGCACGAAGCTTGGCATCAAAGACTTTGAGCGGCACCTGGTTCTGAAATATTGTAGTGGCCTGCATCGGTACATCCATATCGAGATGGAATTCCTGGACATCTTGTCATTGGGTGCCGCCTACCGGTATGCTGTGAAAATTGAGCAAAAATTTAAGCAAAAGAACAAGTGGGAGTTTGGTTCGACAAACCAGAAGTAGGGTAAGGGAAACCCTAGTTCGCAAAACAAAGTACATAGCAAAGATATCCAACCCTCGGACAACCAGCCTAAGCCATAGGAGAAGAAGAGTAACTGGAAGACAAAGAAAGACACTGGAAAATGGTGTGGGCTCCATAAGAGTCCCACGCACAACACTGATGAGTGTCGTGCGAAACAATCCCTGCTTACCGAGATGAAAGCACCCGAGTCAGATCCAGGATCTGAATCAGAATCAGATACAGATCATGGAAGGAATATCATTGAAGTAGAACCCAACGTCACCATTGCCACCACAAAGATCCAGCCCGACGATCTAGAGGAGAAAAAATAAGGGGAGCGCCTCTTCCACTCGCAGATGTGGGTACAAGGGAAGCCATTACATTTTATTGTTGACAGTGGAAGCTAGAAGAACCTGATTTCAGTAGAGGTTGTCAAGCTACTGAACCTGCCAACATTGCCACATCCACAACCATATAACATTGGGTGGCTCACTCCAGGGTGAGATATCTGTGTTAGCCAGCAGTGTCGCCTACCATATAGCATCAAACCCTTCAAAGATGAGGTAATGTGTGATGTTGCTCCACTTGAAGTTTTTGATGTTCTTTTAGGTCAACCATATATGTGGAAACGCCATGCTGTGTATGAATCCAGGCCTCGTAGTGTCATTGTTACTTTGAGAAAACAACGCTACCAGATACCAGAGGTAGTTCCCACTACCGCAGTCTCTCTCATCACAGCTAAGCAGTGCAAGAAGGTGATTTCCCAGAACGACAAATTCATCCTCCTGATGATTCATCCAGAATAGGGATGATTTTAAGGATGGAAATTTATTTTAAAATGTAGAAACTTTGGCGAATCTTACTAATTATTCATATGCCAACTATAAATGTTTGGCGATAGTTTTGTAAAAATATTCAAATTTCTAAGGATTTTATATAGTTTTTATAAAATTTTGGTGATTTTTAAGGTAAAATAATTGTATCCTATAGAATTTGGGCGAATCATTTTTAAAATAGCGAATCTTGTTTTTGGAAAAACTATGGGAAATTAGCCCATGAGCGAAATTTAGCCCCTAAAATCATCCCTGGTCCAGAAAGGAAATGAAAGACCACGACCACATCTACTGCCTCTACACAGGGTCACTCTGCACAACATAGACAAGTAGACAAGATCATGGAATCATACCAGGACATCTTCACTTCCCCTGCTGGAGTGCCGCTCCATTATCAGGTCAAGCATTCCATTGACTTGATACCCGGGGCACCTGTGCCAAACGGGCCAGTTTACAGACGTTCCCTCATGGAAAACGAGGAGATCAAGCACCAGATCGAGGAATTACTCCAAAAGGGGCATATTCGACCAAGCTCCTCACCTTGCAGGAGCCCGATTGTGCTAGTACAGAAAAAGGACGGGACTTGGCGACTCTGTATTGATTACAGAGATTTAAACAAAATCACCATCCGGAATCGGTATCCTATCCCCCGAATCGATGATCTCCTTGATCAACTAAAGGGTGCCAAGTATTTCATCAAGATTGATCTGAAGTCTGGTTATCACTAGGTCCCAATGGAGGTGACTGATGTCTGGAAGACTGCCTTCAAGTCTCGGGAAGGCCTTTTCAAGTGGTTGGTCATGCCTTTCGGCTTAACTAACGATCTGGAAACCTTCATGAGGATGATGGATGATATACTACGACCATTCACCAATTCTTTTGTGGTCGTCTATCTCGATGATATCCTCATCTTCAGCAGAATGTGGGAAGACCACTTACAACATATTGAGGAAGTCCTTCGCACCTTGCGACAGCACAAGTTATATGCCAATCTCGAAAAATGCTCATTCGGGATGAAGGAAAATCAGTATTTGGGATACATTGTGAATGAACAAGGTGTACATGTGGATCCGTCCAAGATCCAAGTCATTTGCGACTGTTCGACTCCAAGGACCATTACAGAGCTCCGCAGCTTCCTAGGGTTGGCCACTTTTATCGCAGGTTCATGTTGGGGTTCTCTAACATTGCTTGGGCCCTTAGCAACGTGACCAAAGGTGGGGCTAAAGACAAATTCTTTTGGACCCCTACTCAGCAACAAGCATTTGAGGAACTTAAGCAGTGCTTATGTTCAACGCCCGTCCTTACTCTCCTGGATCTGCAACAACCTTTTGAAATTGAGACAGATGCTTCAGATTATGCTGCTGGCACAGTCCTCACTCAACATGTCCATCCAATGGCATATCACAGTGAGACACTTTCAGATACAGTTCAAAAGTACCCCACCTATGACAAGGAAATGTACTCCATTGTCCAAGCTTGCTGACAATGGAAGCATTACATCTTAGGCAAAGAGATGGTTATTCACACTGACCACAAGCCCTTGCAGTTTGTGCAAACACAAGGGAAATTGCAAAATGACCGCCACCAAAAGTGGTCTGCATACCTGCAACAATTTCACCTGAACATAAAATATAAGAAGGGCAACACCAACCATGTCGTTGATTTCCTCAGTCGACCGCCTGTGGCTGCACTCACCACAATGCTTAACTCTTGTGGCCATGAAACCTCTGGGTGGTCTCACTTATATGATAGTGATCCTGACTTTTCGACCACCTATCGAGCAGTTTGTGTAGACACTCCCATGACTGATTTTCATCTCCAGGATGGACTATTATGCCACCTAGGCCACCTCTGTGTTCCTTCAAGCAAGCGCACGAAGTTGATCTGGGAAGCGCATTACATTCGGGTCGCAGGGCACTTTGGCACTGAAAAGACAATAGCAGTGTTGCAGAAGTATTTTTATTGGCCAAAGCTCTGACAAGATGTCAGAAAGTATATCAGATCCTGCACTGCTTGCGCCATCGCCAAACCATCCATTAAGAAGTAAGGGTTGTATACCCCTCTTCTTGTTCCCAATGGGCCTTGGGAATCTATCTCCATGGATAACATGCTAGGACTTCCTCGAACCAAGCATGGGAATGACTGTGTGTTTGTGGTCGTGGATCGCTTCTCTAAATTGGCCATTATGTCTGCCTGCAAGAAAAGTATCTCTGTCGAAGCCACTGCTAAGATCTTCTTTGAATGCGTCTGGGTACATATCGGGCTACCCCAGACTATCATTTTAGATCGCGACAGCAGGTTCCTTAGCACATTTTGGTCCAGCCTCTAGTGACTTATGGATACCAAGCTCACACATTCGACAACCTTCCATCCCCAAACTGATGGGAAGAAAGAAGTAGTGAATCGCATGATTGTGCATATCCTGTGGATGTATAATTCTAAACACCCCCGCACATGGGACGAGAACCTTCCATATGTTCAACATAGCTACAATAGATCCCTTCACAACTCTACCTGTCATAACCCTATTCAAGCATGCATGGGGTTTCAACCATTGGGCCCCATCGATGTAGCTCTACCCATTGCCTCCACACAGGCAACATCTTGTCGGGCTCAGACTGAGGTTGAGAAAGCCACCAAATTTGTGGAACGGATCCAACAAATTCGCCAAGAAGTCCATGACATTCTGGAAAAAACTAATGCCAAGTAAAAGCAACGCCATGACCAGCATCGGGTGCCACACACATACCAGGTGGATGATAAGGTTTGGTTGCATTTGCAGAAAGAAAGACTCACGGGACCTCATCGCAAGCTACGCCCACTTAGTTATGGTCCATATACTATCACCAAGGCTATCGGGGATAATGATTTTGAATTAAGAATCCCTCCATTTCTTGGCTTGCACCCTGTATTCAATGTTGAGCTCCTTCGCCCCTATTTTCCACCATTGTTGGACACCTTAGAAGTGGTCGAGCGGTTGGCACCAACAGAACTCAACCCTGACTGTTTGGAGAAGGAAATAGTTGATTGGATCATGGATTCACAGTTCAAGGGCACTCGCCAGCAATGTGTCCAGCTCTATCGAGTTGTGAAGGCTGGGTAGTTCCTGCATCAGGGCAAGTGGCTCACCCGGAGCCAAATTCAACTGAAATTCCCCCATCTTATCCCGACACTTGACGCAATGGGGACCATTGCTTCTTAAGGGGTGAGGAATGATCCAGATGGGTATCAGTGGCCACCCACCTTTCCATCTGGCTCAAAACAATTTTCTGGCATTTCTGGTAATCTACTATTTTTAGCAGTTTTTTCGGGTCCTGAACTTCCGGGGCCATTTTGAGGCCCTAAACGATGTTTTTTGGGGTATGTTGCTCTCGAAAAATAGCATCTACGATGTTATTTTGTCTTGGGCATTGTAGGCCTCGGATAGATCTTTCCAACGAGCTATCGTGCGCCCTAAACGAAGATCGTATGCAATAGTTATGACTCCAGGAAGTTGATGGACTAACTTACCCAAACAGGGCCCACTTGACTTTTGGCGTTTCATCTTCTAGGGTTAGGTTTTTGGTTTCTACCTTCCTTTTTTTGATAAATAAGGCCCTTCGGCCTCTTTTTGTAGGAAGCTTGGTCACGTATTCGAGTAGCCGCCACATCTCTTATCGGGGATATGCTACCACCATTCTAGCTATGTATTGTTCAACAGTTTTACAGTTTCTCTATTTCATTAATTAATAGAAGTGTGTGTTTATTGTATCACTGTGTTTTCTACAATACTATTGTGCACACTCTGTTACTTGCTTCTTACATTCCATTCCTGCATAAATCCGGATCAATTACTGTGTGTTAACTGTTGGTGAAGTTTTTCTCTTTCTTTGTTGGATGTTTATCTTTCTTAGTTATTATTTTGTTTTCTGACCTGATCATTTAAAGGGAGTTAAAGTTGCAGAATTTACCTTTGTTTACTCTGTTTCTAATATTTTAAGGATCTAAATGTTTGTCTTCTGATGTTACAATAAAGAAATTATTAATTGCTTCTTTATTCTAATTGATAATCCTACATTTTTCTACTCTCCATCACTTTATTTCGGAAGAATCCAATAGCTTCATTAACCTGCCCTATGAAAAGAATCTTTATATTTGTTCTTTGATCTCTATCTTTATAAAAAAGACCCCATATCCCAATGGAGGCGTAAACCCTTTTTCATCCAACTCGCAAAAACAATCAACACAATCACATCTAATCTAACTAACCTAACATCTGAAAAAACAAAGTTAAATCTTACAAAGAGATCCCTCTCTGAAACTGGTAGGGCTAGATCCCAGTTTTGAAGTGGTTGGATAAAGTTTCCTCTGCTAAATTTCTTCTTCCCCCTGAAAACCTCTGGGAATTTACAGAGCGTTAACATAGTGGCGACTCCACTAGGGAATGAACAATCTTTCAATCCTATGGTTTCTTTTCCCTAGACAAAGAAAACTTTATTTCTGAACAAGTCATAAAATCCAAACATATAAAGAGATAATATTCATAGATTGTTGATATTTGTATATAATTACTTTCATATTCTCTTATAAATAAAAACAAAATAGAAAATTAGAGTTTTGGCTCCCAAAAGATTTTTTACTAGATCTCATCCAGACCCAGAGTCTATAGTAGTAATAGACAATCTCAAAAAATTATTCAGGAAGAAAAACACTGCAGAGGTTTTTGGGTGTCACAGTCCCTTTCTAAGGTCCCCTTCTCTCCCAGAGAAGTTAGTTTATTTTCAAGATCTCGATTTTGATACATCTTTTCAACAGATCCTTTTCAGGAGAAAATCTGATAATTTTTTCAATGAAACAATTTTAGATCAAACTGTCTTTCAACCCAGGACCCCTGAAATACTCTCTCCCAGAGCTAAAGTTGATCAATGTTTTCGTACCAAATCTGATAAGATTGAATACCTAGTTGTGAATATTTTTCAAGCCTTATATAAACTCCACCTTTAGTCGTTAGTTGAACTCCCTATTTTGACTGTTTCTCATGTTTCTGTTAAATCTAAACAAGGTTACTCCTTTTCTCCCAGCCCTTCATCTTCTACAGCTTTAGTTGCTACCTCTCTTGTCACACAGGTTGTTGTTCAACCTCCTCCACCAATCATGGTAGTGAGATATGCCCCATTGGTTTTGGTTTCCCCTTTACATGAAATGCCTCAAGATTATCAAACCAAACTCCCTCAGTTTGATAGTACTAGTCCCCTTAATTCACAACAACATGTTGACAAAATGAACGATTATTTTGATTTACAGGAAGTGGATGAAGTTGATGTGTAGATGAGACTATTTGCATAGAGTTTGATTGGAGATGTAAAAAAGTGGTTCAAGGCCTTAATTGTTGCTACCATAACTGACATTGTTTTTTTTCATCAAGCTTTCCTTAACAAGTGGGAGTTGAAGAAAAATCCTCTCCAGATCTTGTCAGAATATGAGAACATCAGACGAAACCAAGGAGAGACAGTGCAAGACTATTGCACTCATTTAGACAATCTGTATAATGCAATTCCAACTAATATCAAGCCACCACAAGTTTTGGAATTAATAAATTTCCCCAATGGATTTCACGCAGATATGTCTTATCAACTAAAAGAGAAAAATGTTGCAAATATGGAAGACATGCACAAAAGTTTCGTCGGTGTAGAAGCAAATATTTTGGCTAGAAGGGCCAGGAATAAAATAGAAAGGAGATTCAGTATCAAAGAAGAGCCTTCTTCTTCCTCATCATATGCCAAACTAGATTTTCTAGCCAGATCTATGGATAAAATGATGGAGAGATTCACTGTAACTGATAGAAACCGACCTAGGGAGAATCAAGCTGCTCCTCAAATTTGAAACCCAAACTTCAAAAGAAATCCACCTTAGATTAGGCAAAGAGATCCTAGAGATCAAAGAGAGTAGAGAGGGCCTGATCAACAGATTAGGCCTCCCCTCTAGTAGAATTACATTGATGATGGGGAGGAGGTAATCGAGGAGGTTGATGACACTCATATAAACCTAATGGGTGATAACGATCATGATCATGAATCCATTTTCCTCACTCAAGAAGAGCACGAGATGTTCCTCCTTTCACAACTCGAGGTAAATGAGGAAGCCAAGGAATCAAAACAGTAGGCCTTTGAGAATGTTATAATGGAGGTTCACAGGCAGTATAACCTGAGGAGTAAGAAAAAAATGATAACTCTCCAAAGAAGGCTATTGAAACCAAGAAATCCTTGGAAAACCCTCCCAAGAAAGTCCATGAGAGAAACAAGGTTGGACCTCACACACAAAAATCTATAGAAATACTACAAAAGGAAAATCAGACTGAAGTCTCATCAATTAGTCAACTAAGTGCACCCAGACATAGAATTCCGACAGATAAACTAGAAGTACCAACCTTAAGAAAACCTTCCACTGCATTTAGCCTTGAAGGGGAACTAGCTAAACCAAACATTCCCATTCCCCTCTTCGAGCTAATGAATAAGAATGCTTAAAGGTCATAGGTGATTAAATCTTTGAGCATCGAACCTAAGATAGGTACTGTTATAAGCAAAATCTGTCTGTAGGGACGGATCTGACCTATCTGGTTGCGAAGCCGGTTACATCCCCTTTGGTAGCTCAGCACGAGGCAGAGACTACCCGCACCTTAGGTTGTCCTTCACCTGAGGCGGTAAAGAAGGAGAAGAAGAAAGGTGAAAGACTTACAAAAAGTCGTTCTCAGGACCACCCACCCTGGGTGTTATCCTTCCTTAACTTCCTGGATGGCCGAAATGGCATGGGGGATGAAATTTATGAACAATGGGATGAAAATGAGCTTGCTGATTTTTATGACCCCTTTTGGGGCAGCCACCTGTAAGTTAGTGAGCGAAAAGATGATACAATGAAAATGTACAAGATTAGATAATTACAAAATAACAATTACAACATTCAACCCAAAAGAATGGGTTGAGACTTTTTGCGAACGGCAAAGCCGCCATGTGCATGAAAGTCTCAACTAATTCCTTGTATGGGGATGGGAGATTTAGTGTTTAAAATACAAAGACGTGATTGTTGTTTACACAAATATTTAACCAGATTTTTTATCATGAATTTACAAGTACATCATTCAAACTACTTACACAAATTGAACCTATAAACATTGATATGTATACCAGAAATCTTTGGGGTGAGTGAAAGTGATGATTAAAGAGTATGTGAGAGTGATTGGGTAAGATTTACCTATTGAAAATGTGTGTTTTTCTTCGCTGCCCTATTGGCCCCTTTGCCTCAAACAGGTCTCTAGGTGGTCCCCAACCGCTTGAGAGAAACAGAATGGGTGACCGGATGTATCCTTGCAGGCAAACAACGAAATTTTAGTATATATGTATGGAAAAAACTGAAATAACATAACAGAAATTTACATAACAGAAGTATATAACAGCCAACTAAGATGGTTGTCCCATGAGGGGAGATTGACCAAAATGATCCATTTTCCTGTTTAGGACAGCAAGGTTAATGGTGAGAAAATATAATAGAAACATATATAAACGAAAAGATGAAGCAAACAAGTATGGACAACCAGCTATGAGGTCTATTTAAGGGTTCTCCTAAGGGGCCCTAGGACTCCCAGCCACTAGCTAAGGCTGAAAATAATTGAACACTTCAGAAAATCTGCACTAAAACACATTA
>ML778318.1:308400-331175 GCA_009831015.1 Picea engelmannii | reverse complement strand
TCATCTCCTACTTTGTAATTTACCATTGTGGCTCTTTTATCGAAGGAACGTTTAACAATGTCTTGCTTCTTTTGGAGGTGTTGGAATGCGTCTTTTCTTACCTCTTCTAATTTGAGGAGTGTGTCTAAATG
This sequence comes from Picea engelmannii, assembly GCA_009831015.1. Lineage (NCBI taxonomy): Eukaryota > Viridiplantae > Streptophyta > Pinopsida > Pinales > Pinaceae > Picea > Picea engelmannii. Next base: position 331,044 of record ML778318.1, on the reverse strand, counting down.
ATGTTGTAAGGGATGGAAATCGTCTTCTGCTTCAGCAATAGCCAACCTCAAGGCTGGAATTTGTAAGTGAACATGTAGGACAGCAGGAGTGCCATACACCAGAGTGTAAGGACTTTGGCCCGTTGCTGTTTTTGGAGTTATGAGATCAGCCCATAAAGCAAAGTTTAACTTTGTGTGCCAATCACGCTTGTTATCCTTGACTGTCCTCTTAAGGATTCGAATCAGATTTTTATTCGTTGATTCGGCCAAACCATTACCTTGGGGGTAATAGGTGGAAGATCAAAAAAGTTGGATGCCGTATGTAACACCAAGGTGTAACATGACATCAGACATGAAAGCTGATCCATTATCAGTTAATATCTCAGCAGCGGTCCCAAAACGGGATAAAATGTTACATTCAACGAATTCTACCACTTGTTGACTCGTAGCATTCTGAAGAGAGATTGCTTCAGCCCACTTTGTAAAGTAGTCTATGGCTATTAAGATGAATACATGACCAGCGATGGACGGTGGTGAAATCGGTCCAATAAAGTCCATGCCCCATCTTGCAAAAGGGACTTGGACTTCAATAGGTTTAAGAGGCAAGGCAGCCAACTTTTTCTTCCCAGTGAAGCATTGGCAAGCTTCACATTTCCGAACAAGTAAATGGGCATCTTTGTGGAGTGAAGGCCAAAAGTAACCTGCATGTAGAACTTTTGTTGCAGTGATTTTGGCTGAAAAGTGACCTCCACAAACCCCAGAATGACATTGTTCAAGTGCCATTTGGGCTTGATCAGGAGTTAAGCATCGTGACAAGACCCCATCAAGGTTTCTTCGGTAAAGGATTTGACCTTGTAACACATATCGGACGATTTGTAAACGAAGTGTTCATTTGTCTTTAGTATCCATGTCCGGTGGGCACACACCATTGATCAGGAAATATATGATAGGTCCATACCATGGTTGTGAAGCTAACTCAATTTCGTTAACCACTTCTTCAAAAGCAATCAAGTCATCTACTTGAGGTGGTTCAACTATGACCGAGGGATGGAATCGGGTTAGCAATCCATCCAACCCTGTTCCCCTAATGGTTTTCGTTGGCTTAATTTCCAAGTCATACTCTTGCATACGCATGATCCATTTGGACCACTTACTATGCAATTCGGTTTGATTCAATGCAGTGACCAAGAGTGATGTAGGCACAAAAACCTGAACTTTATGGCCTTGGATGTAATGTCGAACTTGTTCCAACGTTTTATACAAGGAATAGCCATGTTTCTCCAGTGGAGAATAATTCAGTTGGTGGGGCTTTAAATTTTGGCTTACAAAGGCGATTGGTCTAAGATTTTCCTCATGGTCCTTTTGCAACAAGATTGCAGAAATTGTCTCCTCTGACGAATTAGTGTACATGACAAAGTATTTAGCAGGGTTAGGACTGACTAATAGAGGGGAAAAAGAAATGGCTTTCTTAATGGATTCAAAATCCTGACGAGTGGGAGGGTCCCATTTGAACCGAATGTCTTTCTTCATAAGTTGATTTAGAGGTTTAACTACTTGAGCAAAATCAGGAATGAAGCGTCTCAGGAAATTTATCTTTCCAAAGAAAGATTTCATTTCCTTTTTATTGGTAGGTAAGGGAAGCCTTTGGATTGCTACCACTCTCCCAGGATCAACTTTTACACCTTCTGGAGAGACGATGTGACCCAAAAGTTTTCCCTCCATAACACTGAAAATGGTCTTCTTAGGATTTAAAGATATGCCAAACCTACGACATCTAAGGAGTACCTGCCTAAGGTGATCAAAATGACTACCTCGTTCTTTGGAAAAGACCGTGAGGTCATCGAAGTAAACAACAATAACCTTACCCAATAACCCTATGAAAGCAATGGCCATGGCACGTTGAAAGGTGTTCCCAGCATTAATCAATCCAAAAGGCATCTTGTTATATGCATACGTACCCCAACGAGTGGTGAAGGTGGTTTTATGACTATCAGAAGGATCAAGGGCTATTTGATTGTAACCTGAGAAGCCATCTAAAAGGGACATCATTTGAGACCCGGAGACTTGTTGGAGAATCTCTTCCATAGGTGGGACAGGGTAATTGTCTTTTAGGGACACTCTATTCAAATGTCGAAAGTCAACACATAAATGAATATCACCAGTTTTCTTCCTAACAGGAACTAAATTAGATACCCATTGTGAGTAACGGACATGGTAAATGACCCCAGATGCCTCCATCTTATCCAATTCAGCTTTAATTGTTTGTTCCAAGGCCGGGTTGTTTTTTCTCTGTCTCTGTCTATAAGGTTTTGAGTCAGGGATTATGGGTATGGCATGGACTATCTCTTGCATATCGAAAACATTGAGGTCTTGATAGGACCAAGCGAAAACATCCTTGAATTTTGTCAAGAGTCCCGTGACTTGAGCGACCTCAGAAGGGGAACACTGTGCACCTACATAGACTGGTTTTGGATCTTTCTCACTTCCCAGGTTAATAGGTATGGCTTCTCGCACCTTCCTAACAGATTCACTATCTATACTAGGCACATAAGTAGTGGCATCATCGGAATCAAACATGGATTCCAATGCCGACAAACCAGGGGGGATCTTATTTGTTTTTAATTGGATTATGTCCCCTGTTTCCTCTTCCAACTCATGGTTGATATGTAAATCTTCAAATTCCTCCTTGTTTTGAAGGAATCTACAGATTTGTTCATCAGTATCAAAAACTTGCCAAGAATCGACATTATCAGGTAACGCAGGCCTATGTAAAATTTGGACTTGTATATCTTCAATAGACCTTACAAAATCCGAGGAGAAACAAGAACCAGCCAAGGCCAAAGTGTCGGCTACGTGGTTTGCGGCCCTAGGCACGGCTTGAATGTTGAAATATAAGAACTTCTCAATAAGTTCCTTAGCCCTCCGATGGTATTGTTTGAGGCGTGGGTTGTGAACTTCATATTTACCTCTAATTTGATTCACAACCAATTCATAATCCCCACTCACCAATAAATGGCATATCCCTAAGCCTAAGGCCTTTTGGAGGCCTTGAACTAAAGCTTCTTATTCAGCCATATTATTAGTTTTAGGGAATTCTAACCGAAAAGAGAAAGGGATTGCGTTTCCCTTGGAGTCACACAAAAGGACACCAACCCCGGATCCACTCTTGGATTTAGCACCGTCAAAATCCATACTCCACACCATTTCTTCCAACTTAGAATGAGGGACATGTACATCTTCCTCAGATAATACAACGTAAGTACCCATACTTGTATCTTGAAAAGACACATGTTTCGTATTATAGGAAGCAGGTATAATCTGCTCTCGGTACTTTGGTTCCCTCTTAATAACTACTTCAACACCTTTATGAGGAAAGGTGAAGTGGGTCCCCTCCATGAAGTAATGACCTTTTTTAACTCTGGTGGACCACTCTCTCCCTAAAAGCATTCCATATGCTCAGGTATATCCACTACGATGACATTTATGAGCATACTCACCTCTGGGGCTTGGTCGTAAGCAATGGATAAGTCTTTAATGTAACCGATGGTTTCTACAGTCCTAGAATCCAAAGCTAACAGGTCTTTACATGGGCCTGTGCATTCAAGACCTAGTCTTCTCATGACTCTCAAAGGCATGACATTGTGCCTCGCTCCTATGTCAACGACACAGTTATGGAGCACAAAATCAAAAATCAAAATTGAGATATAGAAAGGAGGAACTCCAGGGTCTAAATCAATAACATCGTATGCTTCCCTAGGTTGAGAAGTGGACTCTTTGGAAAGAGGAAGTCTCTGTTCTATTCGTGGAGTAAGGGGTGCTTGTAGAACACGTGAAAGGTTTTCGAACTGAGCGGGTGTTCTAAGAGCATCTAATAATGTCATGTGGGCGGGAACCTTCGCTAGATCTTCAACGACGTTGTAAGGCATCGGTGTTGGGAAATAAGGCGGTGGATTATTAGGCAATTTTACCTTGTTTGGGGTCCAAGGAACCCTGTTCCTTGTAGGGGAAGGTAATCTACCATTTGCGGGAAGTTTTCCCTTTTCATTGTCCTTGGGATCACTTTTGGCTTCTTCCACCCCTTGCGGAGTGGTTTTAGGGGACTGGCTCCTAGTCTCTATAGCAAAGCTTCCGAAAGAAAGAAGATCATCATCACAGGGGATAGATTCTTCCATGTTAACTTGGTCATTTTGGGAGGTGGAAGCAAGTTTGTTGTTTACTGGAGGTAAAGGTGCTTTTCCGCTTTTAGACAATTCCACGTGACGTGTATATGCGTAACAATACTCAGGGTCATGGAAGTCTTGGCAAAAGTGGCACCAATCCACTTTAGCAGCATGTTTCCTAGGAGTAGGAGTAGGAGAGAAAGGAGGCCTTGGCCTTGGAACGGCAGAAAACTACATGTCATTCACCTTTCGATTAAGAGAAAGTATTTGGTTGTTCATGTTCATTAACAACTTGAGTGTTTCTGAACTTTCCCTTTCTTCAATCCTCGAAGTTTGGGTAGGTGGAGGTTCATACCGAGGACCCTCATTTCGAGGTAGATCATTCCTAGGTCTCCCATTAAAATGGGGTTGCGCCAAAGGTGAAGGAATCATACCGGATTCCTCCATGTTTCTTTCAATTTCCAGGGCACTAGTCTTGGCTGCATCTAAAGTTTGCGTAGATTTATCTTTTAATATATATTTCACATTCAGATTCATGGCGGTCATGTAATAATGGAACAAATTGTTCCCAGATGGTTGGGAAGCAGTTGGGATCCTATTCAGGGTCGAGGTAAAGCGTTGATTAAAATTTCGTATTTGCTCACCCTCATGGATGGAGATGGTCGTGAAATCCCTGAGCAGGGAAGCCACATCATCCGCCCCTTGGAAATGTTTCTTGAATTCTTGGATCATAGTGCCCCAATCTGGGATACTATCATTAGGAAGCAAGCAATACCATCTCGCTGCTTCACCTTCGAAGGTTCTCACAAAAAGTCTAATGATGACATCAGGAATTGTTATGTCCATAAGCGCTAAGGCATTATAGAAGTTTTCTATATGTTCTTCATCACTCAAAGTACCAGTGCCACTAAACTTGGGAAGTCTATTTGGGGCATCTGCAGGTATGTCATGAAGAGGTCTACCCAACCTCAAAGGAGTGCCAGGTTGCCATGGCATTGCCATCGAGACAACTATGGGCTGAACAACAACAGTTGTTGAAATGGTGGGAGAAACAACTTGAGGATTAGTAACTGTTGTTGGATTAACTAAAGTTTGCTTTAGTAAGGGGCTTTGAATAGGAGAAGAGGAAGAGGGTGACTCAGTTCGCACTGTAGAGGTAACAAGTTTCCCTAGTTTCCCAGGTGTATGTGTCTCACTACTAGTTTTCTTTCGCGAACTTTGACTTCTTGTAACCCTGGGGGACACTGTTTCTCTAGTCTTAGGATACTTGCGCCCTGCCATCTTGCAAGGGGCCAAGTAAGTACTTTGAGTACTTAGGGGTGTATCACCGACAATCCTACTCTTTCTAACACAATGTAAAATAACCCAACTAAAACGAAGCTTTGCTTCTTGTTCTTCTCGAAGTGGAAGGTAAGGTATGACAGACTTATAATTTCTCGCGTGAGTTCGAACAAGTGAAATCGAAGACCAACAAGGTAAAAAAGGAAAGGAAAACTCAATGGTATTTATAACTCCCAGTTGCAATGGAAATTGCAAGGAAACTGAACTATAATGAGTACCAAAGAAAATTCCAAAGGGTCACTGAAAGATCTTATCAAAGTTTGTCAACAAGTAGGAAAAGGACCACAAAGAATCTGGGTCCAATGTTTAGTACAAGTTTGGGATACAAGCAAATTTAAAGAGGTTTGCAAGCTCCCCAGTGGAGTCGCTAGAAAAGGGCAGGTGTTATAAGAAAAATCTGTCCGTAGGGACGGATCCGACCTATCCGGTTGCGAAGCCGGTTACATCCCCTTTGGTAGCTCAACACGAGGCAGAGACTACCCGCACCTCAGGTGGTCCTTCGCCTAAGGCGGTAAAGAAGGAGAAGAAGAAAGGTGAAAGACTTACAAAAATTCGTTCTCATGACCACCCACCCTGGGTGTTATCCTTCCTTAACTTCCTGGATGGCCGAAATGGCCTGGGGGATGAAATTTATGAACAATGGGATGAAAATGAGCTTGATTATTTTTATGACCCCTTTTGGGGCAGCCACCTGTAAGTTAGTGAGCGAAAAGATGATACAATGAAAATGTACAAGATTAGATAATTACAAAATAACAATTACAACATTCAACCCAAAAGAATGGGTTGAGACTTTTTGCGAACGGCAAAGCCGCCATGTGCACGAAAGTCTCAACTAATTCCTTGTATGGGGATGGGATATTTAGTGTTTGAAATACAAAGATGTGATTGTTGTTTACACAAATATTTAACCAGATTTTTTATCATGAATTTACAAGTACATCATTCAAACTACTTACACAAATTGAACCTATAAACATTGATATGTATACCAGAAATCTTTGGGGTGAGTGCAAGTGATGATTAAAGAGTATGTGAGAGTGATTGGGTAAGATTTACCTATTGAAAATGTGTGTTTTTCTTCGCTGCCCTACTGGCCCCTTTGCCTCAAACAGGTCTCTAGGTGGTCCCCAACCGCTTGAGAGAAACAGAATGGGTGACCGGATGTATCCTTGCAGGCAAACAACGAAATTTTAGTATATATGTATGGAAAAAAATGAAATAACATAACAGAAATTTACATAACAGAAGTATATAACAACCAACTAAGATGGCTATCCCATGAGGGGAAATTGACCAAAATGATCCATTTTCCTGTTTAGGACAGCAAGGTTAATGGTGAGAAAATATAGCAGAAACATATATAAATGAAAAGAAGAAGCAAACAAGTATGGAAATCCAGCTATGAGGTCTATTTAAGGGTTCTCCTAAGGGGCCCTAGGACTCCCAACCATTAGCTAAGGCTGAAAATAATTGAACACTTCAGAAAATCTGCACTAAAACACATTAAACAAATTAAACCAAGCTGTTAGAACATGAAAGTGAGCAAGTTAAACCCAAGGAAGCAACAACAAACACCTAGCTAACCAATCCCTCCTGGAGATAGCTAACATATCAAGCATTTACCACTACCCCTCAACCCTTAACCAACAATTGACACATCCAACAACTAAAATTCAACAAGTACACACACACAAAGAATCTTATAAATTTCAGCAAAGCTTTGTTACTATATTCATCCTCTCTTTTTTACAGTGCCAACCCTCTTATTTATAAAGGAGAGGTGAAGGCTTAGGGTTAGGTCACAAGACACTTGTCACTTTTGGAAAAGTGACAAGTGGACCAACCCTAAAGTACTTTTGTCTTTTTACAAAAGGTAAACTTATCCAAAAAGGGAACATTATCCAAAAAGGGGATCTTATCCAAAAGGGGATCAAATCAGATTTGACTTGACCCTTCAATTACATAATAATTTACAATCCAAAAGTAAATCATACGGAAGTTTACATTACAAAAAGTCATTTTGCACAAAATGACAAAGTTTGATATGCCACATCACCATTTTCCATTGGGATTTGTGCCATCCCAAATGCTCTTTGATTGTTTCCATGATTTGCAGTTGTAGGTGATGTGTTCTAGGATAGTACCTGGCCATCCATGGCTGTCGGATTCACTGGAATGAAGGCCCAAGGTGTGGGGAATTGTTGGGTTTCTTTGGAGGGCAAGGGGATTTCGGGCTTTGGCCATTGTAAGTAAGGAAATGCCCACTTTTTAGGCACCTTTCAGACCTGATTATGCCCCCCCTTTGCTGCCTATAAGTTTCCTGTGAGCTGGTTAAAACATGACCTTGATTTGGGCTTGTTTCGGCAAGAGGACCTCATGGATATGAACTTTGAGAGGCTGTTCCTCTGTACCAAACAGTCCAAAATATATTCTTCAATGTTCCCATGCTGTATCTCTGTCCGTTACCTTTCCGCTGCCTTTCGTTTGGCGCAAATCCGACTCCGGATGAGTGAGATATGGCCCCGGGAAGGTAAGCGGATGGAGCCGGCCAATGGGCTGATCAGGTAAAATATTTGGAATTGGAGTAAAATTCTAGGTTGGACACCAGAAATGACAGGCTGCTATAGGCCTGTATATCTGTAGCTGAAGTGGGTATCCCTCACTGGGCCCAATTTGACCTCGGAGGCCCCCAATTAGACCTCTTTCCGGTGTATGCTTGTAGGGCCAAATTGAGTCCCTGTCGCTCTGGGACATGTCACTAAAAATCTGGGTGGAATTTGCTGAGGTGAATGGCATGGGTGTGTTCTAGACTCCGTCCCGGTCATTTTGACTATTTACAGGTGAAAATCCGCCTCCGTACTGGGAAGTTATGCAATTAAAACGTCCAATGACCTTGGGGGGGGGGGATTAAATTTTGATATATAGTTTAAACTATATAAATAAAATTTATTAATATTTTTTATAAATTTATTATAAGTTTTTAATAGTAATTTCATTAAATATATATATACCATATATATATAAAATAAAACGAATATTACAAACAAATAATAAATTAAAATAAAAAATAAAAACAAATTTAATTTAAAATTTAAAAAAACTATATTAAAATTTAAAATTTAAAACTTTTATATATTTAATTTTTTTAATTTAAAGAAATTAAAACACACAAAAGGTTAGCCCGTCGCCCCTAGTCACCCATGTGATCGGGGCCAAGCTCCAAGGGGCCACGGGGTTTTGGGGGGTAACGGTGGTAGTGGTGGTGTGGGCGGTGGTCGCGTGGGAGGGAGGAGCAGAGGGCTCGAGTTGTGGCTGGGCGCGCGCGCGGGTAGGGGAATGGAGGAAGGCGGGGCTGCGTGGTGGAGGTATGGCAGTGCGGGAGGGTGTGGAGGAATGCAGCGTGCAGAGGGGCGTGGGCAGAGGGGAGAGAGAGGCACGCGCAGAGGTGGTGGTGAGGTGCAGCATGCGGGAAGGAGGAATGGAGGAGCTGCGTGGAGGTGGAGTGGGGATTTGCGCGCGGGGAGAGGTAGGAGCGAGCAGGAGGTGTGGCTGCGTGTAGGGGAAAAGGGGTGCATGGGAGCCGAGGTGAAGCTATGTGGAGGGGTGAATGGGGATGGGACTAAATGCAGCGCGCAGAGGATGGAGGTCGAGAGTGGTGGAGGGACGAGGAGGCCGAGGGCGTAGGAGGAAGGGGCCAAGTTTCCAGAGGTGGTGGTGGTGGCACCTAGGTGGTGGACGGGCGGCCAGCCACCCAAAAATTATATTTTTTCAAAAACTATAGGGAAAGTGGGTCTTTTTGGAAATAAAACTGGACCAGAGGTTTCAGGTTCAAAACACCTGCCTTCCATTAAAACTTTGGACAATTTTTTAGCTTTCTGGGCAAAGAAAAATGGGAGGGCTAGGGTTCAAAGGCCAGAGATCTCCAGTAACATGCCCAGGCTTGTAACTCCAATAGATAACCTCATAATTTTTAAAATTCTAAAGGAGCCCTGGAGGCTTGGGCAGAATGCCCAAGAGGGGTTCGAATCCCCTCTCCTTTGCATCTTTCAGCACATAGACCACTTCAGACTTAGCAACCAGCAAGAAACTAATTCTAAACCAACACACAATCTCATCTTTGAAACAGGAAAACAAAACTAATTTCTTCTTCCAGAACCTCAAAACAACCAGCAATTATCTTATTGGTTTTTTGGAAATGGCATGAATGGATTACCTGACCAACTGTTGGAGATGGCAGCATGAAAACTGGTTGTCCGCTACTGAATTCTTTCTGCTGCCTAAAATGTCCCCTTGCTGCCATGACTGTTGTTGCAGATCTCTCCTTCCTCTTCCAAATTGCCAAAATGACTTGGGAGAGAGGAGAAGGGAGGTTTTGTTTTTTTTTTAATTTTCTCAAAAAAAACCAATTTTCCCCATTTTGCATGAGGCTACGTGCCCATGCCCCAAATTTCCAATTTTTCCTGAAAATTTTTATAAAACATTTTATTAATTTTTTAATATTTTTGGAATTTTGTGCAAGTCAAAGTTTGACTTTGACTTTGACTTTGACTTTGCTGCAGCTGATTCAGCCCAAAAATGTTGACTGGAGAGATGAATTCGGAATCGGATGCAAGTCACATCGTTGGAAAGGTCTTGACGAGGAAATCAGGAATATGTCATCACCAACTTGAGATAATGCCACTTAAAACCCTTGACTTGCTGGTGGGTCCACATGACACCTAATCTTGCGAAAGGTGCCAAATCGTCATACGATATCCGATCGAGGAAAATGAGGTACCGTTGGAAAGGTATCGACGATTAATTTGAGGAGGTGACAATATAATTTTTTTCCAGGGTCATTTATGACTGTCTTAGTTGTTATGAAACCCTGTCATGTGAGTTGAGGGACCCCTTTTTGCCTAAAATTATTGGCCAACTTGTGACAGCTCTAACCAAGCCATATGGAGTCGGAATGAGGAAAATAAGATGTCCTTGGAAAGGTGTCTGAGTCTATTACAGTGTGGCATCACTGAATATCTGATTTATAACTCTTTACCCACCAATTTTAAATCATGAAGCACTGCAACCAATTTGATGTCCAAAAGTGGTCATAAACTTGCGAAGGCTCGTTCTCACTAACCGGGGGTCGAAACCAAGCACAGGATATACCGTTGGAAAGGTCTCACACTGCGCTACACCATGTCGGTGTTTTATTTTCCCTTTAAAACCATAATATGAACAGAATCAGACCAGGAAGCTACAACTATTAGTTTTGCCCATTCGGGTGACTTTGACTTTGCGTGCCTCATATGGGTCATACTGACTCGGAATCAAGCTCATGATAGCTTGTTGAAAATCTTGTTTCGATCCCTACCACTTGGAAGTGTTGTATTACTTGAATAGAACAGCCTTGACATGAGGAAGAAATGTCATGGGAAGGCCCACAAATCCCTGAGTGCACCAACTGATACTCTTTCAAGGGTAGAGGCCATAGTAACTATGACCCCGACCATTGTCTTTGACTGGAACCATAGCATCAAGGGGTGTTTATGGAGAAGTAACTGTGTAAAACACCATGTTGAGCCCAAAGAAGATTTTTGGGTCAACAAGTACTAAGGCTTTGAATGTTTGATCTACAAATCACTTAGACATAGTAAATCTTGTTGATGACTGACCAGATCTCCTGTTTGGTCCTGAATATGATTATCAAACTGACAACGGTGTCCTGGCCCCTTTTTACATGAGCCTAGACATCCATGATCTGATATTACACAACGTTATGCTGGATTCAGGTGTCGCTCACAACTTGATTCCCAAATCCATGATGGAAAATTTGGGGCTCGAGGTCACCAGACCCTACAAAGATTTGCATTATTTTGATTCCAATAAGGTGACGCAGACCCCGAACCCTCGGGCCAAGATCCGTGTAGGATCGTTCTAATTCTCCTCTGAGTCGGATTGACTCTTCAATTTCCCTACGGGAAATTATCACACACACAAGAGTGTATCCACAGGTCCTTCTTGAAAAACTCACCCTATCCACCTTAACTGCAGGTGTGAGCCTTACACTTCCATACAACCATAACCTGGTCCTTTTGCAAGCACCTTTAACAACTCACGTGTTCGTGGGTCGAAGACCCTAGAATTTTCTTCACCAAACACCGATACCCAACATGCGATGGGATATGGCTCCTCCTTGTTAGCTCCCTTCACACGTGACCACTGACTAGGGCTAAGTACTAACCTCACTCGCAACTCACGAGTTTGGGAGTTGAAGGCTTAAATATATGGGCCCTTCTTTTACAAAACTCTGAGATGCGAAAGTCAGAGAAGAATTGACTCCTTCAACACTTCTCGCAGATCGCAACTTCGCGAGTTGATTTGTTGAGCCCCTGTGCTCCTTTCTTAAGAGAATCTGAAGCATGAGAATTCAACAGGGTGTTGACTCCCTCCTAGGTGACAAGTGTCCACCTGTCAACCACGTGGTCCCCACTTGATGGACACCCACATGTTTTCCCGAGACCTTCACCCTTGGCTCTTCGAGAATCCTGCAGTCGAAACTGATTCCTCCCAACCTTCAAAACCCCGATACACGATATAGCGAAGAGGTATTGATCCGATGATTTCTCCTTTCGAGATCTCATGGGTAAAGACTCCCGAATTCTTTCCCTTTTCATCCCCAGTACCTGGAATGTCGAAATGGGCATTCAACCTCCCTTCGAGAATCTCCTGATATCCTGATAATTTACCATGTTTCCTCCTATTGGATGGTCTCAATTCCTTCAGGATTTCGTGACCCCAACGGAACTGATCACTGGTCCTTTGAACTCTCAGTATCCAAAATGCTGGTAGCTCCCCGATCACTGCCACATGTCCTCCATAGATGGATGACCCTGATCACTTCAGGACTTCGCAAGTTGTGAAGTTGAAAGACTCCTTCATTCCTCTCCTCAATGCCTGAATCCCCTAAATACGAGGATCTCATGACATGCATCCTCCAAATATGGACGACTCTGATGTCTTCGGGACTTCGTGAGTTGAGACTTCCTGTTTCCCGATTCTTACCTCTCGAGCTCCCGATGTCTGAAGCTCTGATGGATTTCGGATATTTTCCACACATCCTCTCCATGATGGATGGTCTCTATTCCTTTGGGATTTTGTGGATCGGAAATCCATGATGCAATGAATCCAAGTCCTAGTTTCTCTAATCCCCAAATCATGAAACAGTGGAATTCTCCTACGAGATTAACTCACGTGTAGATTCTCCCATATTTGATGACTGTCAGCTATCCGCTCGATATCTGATGGCCTAGATCTATTCCTCATGTGCATCACTTTCCTGCCTGTGCCTGGACATGAAACTTCAATGGTCTATATCTTCCTCTAGTGCCCAAATCGACGACATCTATAGCTCCCTCCTGAGCTTATGCTTCTTCCTTCACCTTGGAAGATTTTCCAATTATCAAAGGCCTCGACCCTTGTCCCCTGCTTTGAAGCTTGTGACTTCGGCTTCTATCGACATTCTTGAAACCACTGACCCTCTTGAGCTTCTTGAACTCAAACCCTCCAAAGGGTTCTCCTGATGTTTTCTTCTCCTCCTTATAGCTATGGTCCTATGCGTGAAATCACTACTCCTCTTGAGCTGTGTTCTCTTTGAATCCTTAAAGGATTCTTCGACCTCTGCACTCCTTGTAGGGTCCCTGCACACACGAAGGTGTTATCCATCCTAAGATTTTGTATTGCTCAGACCTTTAAGGGACTTAACCCTTTTCTCTCCCTCAAATGGATATTTGGTGCCCTCTTAGCAACCACTTACTCAAGAAACTCCTTGCTGAGTCTGCAGGGTGTTCAGTAACCCTGTGAAGGTCTTCTTCTTTGGATGCTCCTCTATTCCAGAACTCAAAGGAGTTCTCTTTGTGCACACAGGCACCTTCTCAGTGCCCTCTTAGTAGAGATATATAGAATCCTCAATGATTCAATATCCTTTATGAAATCGAACCAGAGTTTTGCTCCTCAATGAAACCCGTGCATCTGCTCAATGCCCGCCTGGTAGAGTTTCTCCAGATTTCTCTTAGTGACTTTGTTTCCCTTAATGAACTCACAAGATTTATCCTCTGCACTCAGTGAGCTTGCTCGATTCCCTTATGGAAGAGCTATACATAACTCCTTAGATATTTTGACTTATGCTATGCTTTCCTCCTCTACACAGTCCCACCTCCGAGGTGTTCAACAACCTTTAGGTTTCCTCTTTGAGCCAATGACTTCGGATGGTGCACCCTCCTGCCATGTCCTTGCCCAAATTCCACAGAATTCAGGACTGCATCTATGGACTGGCTTTCAGAACCCTCAGCGTTCTATCACACCCTCTTGGTATGAAGCCTCAAAGAACCCCAAACCTGAAAGTCAAAGATCCCACAGATAGCAAAACCTATCTGTGCCTATAAATACACACTTAATCATACATCTACAACATATCATAAACACATAAATACATTCATTCATGAACTCATAAACATATGGACAACAACATGCAGGAAAAAATGCTCTCTTTGTATTCATCTGAAAATGCCTCTTTACAATGTGTTTGAGCTCAGACTGCAATAGAGTCTCAGCTCTTGTCTCCTCTGCTCTCTATTCTATATATCTCTGTCTCTGACTCTAAACAAGATCGAAATCTCTTTTACATGAGGGGGCTCTTCAAGCTCTTCCCTCCATCCTCATCAACCCTTTTCAATTACACTTAAATTTACATTGACTGGACTGTCTAGTCCAGATTGGAGCTAGATCCAACCTTACAACCATTTAAGGCTACTCCTAACTAACGCCTACTCAAAGGCATGGATCTATGGCTCTACGACCTTACATACATTAATTACATTGAAATCAAATTCAAAATGTGAGAGGACTGGTGCCTCTCTTCCTTGAATTCACTAAGTGGGCAGTCTGGTTGGCGCATGGCTGGCTTGGGAGCAATGCTCTTGCATCATACTCCTCTTCTGTGAAAAATTCATGAGCTCCTGCTCATGAGCTTCCCATCATCATTGTTGAAATCCACTTGGATCCCAAACAACTCTTTGAAGTTGTTTATTTGCTCCACTTCTTTGTTGGTGTTGTTGTTGTTGTTCTGCTACTATGGTAGACCCTCTTCTGCTCAGCCTTTCTCTACTGGCAGTCTATTGTACTGAATTCAACATCAACCTCCTGACCTGCTCAATCACCTCGTCCAGCTATTGTCTTGGCTGGCTCTGTCTTTGCAGTCTGCTCGACTGCATTTTTTCTCTACAAATGGGCAGATCATCATGATCTCCCATGTCATCCTCTTCATCCTCTGTGGTACTAAGTGTCCACTCTACTGCAAAGTTCAACTTCACAGTCCTATCATTGAGTTGTTGCTCATATTTTTCCTATGACATCTCTGTTGTTGCCATATCTCTTTGTGTTGGCTGAAGTCCAACCTCTCCATGCTACTCCTTGGGCTGGTATGCTCCTCCTGCATCTACCTCCAACTTGACTTGTTGGATGTGCATTCTCTACACTATCACCCTTTTGTCCATGGTTTCAATCATCTCACACAGATTAGAAAATCTCATGTTGTCTGCTTCTTCTTCTTCTGCTGGTGCAAGATCCAATGCTGCAGTCATCTCTGTTTCAGCTTCTTGGCTGAAACATTTGAGCCATTCCTCGGAATGATCATTTCCTTCTTCTTCTTGGGAAGATTTTGATATTTTCTCCAACTCTTCCTCTTCTTTGACAGTCTCTGCTAGATGTCTTTCTATTGCTTCTACATCGGCAACACAAACTCTCGCCTCAACTGGGATACCTGGCAGGAATATTTGAATTCCTCCAATGATCAAAATGTCCTTCTAATCCTTCTCCTCTATTAGATATCCTTGTTGATATGAACTCAGCTCTGAGCTCATCTGCTCTCCCTTTCCCTCCTGGAAATATGGGATTTCTCTGCTTCCCCCTTGGTAGTCTATGAGATCCTCAGATCTCATCTTATTGCCCACCTAGAAATTTGAATTTCCAGTCCTTCCCTCTTGGCAGTCTATGAGACCCCTCAGTGATCTCAACGTATTTCCCTCTTGGAAACATGAAATTTCCCTACTTTCCTCCCGACAGTCTATGAGATCCCATAGTGATCTCACCTCATTGCCCATATGGCAATTGGAAATTTATGTTCTTCCCTCTTGGTAGTCCTTGAGATCATTTTGTGACCTCAATTCATCCTCAACATCACTGAGATTTCTCCCAGCCTCTGGTTCACACACATGAACCATCTCTTCTTCATCATCCATGAGGCTTTCAACATGCCTCATCCATCTCTTTAACAACCTCTGTTATTTTTGGCCACTAATTCCCTGACTTGCCATTTTACTTTTCTTTTCATGAGCCATTCATACACCCAATGTGATATTGCATCCTACTGCATCTGTAGTGAAAGTTCCTCCATCCTCACTCTGATCTCAGTGAGCTCTTTATCCACCGAAGCTTTGCTCGACTGTTGATGGTTCTTCTTCCCATCGCATATATTGCCTTTAGTATCCATTTTCCTGCCTTTTGTCTACCCTCTTGGAAAACCTTCTTCTATCACTTTGCAACCCTAAGTGCTTCCAGCCTTCCCCTACAGTCCTCCTGACTATCTCCTTGACTACTGCGTACCTGTGAGAAATCACCACAGAGTCTCAATACTCTACCTTCCTCTAATACCAAACTAATGTGTATCAGAATACTCTTTCTCCTCTCGCATCCTCTGCCTACAATATACAAACAGAGTCAAGATATGATACCACAACTAACGCAGACCCCCGACCCTTGGGCCAAGATCGCACATGATCATTCTAATTCTCCTCTGAGTCGGATTGAATCTTCAATTTCCCTATGGGAAATTCTCACACACACAAGAGTGTATCCACAGGTCCTTCCTAAAAAACCCTCCCTGTCCACCTTAACTCCAGGTTAGAGCCTTACACTTCCATACAACCATAACTTGGTCCTTACTCAAGTGCCTTTCACAAATCATGTGTTTGCGGGTCGAAGACCCTCGACTTTTCTTCGCCAAACACCGATACCCGACATGTGATGGGATATGGATCCTCCTTGTTAGTGCCCTCCACGCATGACTATCAGCTAGGGATAAGTACTAACCTCACTTGCAACTCATGAGTTCGAGAGTTGGAGGGTTAAATCTCTAGGCCCTTCTTTTACGAAACTCTGAGATGAAAAATTCAGAGAAGACTTGACTCCTTCAACACTTCTCGTGGATCACTACTTTTCAAGTTGATTTGTTGAGCCCCTATGCTCCTTTCTTATGAGAACTCGAAGCACAAGAAGTCAACAGGGTGTTGAATCCCTCCCAGGCGATGAGTGTCCACCTATCAACCATGCGTTCCCCACTTGATGGACACCCACGTGTTCACCCGAGACCTTGGATCTCAACTCTTCTGATGCAAGAGCATCGCCAATGTCAAGCGAGCGTGGGGCAAGCACCAATGCATTTTGGGCACATGATGAATTGTTTAAAAACAATTGTAGATGGATGCACTAAACGTAAATGTAATAGTTAAGGAGCAACGTACTTATAGATTGTAATCAGACCTTGAGAGGCCCACTCTCATCTAAAGGAATAAGAAGGCATTTATGTTAGTTAATATTAGTAGGTATCTTTGAATTCTCAGATTTGACAGTCTTAGGAGCGAAGGGAAAATGGATATAGACACCCTCATTGTATTATTGTATGATAGTGAAGAACATTACCGAGAGAAGAGCATACAGAGCGGGAGCAAAGAAACTGTGTTTGAAAAAAACCCATGTACAGAGATTTGAGTTAATAGAAGAAGTCTTAATTCAGATTCATGGTGTTGTATTTGTTTCTTGTATGTGTATGTTGAATGGTATGTTCATGGTTTTACTCTTTCTTTTATACATTTTCTTTCTATGTTGTGTATGAATGATTTCAGGATTATGTTTCAAGTTTGAGAGAGAAAGAGTTAGGAAATGAGTTTCAATTGTTTTTCTGTCTGAGCGAGAGTTCCTACAAGGAGTGCAGTTGAATTGTCTGCAAGGAGTGCATTGACAAAGGGTTCGGAGGTTTGTCTCTGAAAGCTCAGATAGGATAGCTTTTGTCCTCATTTCCTCAAAAGTGTAGTTAGGCACAAAAGTCGCGAAAAGTGTGCACAGGCCAAGTGAAGCTTCAGGGGTTTGTAACCTGAATGACTTGTTGAGAGACTGCTACTGTAGGGGAGTGCGCAGAGTCGAAAGGAGTTCAACACTAGAAAGTGTTTGAAGGTCTGCCGCAAGGAGTGGCAGCAGGAGTTTTCCTGAAAGACTTGAAGTCGTGGAAAACCTCAGAAGGGTTTGAACCTTTAAAGTCATCGAAGGGAAGCAAGAGGCTAAGTGCCTTGAAGAATTGAAAGGAGGTGCAGTGATGGCATGCTGCAGGAGGACAAGTTCCACGCAGAGAAATATTTTGTTTAAATTTCATGGAAGTTCTCAAGGGAAGAGATGGACGATCGAAATTCTCCGTAGAGAATTTGCGAAGTCCCGCGATTCGTCCGATCTAACAGAGAAGAAAGGGGGTTATGAATATTTCCAAAGGTTCAAGCTCAAGAGATCATGAGCCGTCGGACTTCACTTAGATACCCATCAATCATGGGATCTAACAGGAGTTGCATGGGGGTTAAACCCTTGCAAGAAGAACGAAAGTCCCGAAAGGCATTGGGATATCAGGACTTCAAAATTCAGGATATCAGAAGTCTTGAGGACAGGAGATCTAGTCACTTCATAGTGAAAACCCTAAATTTGATCTGAGTCATCCATTCATTAGGAAACATGGTGGAGATCAAGAACCCATCGGTATTTCGGCTACTGAGGTTTTGAGTTGACAGAGAAATTGTGACATCAGGGAATCCCAAGTCACGAAATCCCGAACTTAATCAGGAACGTCCATCTGTTGAGACACGTGGTGGCGATCAAGAGTCCATCGGCATTTCACATGTCAGGACTTCAGGGATCAAGAGGACATGATGCAGAACATTTCGGCATTTGATTTCATGAAATAGTGAAATGATTGAGGACCATCCATCATAGAAGGACGTGTGGCAGAAATCCAAGAGTTCAGAATTTGTGTGGGGCTATAGAAGCCAGCAGGGTGGACAGGTGGTGTAGTTGTCGACAAACAAGTCAGTTGCGTTGACCATTTCAGGGTTTCGTGAACTGAAGTCCCAAAATATTTGCATTAAGACTCGCGAAGTGCGAAGTCCCCAAAAGGCAAAAAGTTTAGTTGTGGGCCAGCGCTGGGAATCGTGTCAGAGTTCGACATATCAGGATTTTGGCAAATAGAGAATCAGGATTTCAGGGTTTGTGGAGCAGAGTTTCATAACATCGCAACTCGTGAATTCACAAAAGCCAAAAATCTGAAATTGATATCAGGATTCGGAAATTCAAAGTTTGTGTTGACATGAGGTTTTGGCATCGAGTGTCTCGAACTCCCGATACGCGAAAATCACGTTGACCGTTGGATCAAGTGGGGAATCACAACCATCGATTTCTTTTGGTGACCGAATGTAAGAGTTTCGGTAATGCAGGAATCGGGATTTCGGAGGTCGAGGGGATGAGTTGCATGAAATTTCAACTCTCGAAATTGCGATAAGGGGAAAGGCGATATAGAGAGAGGAAAGGCCAAGTGTCATCATTTCGGGTTTCGGGGATCTGAGAGACAAGAAGCTCGACCACAGGACTCGCGAAATATTCAAGTCCAATCTTCTGAAGTATAAAGGGGAAATTCCTCAAAGTTGTTTGTGGGTGCAGATTTCTTGAAAGGGAAATAGAAGGGCTAGTCAAGATCTTTGGGCCAGAAGAGTGGAAAAGATCATGTGCGGATCCTGATCTGTGGATCTAGGAGAAAGGGGTATGCGTCATCTTCACGACTCCTGCAGTCAAAACTAATTCCTCCCAACCTCTGAAACACCGATACACAATATAGAGAAGAGGTCATGATCCGATGATTGATCCTTTTAGGATCTCATGGGTGAAGAATCTTGAATTCTTTCCCTTTGCATCAACGGTACCCAGAATGCCGAAATGGGCCTTCAACCTCCCTTCAGGAATCTCACGATATCCTGATCGCTTGCCATGTTTCCTCCTATTGGACGGTCTCGATTCCTTCAAGACTTTGTGACCCTAATGACACTGATCACTGGTCCTTCAAACTCTCGGTATCCAATCTCCCGGTAGCTGCCCGATCACTGCCATGTGTCCTCCATAGATGGACGACCCTGATCGCTTCGAGACTTCACAAGTTACGAAGTCGAAAGACTCCTCCATTCTTCTCCTCGATGCCGAAATCCCCAAAATACGAGGATCTCATGACACACGTTCTCCATAGATGGATGAATCTGATGTCTCCAGGACTTCATGAGTCAAGACTTCTTGTTTCCCGATTCTTACCTCTCGAGCTCCCGATGTCCAAAGCTCTGATGGCTTCCAAATACTTGCCACGAGTCCTCTCCATGATGGATGGTCTTTGTTCCTTACGGATTTCATGGATTGGAAATCCATGATGCAACGACTCTAAGTCCTGGTTGCTCTAATCCCCGATTCCCGAAACAGTGGAATTCTCTTGCGAGATTAACCCCCATGCAGCTTCTCCTAGATCTGATGACTGTCATCTATTTGCTCGAGATTTGATGACCTAGATCTATTCCTCTTGTGCAACACTTTCTTACCTGCACCTGGACGTGAAACTTCAACGGTCTAGATCTTTCTCCAGTTCCCGAATCAACGACAACTGTAGCTCCCTCCTGATCTTATGCTTCTTCCTTCACCTTGGAAGATTTTCCAATTATCAAGGGCCTCAGCCTTTGTCCCCTTCTTTGAAGCTTGTGACTTCGGCTTCTGTCAACATTCTTGAAACCACTAACCCTCCTAAGCTTCTCTAACTCAAACCCTCCAAAGAGTTCTCCTGGCCTTTTCTTCTCCTCCTTATAGTTATGGGCCTGTGTGTGAAAGCACTACTCCTCCTAAGTTGTGTTCTCTTTGAATCCTTAAAGGATTCTTTGACCTCTGCACTCCTTGCAGGGTCCCTACACACGAAGGTTCTTCTCTGTTGCTTAGACCTCTAAGGGACTTAACCCTTTTCTCTCCCTTAGATGGAGATTTGGTGCCCTCTTAGCAACCACTTACTCAAGCAACTCCTTGCTAAGCCTGTAGGGTGTTTAGTAACCCTGTGAAGGTCTTCTTCCTTGGACGCTCCTCTATTCCATAAATCAAAGGAGTTCTCTTTGTGCACACAGGAACCTGCTCAATTCCCCCCTGGCATAGCTATATAGAACCCTCAGTGATTCTATCTCCTTTCTGAACTTGCACCAGAGTTCTCCTCCTTAATGCAACCTATGCATATTCTCAATGCTCACTTGGTAGAGTTTCTCCAGAGTTTTCTCAGTGACTCTGTTTCCCTTAATGAACTCACAAGAGTTCTCCTCTGCACTCAGTGCGCTTGCTCAATGCCTTCTTGGCAGAGCTATACAAAACTCCTCATAGATTATGCCTTCTATTGTTCTTTCCTCCTCTACATAGTCCCACCTCCGAGGTGTTCAAAAACCTTTAGGTTTCCTTCTTGAGCCAATGACTTCGGCTGGTGCGCCCTCCTTGCACATCCTTGCCCAAATTTCACAGAATTCAGGAGTGCATCTATGCACTGGCTTTTAGAACCCGCAACATCTTGTCACACCCTCTTGGCATGAAGCCTCAAAGAACCCCAAACCTGAAAGTTAAAAACCCACAGATAAAAGAACCTATATGTCCTTGTAAATGTACACTTAATCATACATCTATAGCATATCATAAACACATAAATAAATTCATTCATGAACTTATAAACATATGGACAACAACATGTAGGAAAAACTACTATGTTTGTATTAATCTGAAAATGCCTCTTTACAATGTGTTTGAGCTTGGACTGCAACAGAGTCTCGGCTCTCCTCTCCTCTCCTCTCTATTCTATATATCTCTCTCTCTAACTCTAAACAAGATCGAAATCTATTTTACATGAGGGGGATCTTCGAGCCCTTCCCTCCATCCTCACCGACCCTATTCAATTACACCTAAATTTACATTGAATGGGCTATCTAGTCTAGATCAGAGCTAGATCCAGCCTCACAACCATTTAGGGCTACTCCTAACTAACGCCTGCTCAAAGGCATGGCTCTATGGCTCTATGACCTTACATACATTAATTACATTGAAATCAAATTCAAAATGTGAGAGGACTGACACCTCTCTTCCTTGAATGCGCTAAGTGGGCTAGCTAGCTGGTGCATGGCTGGCTTGGGAGAAATTCTCCTGCATCACAAGGTTAAATGTATAGGCCTGATCAAAGACTTGTGCATTACATTAGCCCAGATCCCAACAAAGAGTATGGTAATGGATATAGTAGTTGCAGATATTCCCCCAAAATACGGTATGTTACTGTCAAGATCATTGGGAGCTAAGATGAAAGGAACCCTGTAGCTAAATATGTCCTCTGCCACCATCCCAGTATTTGAACAGTAGAGAAGACTATATCGAGAGACCTTGATGAAGTATATGGTCAGTAGTCAGGAAAAGCCGCATAACTATCCATTATACTCTGCACACTTTGATCTAGACTCTTTCATTCTATACAACGATGGTGATGTGGAAGAAAAAAATGCTCATCTGGAAGATGTGTTGGACACACCTACCACACTTAGAGGGGGGGTGAATGAGTGTGGGGCTCTTTTTCCCAAAACTTCCCTCTTGAACAAAAACTCATCAATTAGCATTCAACATTTATTCATTACCCATTTTTGTCATTTATAACCATTTATATGTGAGCACATATCAACAACATATATCAGCAATATACCATCAACAAGTCATCACCACAATGAACACAAAGAACACAAGATGTATGTACAATTTTATTTTTATTACGGACTACAATCCTTGGGGTTTATCAGAAACAAATGAATAGAGTACAACTCTACAAGATCACCAGCTCTATATGCAAGACTCATCTTGCATTCTCAACACCAACTGAGATGAGACAACAATCCTCAACAGATATCAATCTGTACCATAAACAAGAGCATCAACCATGCACCAACCTGTGCCAAACAACCTGTAATCAACCTGTACCATAAACAAGTGCATCCAACCA
>ML778318.1:243246-299593 GCA_009831015.1 Picea engelmannii | reverse complement strand
ATTCATCTTTAGTTTTTCAAATTTCAATCTGTATGTTTGAAGTTTGGCACCTTTTACTTTCTCATTTCCTTCATAACTGTTAATAAGTTTATCCCACATTTCTTTGGCAGTATTAAGATGCATCACCTTTACAAACTCAACTTTAGCAAGTCCGTTCAAGATAGCATTCATCCCCTTAGCATTAAAACTAAACTCTAACTTGTCATCCTTGTTGTCTAGCACAACAGGCTTTGTCTAGAGGGGGTTTAGAGGATGAAGTCCCTTCATGACTTGTCATGTTTAAGCTTACAGATCTACCTTTAAATAAAAGGAGCTAGCTCTGATACCAATTGTTGGAAATACTAAAACAACTGAGAGGGGGTGGGGGGGTGAATCAGTTGTATGTGAGATTAAACAATTTTATACTTATTAAACTTTGTTAATCTCTCTTCATGTGGTCATCAACAATATACATCATATGAATAGTAAAAATAAAGACCATAAAGGGAGAAAACCTCTTCTTCTTCGAAATGATAGGCAGTCTTTTTCAGTTCTGTACATCATTTACAATTGAGCACCAACTCAATGTGAGGATGCTACCTCTGTTTTACAAGCTGCACCTTGTTTGAGAGCTCCAACTCTCTGGTTTCTCTAGCACCCACTAGAAGGAAGCACCAACTCCCTGAGTATTCCAACACCAACTGGATGGAAGCACCAACTTCCTGAAAGTTCCAGCACCAACTGGATGGAAGCACCAACTTCCAGTTACATAGTCTCCAACCTGCATAACAGAGAACACCTGTTCTCCCTAGCACCACCCTGCCTCCCTTGTTTCTCTGGCTACAACCAGATGGAAGTTACAACTTCCTGTGTTCAAGCCCCCACTTGAACTTCTGAGGACAATAGTCCTCCCAAGCACCTCCCAAGCACCCTTCAATATCAAATAATAAATACACAGACAACTTATGCAGATAAATCACTTCTTACCATTTTTAATCTGTTCTGTAAATCCGATCTTCAATAGATTGTTCTGCAATTCTTCTCTTCCTCAACAGGTCAGCTCTGCATCACATTCTTCTATCATTCTGTTCTTCTTCTTCTACTCTGTCTGTCATTTTGCTTTGTCTCTCTTTCAAATTTCATTCCATTCTGTATATCTATTGAAATTTCATGCTCAGCCTCTTCTCCGTTCTTACTGTTTCATGCTTTTTCCATTTAGAACGACCAACCAAATTCAGTCTCGCTCATTTTCTTTTATACACGCTTCCTTGACAATTCCACTTCCCCTTCCAATAGGTAATACAAGGACATTTGTCTTGGCAACTGAAACACTAACCAGTTTGTCATGATCAGTCCATTTCTCTTAACGAATTCATAACTGAAGCGTTAATGTATGAGAAAGAACAACAACCCTCCGATCACTTTCAAACCTTATCGACACCGTTGGATAATATTTATAATTCTTGCCTTTTTAACCAGGTTTAAACACTTTAAAATGCTAGTCCTCCTGAGCTTATCTCCCGGTCAACGTGACCATGACTCCGTGACCACAACCTTACCCCGTCGGGGCTACGGGGTTTGTGATGCCTCAATGCATACACCCGCGTGATTCCCGATCGTCCAAATCCTGACATTCCTTTCATATGCTAGCCCTACTGGCTATAGGCCTTGGCCGAAATGACCGTCAACACATGACCTCGGTCAAACCTCTCATCGGGGTTTCGGTGTTTTCAATGTCACCATGCTCATGCCTACGAGATTCCTGATCCTTCGATTCCCGATATCCCGATACGCATCCTGTTCACCTTCCACCTGTCCTCCACTGACTCCTGGGTGGCCCACAGTCTATATGCTTTATCAGGAAATCGCATATCGCAATTTCACAATGTTTGATGTTCAATGTTCTTGTCAATACCAAAACCCGATCGTCCAAATCCCGACGCTTCGTTACGATGACAGCTGGCCTCCACTACGCCACCGTCCTCCTTCGTTGTTGTGCTGACATATGGCCCCCACTCATCGGGGTTTCGCGGATCGCGATTCTGACTTGCAAAAAACTCTTGTTAACGGGATCCCCAATTTTTCGATGAATAAAATGTCGATGGCGCCTTGATCTTCGACACCTGTCCCTCAGATGGACGGTCTCGATCCCTCCGAGATTTAGAGACTTTCGATATCAGGTGAATTTGTTATTTCAAAGTCCCGATCACCGATGCCTCTGCTGACGTCACACATGGTTTGACACGTGTTAGATCCTGCCACGTGTCACTCTGATTCGTGACTTATATGTGCCTGATGTGTTGAATCTGCCTGACACCTGTCATTCCCTGGTTGTGCCACATGTCCCTAGCTGACGTGGTCTGCTGTCGTGAGTTGGATCAACGATCTAGATCACATATCGATTCTGACGGTTCAGATTCAATCGCGATTTCGCATATCGCGAAATCAGGGTTTTCGTTGCATTGTGTTCTTTGCATATTGAAATCCCGATCCCTGAAACTCCGATGAAGAAAATCAATGGTCCATATCTCATGCTTTCTTTAATGGCTACGATCAAATCATGAAATCGCATATCGCGATTTCGGGGTTTTTGTTGTCGAGTGAATTGGACATTTCAAAGTCCCGATCCCCGATTCTCCGATGGCTTATCTCTCTCGCAGCTTCTACAGATCTGACGGTTGTCTGCCTTTCAAAAAATTATAATAGGATCCAACGATCACTGACTCTTCTCCTCCCGATTATTGTTGCGCTGCTATTCATTGCTATTGTCATCACTACAACCACAACTGTACTTGCCATCAATGACAAGTATACGCTAATTTGTTGTCTGTTAACTGAATTTGCCAACAACATTCACTTTTCCCCAACCAACAATACATGACAGACTCGTGGCTTAGGTTTTGGGAATGCGTGAGGGTGTACAAAGATCCCATGTAGAGACTTAATGGTCATGTAAGCATTCCCTAGAACAAACACCGAAACAAAGGTCGATCATGGACACCCGTGAGTTCAGACGGAGGATGGAGAATGGCAAAGTGACTCAGGTGGAGAATGGAAAAATGCAAGAGCAAACAATTTTCATGTGAGGGTTTCCTTCACGGTGCATGGGTAAGAAAATGTAGATGTAGAGGAAAAACAAGTTCAAACCGGTATCATGGTGAACTTAGGAAAAGGATGACAGAATGAACAAACCACGCCCACCCCACGACTAACTTCTATAGTTTTTTAACTGCATGTGCCTGGGTCAACACATGTCACCCATGAATTTGCATGCACTCCATCAACATGCGTTCCTCTCCAAGAACTTAGGACAAAACATATATTTCACATGGATTTTTTTTGGAATAATATTAAAATATTATTCCCAAGGACTTAAGCCCCTAGGCTGAACACTCAGCCTCTCTTTCCAACCTTCCAGCCCCTAATCTCTTACCCAATATGTGGAAGCTTAGTCCCCCATCACTCATTCATCATGGTCGGTCTACACGCAGTGGTGTTTATATTTTTGATTAATGTTCTGCATGATTACATATACAAAAGCAGGATCTCGGCCTTAACACTTAGGCTCTCCGACCTAATAACACATAATCCCACCATCTTATATAAAATTGGCTCACTAGACTATAAAACATAATTACAATTCATAATGCAAGCTTTATACTTCATAGACATGATTTACAACAGGGCTCGGCCTTGGTGACATTACAATCCCCTCTTCTTATTTTTTCACTATCCTTAGTGCAACTTTACACTGCATCTGCAAGATTTTCAAAAAAATTCAAAAAGATGTGGGTACTCTACCCGCATAACATCTTCATGCTCCCATGTTGTGTCCTCAATACCATACCAGGTCCACTGGACCTTTACAAGCCCTATAGCTCGATTCCGGAGCTGTTTGTTTTTCCTGTCCAATATGTGCATAGGATGCACTTGCAGGACACCTTCTTGTTCCACCTGAATCACATTCCAATCGATAACATGATTAGCATATGCTAGATATTTATTAAGCAATGAAACATGAAACACATTATGTATAGTCATAGATGCATGTAATGCAAGCATATATGCAACTAGCCCAATCCTTTCCAGTATTTCAAATGGCCCACAAAATATGGTTGCCAATTTGGCGCAACTTCCCAGCTTCAGGGAACTCTTGTTAGCTTTCACTTTCAGGAAAACATGTTCACCCACTTTGAACTCTCTATGGGTTCTATTCTTATCAACATAACGTTTATGCCTGTCCTGGGCAGCTTTCAAATTATGCTTAATTTTTATTATTTGGTCCTCCATATCCTTGAGTAGATCTAACCCAACTACTACTCTATCAGTTGGATTATCCTAGCTCACTGGATTATTCCACTTTCTTCCATAAAGTGCTTCAAATGGGCTCATCTTCAACAATGCATGGTACCCATTGTTGTAAGCGAATTCTACCAAGTGCAGGTAGTCTTCCCATCTTGATGGTTTATCCATCACATACATTCTCAGTATGTCTTCTATTACTCTATTCACCCTCTCTGCCTGTCCATTAGACTTAGGATTATAAGTTGTACTAAATTTTAGATTCGTTTTGAATCCTTTAAGAAATCCTTTCCAGAAATTCGAGGTGAATTTTGGGTCTCTGTCAGACACAATCGTTTTAGGAATTTTGTGCAATCGTGCCACTTCCTTTATGAAAATATCAACAACATGTGTTGCCTTGTGAGTAGTTTTTAGTGGAATAAAATGGGCAATTTTTGTAAGCTTGTCCACCACCACCATGATCAAATCATGTAGCTTGCTGGTTCTGGACAATTCTGTAATAAAATCCATTGTCACCACTTCCCACTTCCACTCAGGAATGGTGATGCAGGAGCATCGCTCCATGCCAGCCGCATTAGCGCGCACGCATTCAAAGGTTGAAGAGAGGCGCAGTCTCATTTCAAATTTGAAAATGAATGTAATTAAATGTCTTAGGATGGTGAGCCATGAAAGTCGTGCTTTTGTGCAGGTTGTAGATAGGATCGGCTTTAATGCTAGATCGGTTGAGATCTAGTTCTGGATAGCAGACTAGACAGCCTTTGATTGTAATTTAATAGAGTAGGTGAACCTAGAGGAACAAGCCCCAGGTAAAAGAGATTTTCAGATCTCATTTTGAGTAGTAATGGTAGAGGAGAGAAGAGCCAAGGAAAGCTCAAGAACACCATTTGTAAAATACAGGCATTTGCCATTTTAATATCATCAGAAGCAGTTTTTCCTGCATGTGTGTTGTGTTATATGAATGTCTGTAGGTGTTCCATATATATGTTGTGAATGTATGTTTGTTAAGCATTTGCAGGGAGTTTGTGTGATTTCAGGTTGAAGGTCTTTGAGGCTTCACACCAGGAGGGTGTGACAAAACTCTGAGGTTCTGAGAGCCGTGCACAGAGGATGCACTTCTAAACTCTGAGGAGTCATACAAAGACGTGCTGAGGCACAGGACTGAAGTCATCAACTCAGGAAGAATACCTGTGAGGTTACTGAACACCTCAAGAGGCAAGGTTGTGTAGCTGAGACACAGTTGCGAACAGAATCACTAAGGATTCTATGAGGAGATCTGCCAAGTGGGCATTGAGCATGTGTATAGTGATGCACAGAGAGAAAGAACTATGTTGTGAGTTATTAAAGAAATACCAGAACCACTGAGTATTCTGAGGAGCTCTTCCAGGTGGGCATCAAGCAAGTGCAAGGAGTGCATGAAAGGAAGACAAAACTATTGAGTGTTATGTGGAAGAGAAGACACTTCGCCAGGAGGGTGTCGAGAAGGTGTGCAAGCAGGCACAACAGAGGAAAGAACTCTTTGAGTTTTGGAAGTTGGAGGAAAGGTCCACTGAGGGAACTTTCACTGGGTTGTTGAATACCCAGAAGTACTCAAGAAGAGGCTTGAGTAGAAGTATAGCCAGAAGAGTGCCTAAGTATTCTCCATCTGAGGGAGAAGAAGGATAAAATCCCCCAAGGGGTTTGAGTGTTCGAAGAAGCTCAGAAAGGGCAGCGTTGTACACGCGTGGCGAGGCTCGAGGTTGTAGAGTTCACAGAGGAACATATAGAGGTCGAGGCCTTTGGAAATTTGAATTTCTTCCAAGTCCGGGAAGAAGGCGCGAAGGAGTTCAGGGAGGAGCAACAGGAGCTGTTGGATCGGGCGGAGAGAAGAGATCTGGACCGTCGAGCAATTCACGTCCAATAGAGGAGTGCCAGGGGAAGCGCACAGGAGAGGAGGACCGACAACTGTCGAATATCATGAAGGAATCCCGTCATTTGTTCGATCGGGAGAAGTTGCGCTGAGATTAGTCTTTGGAGGAGGAGCGCACAAGGAGGACAAATCTGAACCATTGGATCTAATATCAGGTCGCCAACAGTCGTCAGATCTATGCAAGCTGCATGAGGTTTAGTAGTCAGGATATCGGCCATCGAGAAATCGAGGTTCTCGAGGTCGTGTGAATTGGAGTAGCACAAGTCGCGAAATCCCAAATGAGCGGAAGTCCGGGCTATAGGCATTGGAGAGGAGGACAGGTGTCAGAAGGATAAGTCCTGTCGTGGGTGGACACCAAGTGGCATCGGAGAATCGGGGTTCTCGACTACAAAGAACACTTGAACGTTGGGATCGCGATCCACGATATCCCGATGGTGACATGGCAGTGTGGGACCACAGGAGAGAGTGGAATACAGGTGGCATCGGGGATCGAAGAATCAAGAATTTCGAGAGCGTGAGTTCTTTGCATTTCAAACTCGTGAAGTCCGAAACTCCGACATGAATTAGGTCGTGGTCTCATGGACCAGAAGGTCATATGCGAGAAGGGCTAGCTGGGAGGATATTAGAAAAGGAGAAAGATGCCATCGCAAATTCGGGAATCGGGGATTCGTAGGGCCCGAGAACTATGACACTGCATATACCGATTTCCCGATAGGGAAATCCGATAAGGGATCGGAAGAACCTTGAAGTTCTTCGGGCCTAGGATAAAGGAAGGTCCTGGTGGGAGCAGACGTGCCCGTGGTGGCACTCAATTAAACAGTCATAAGAGCCTAAAGGAAGAATATTCAATTCATCCTTCATGCTCAATCCCTTCATGTCCACCGGACAAGACTTAACCAACTCAGTGACTTTCCTCTTGGTTTCTGTAGCCAACTGCACTAACCAAGACTTTTCATGTTTGCTTCTTGATAAATGCAAAATTTCCACCACTCTAGGGTCTACATAACTATGGCTAGCCCTTGAATGAATTAAAATAATAAATGGTTGGTTGTTAATCATACCTTCCACTTCAATCATGTGCATCTGAAATTTAGCTTGCTTTTTGTCCAGGGCCGCATAGATCCTTGGCATCCTACTACCCATGTCCTCCATTGTTTCAACTTGTTGAACATTATGGACAACTCTTGCTTTTCCATTTTTATGGGGACAATCTTTGTCCTTGTGGTTCTCTTTACAGCCCCAACACTGAATGGGCATTTATCTCGGTCTTTGTTCCCCCACTTCAGTCATTCTCAGCTCTCTAAACGATGGATGTCCTTGAGGACTATTTCTGAAAAAGGGAGGTTTGTTTCCCTTCTTCCTTTGTTCTTTCTTAAACTTCTTCTGGTCAACCCAAGCCTTCTGAAAGGTAGGATTTTCTCTTTGTTGTTCATATAAGCATTTTTCTCTTCTTATTATTTCTTCCATAGTCTTAGGATCATCATATTGAATCTTGTCACCAATGGGAGGTGGCATTCCACTCATATACCTCTAAATATTGACAGCCTCATCTTTGATGAATGGAACATACTTCAGTAATTCCAAAAACTTGTGTTCATACTCATCAATGGTCTTGTTGTCCATCTTGAGTTCGAAGAACTCCTTCATCTTTCTGTTATAGTATCTTTTAGTCAGGTATTTCCTCTCGAAATACCTCTTGGATTCCTTCCATGTGATATCTTTCTCTCTAATATGATGCACCTGTAGAAGTTGATCCCACCACATGGATGATTTTACTTTTAGTTTATACATCACAATTCTTCCTTCTACATGAGAGGAATAATTTTGCAGTTGGAAATATTTCCTCATGCCAAGAAACCATGTTTCAACATCTTCCTCCTTCTTATGTTCTCCATCAAACGTAGGAGGCTTAATCTTGTTCATCTCCCCTTTCAATTCATCCACTCCAGATCTTCAGTGTTTCTAGTAGGGGATGGGCTTGAACTACTGTGTGCTTCCTTATTGGAATGCTTTGGGGAGCGATGATGATGTCTACTACCACTCCTCGATCTTATTTTTCTCTCATGGGTCCTGCCACTCCCTGTTTTTCTTGAGTCACTCTCCTTTTCCAATTTATTTTCTAGTCTTTCTAGACTCTTCAACATCCTTAAGTTGAATTGACCTTGCCTATCCCTGACTTTCATGAGCTTTCGACTATCATCTCGGCGAGCCTAAGCATCTTTCTACAATATTTCAATGATTTTCATCATATGTCCTTCCTTATCCATCTCTTTTCCTTGCCCATTAGATTTTGACCCTTCGACTCCCAAGTTGACATCCCTTCCTTCTCTTTCATTCTATGAATTGGAGGCAATCAACACCTCTTCCATTTCTATACTCGGTGTCGATTCATGGTTGTCCTGACACTCGTTGAACTCTCCACACACAATGTGCAGTCAACCGAAGTTTGTCAGGCCTTAAACCCTTAATAAAACTACAACATTCATGAACCAATGCGAATAAGAAAATGTTTTGACTCCATGAATTTTCTGAGCTCTGTTTGGCTCTGCAATTTTTGGTGATAGACCCCATTTTCTTAATCCCCAACCCATGCATCCACGACCATGATGAAACTCTATACTACTAGGTGCTACAAGGATCTCCAAACAAAACTTTGGGTTTTGGGATTTTGCGGCTTCGGGTTTTTGGGTTTCAGGGTTTTCGTCCTAGAGGTTCTCACACTCGCTTCCCTCTCCAACTCCTCGCTTCCAAAAATTTGATTTCCTTACCCTCCGATCCCACAACACAGCTGTCACCCACCAAGGTAGTGACACATGGTGTCCTTAAGAAGGTCCACCTCACTCCCAGTGATGTCAGGGGCCCCACTACTTTTACTTTTTGTTTCATAGTTTCGGGCATCAGGAGTTCGTGCATCTACACATCTCAAACTTTCATTTGTGGAAATTATGAAATTACGTTCTATTCATCTACTTGATCCAATAGTCAAGTTCCTCTCCTATGATCTATGGTGTAGATCGTTTCAGGATTTCGGGGTTTTGGGTTTTCAGTAACTGGGAGTTCACGATTCAGCGACTCCAAATCTCTTGTCACTTCAATCCCTGCATTCTGATACGCGAGTTCTTGTACGAGATCCAATGATCCTCAATGATTTGGATCTAATGGTCTAGATATTTTTGGATTTTCATGAACTGGGAGCTCACAATGCAGTGACTCCAAATCTCTTATCACTTCAATCCCTGAATTTCGATATGGAGATTCATGTATGAGATCAATGGTTGTGAGCCTCCCCTGATCTGACGATCCAGATCTCTCCTACGCTTACACCTATCAAAGCTCTTTATCCCTAACTTCCTCGCTAGTTGGTTGGATCTGATGGCTCATGGGATTTCATCACTTCTTCCTGGAAGCTATCCATCATCTGATTCTACCCTTGTTAATATTTTTCATGATTCAAGACTTGGAGTGACCAAGAATTTGGCTTGTGCTCCAAGTTCACGATCCCTGAATTCACGAAATGATCCAACGGTTCAAACCAACCACGATCAATGAACCACATTTATTTTGGATCCTAGGGTGGTGAGTTTCTCCATCCACTAACCACCTTGCAACTTCTGTCCATCTTACGGCCCTTGCAATTTCGTGAGCTCTCCACAGAGAATTCTCACCGTCCAACTCTGCTTCTCAAGAAATTCTGGCCAACGACTTGGTACCCTCCTTTTGAACCTTCATCTATTTGATCCAACACTTCTGGTGTGGAGTTCTCTCTCTCCCTGTGGCCATATACCACACGAGATGTAGTTTTATAATACCAGTACACCTCCTGAGATTTGTAACATGGTCAAGTAGCTCGTTGACACTCATAAACATTCCGAGGTCTGAAATTAGTCCTCCAAACATAATTTCCTTCTCAAAACCTCGATCCAAAGACCACTTGTCCAGCCCATCTAGGCTCAGCATTGAAACTAGGCTCTGATACCATACTTTAATTCCCCCCATCCATCGTCCCATTGGTCGGGCAAACACTACTGTGCGAAACAACATCATTCTCATACTTAATTAATAACATGCATTTAAGTCATATTCAACACATTTAACTCAGAGTAAGAACAATATTACTGCTAACATAAATAATCCTTGGCATTAACAATAATTCATATGTGCAATAGAATACATCATACATATAAGCATCACAGGCATGCAAAACATAATATTAAGCATAAGTTGATACTTATCTTTGAAACCATGGTAATTCCACCAACTATGTGTAGGCCTTCCACGAACCTCCTACCCTTAGACCACGATGCTCATCATGGTCAACAGTGGGTCACCCCCGAGCTGGGACTAACCTCCACCCAAGGTAAGGAATCCTAGTCTAGGCTAAGGTTATAGGGAAAACTGCACAAAATAACCGGAAGGATTCTTCCCAGGATGCCTTCTTATGCCCACTACACATAGACTCTCATTCCCCACATGCCTATTCCACCCAGAAGTATACACCTTCACAAGTACATTCCATCAGTGCTTCACCTCCCTCTCTGGGTCTCAGAAACAGGCTGAATCAGGAAGTCTTAGAGCTCCATAGTTGGTGCTGGACTATCCATGGAAGAATACCACTTCCCAGCAAACTCCTTCACCTGGAAATAACTTCTCACAGGCCCAACAGACTACCTCTTCAACCGCAACCACCTCCCTCACCTAGAGAGAGTGTTACATACAGGCCAGACAACATGTTTCCTTCAACTCGATTTCCAACATAGTCGGGCAACCACGAGGCTCCACACGAACATACAATGGTCTGCAAGCCACACGTAGTCAAGCACTGTGCGACCACAATAGACCACTGGAAACATAGACACAACTTTCCAAAACTAGTGACAGACAGATGCTATAGCATAACAAGGCTCAACAATTACGGGACATTCGGTTTTCCCCAACCAACAATACAGGACAGACTCACGGCTCAAGTTTTGGGGATGCGTGAGGGTGTACAAGTATCCCACGTAGAGAATTAATGGTTCAGGTAAGGATTTCCTAGAACAAACACCAAAACAAAGGTCTATCATGGACACCTGCGAGTTCAGACAAAGGATGTAGAATGGAAAAGTGACTCAGGTGGAGAATGGAAAAATGCAAGAGCAAACAATTTTCTTGTGAGGGTTTCCTTCATGGTGCGCGGGTAAGAAAATGCAGATGTAGAGGCAAAACGGGTTTAGACCGACATCACGGTGAACTGATGTGGAGGATGACAGAATGACTGAACCACCCCCACCCCATGGCTGAATTCTACATTTTTTTAACTGCATGTGCCTAGGTTGACAAATGTCACCCATGAAGCTGCATGCACTCCATCATCATGTGTTCCCCTTTAGGAACTTAGGACAAAACATATATTTCACATGGATTTTTTTTGGAATAATATTAAAATATTATTCCCAAGGACTTAAGCCCGTAGGCTCAACACTTAGCCTCTCTTTCCAACCTTCCACCCCCCAATCCCTTACACAATTTGTGGAAGCTTAGTCCCCCATCACTCATTCATCGTGGTCGGTCTACACGCAGCGGTGTTTATATTTTTTATTAATGTTCTGCATGATTACATATACAAAAGCAGGCTCTTGGCTTTAACACTTAGGCTCTCCGGCCTAATAACACATAAGCCCACCAACTTATATAAACTTGTCTCCCCAGCCTATAAAACATAGTTACAATTTATAATGCAAACTTTATACTTCATAGACATGATTTACAACAGGGCTCAGCCTTGGGGAAATTACACTCATTGCCACTGAATATTTTACAAAATGGATCGAAGATGTAGCATGCAGGCAAGCTACTGATTGTGTTATCATTAAATTTCTAGAACATCATATTTTGTCTCATTTTGGATGCCCTAGAAAAATTATATCTGACAACGCAGCAGCCTTCCAGTCCAAAAATCTCATAGATTTTTGTAGATAATATCACATTACGTTGGGACATTTCACGGATTATTACCCGAAGGGAAATGGGCTAACTGAGTCTTCCAATAAAACCCTAGTGAATATCATTAAGAAAACACTGAAAGAAAATAAGAAGTCATGGAATAACAAGATGGTTTTTGTTCTTCAGGTTGATAGAATATCCACTAAGAGGTCAATTGACATGTTTCCATACCAGTTGGTCTATAGTACTGAAGCAGTTTTTCCTACCTCTTTAGGTGTCCTAGTCATGAAACTTTTGCAATATATGCAAGCTGAGCCGAATGATTCCCAAAGAAGAATAAACCAGATGATCCATTTGCAATAGTCCAGGGAAGAAGTATACAACAAAAATCAGGTCATCCAGGAGAACATCAAAAATATTTTCGACAAAAGAACTAAAGAAGATGGTTTTGAGTTACGTGATTTGGTACTAATGTGGGATTCTAGGAATGAATATAAAGGTAAACATGGAAGATTTGATAGCTTCTGGAAAGGACCTTACACCATTTAGGTATTTAGGGGAAATAACGTTTTTATTCTCAACAACAGTGATGGGACAAACCTGCCAGGTGGACTTGTTAATGGAAGGATGTTAAAGCACTATTCACCACCCCATTAAAGGCCTTGTCACCCATTTCCATTGTACAAACCATTTTTATTTTACTTGTAGTTTTTGAGTGGATAACATTGATCATATGGTTGAAGCCCGTAGAGAAGGCCCTCAGCCATTAGACAATGTCATCAAAATTTTCAAAATAAAGAAGATCAAATAGCTGAAGAATCTATGGATAAATCTTTCAGGACATCAGGAAGCAGGATTCTTCGTACTTCAAAAGGAGAGTACCATCCCCAGGTGGAGTCATTGTTATAACCCTATAATTTATAGGATCAACTAGTGACTGGAAATTTTATCCTTGTAATGCTTTTTGGATTTCAAATAATGTTTCATCCTGCAAATGATTTGAAATAGAAAATAAAATAAAATGAAGGAAAAAGAACATGAAAAAATGAAAAGATAAAAAAAGAGGGCATAGAAGAAAAAATGAACAAAGCCCCATGCAATAACAATGACTTGAGCCATACTGTTTAAACATGGTCAGGTCCTTTTGAATTGATGTTGATAGGATTAGTGAAAAAGATTGGCTAAACTGTTTAATCTTAGCCAAGTAGATAGGTTAGTTAATGAATAAATTTGATCAGACTATTAAATCCTGATCAAATAGCCCCAGGATAAAGTATTTTCTTAGCCCAATAGTTTAATCTGGGCTAAAGGTGTAGGCAGGTAGGATTGGACACAGGCTAACCAACTTTTATTTCAATTAAGTTTGTATGATGTTCGAAGAAAATGTATGATTCTGGTGATTGAGGTTTTTTCCTAACCTTGTGGTGACAAAAGAAAGGGAAACAACGCACAAGATCCACAAAAAGCATTAATCGTAAGTTCTGTTGCACATATTAAATCAGGCTCAGAGATTAAAGATGGTGCATAGATCTACAACAGATCTATTGGTACCTAGATCTATGGATGGAAAGATTTTTCGAACACCCCCGACCGTTCTACCTTTAATAGTGGGGGGGCGGGGGGCATCCAGAATGAAGATTAAAGATGGCGCATAGATCTACGACATAGATATTGACACCTAGATCTACGTCCAAGAATATTTTTTGGACCTCCCCGACCATTCTACCTTCAATGGCTAGGGGGGGGGGGGTCCGGAATGATGGTTAACGAGAGCGCACAGATCTACGGTCCAAGAGATGATGTGCGGATGAACAACTGACAAGAATTTATGAACCCCCTAACTGTTCTTCCTTTAATGGTGGGGGGGGTCTGGAATGAAGTGGTTTTTCTTGGTGGACCCCACCCTAACATTGCATGAATTGATTGCATTAGAACCGCTCCTCTCCAAAACCACTTACCACTTACCATCCTTCTTACATACCATCGTCACTTCATGATGTCACGCCCCACTACCTTTTCCCCTACAGGTATCATCTCATAACCCTGTCAGTTCATCCCACTTGGTCACCTGTCACAAGTCACCTCACGCTAGCCATTCTCCAATCAACAACCCCCACGTCACCCTGTTTCACTTGTCACTCGTCCTTCACCTTCCATATCACACTTCAAATGATACGTTGGCCATTTACTACTGGCTAACATATCCATTATCTTGTTGACCTATCCCTTGTGCCCAATAGATACTCGTTCACTCAAAACCAACCTCGTTCCATCATTTTCACACTGTTCACTCTCTACACACACACCAGAAAACTTTGTCCCCTCACTGATCCAGTCATAGACCCAACCATAGCCATTACTCACTAACATTTTGTTTCAATTGTAGGTATGGTTGGAAGCGATGGCGCCAAAGTCTAAAAATAAGAGGTTGAAGAAAATCCTTTCCTCCCACCTCCTATCGACCTCTACAGGATTCCATTATTCGAAAAGGATTATCTAATCTTAGAGATAAGGTGCAAATTCGATTTCGCGGAGTTGCAGTCATGGTTTAAAGACACGTTCATAGATCAAAGTGATGAAATTGGGCTCTGAGAGTCCAATATTCCTCTGTATCTCTTTCCCCAAGTCCATCATTTCAATGAATTCTCCCTCAAATGTCAATCTCATTACCTCCTCAACCAGAGGACCATACTTTCTTTGCTTGGATAATTTTTTTTCTGTATCACACCAGAGGCCATTGATAAGATGATGCAGATATCTAGAGACAAATCTGCCTCCCCATTCAACTTTGAAATCCTAATAGAGTTGTACCAGAATCTATATTTTCCTCAAAGAGCCCAGAATTTTGAGCTTTTCCTCCCACAGGATGCTTAGCTCCCCAAGAAAAACCCCCCATACCATTCCTCCCTATTCTCAAAAAACAGAAACCAAGTGATTTCATCACTTTGTTATCTACCTGTCTATTTTTCAGGTGAATGGGTGAATGAACCTATATTGGGTTTCCTATCCATTTTCTCTACTGAGGAAAAGGCCACCATCTAGTTTGACTACGACACTTTCCTAGTAGAGAACATCCATGACCAGCTGTCAAAATTTTCCACAGAGGGCATGTTCTGGTATTCCTCAATACTAGCTTACATGTTCACCTTAATTCAAGAAGGTTCTCCTTCCTAATGTAGAAAATGGACAAGGACGAAAAACCACAGGTAATAACATCTTGGACTTCACTGCTCAGAAGGAACTCCACAAAGTTCAACTTCAAACAGTTCATCAAGCAGTTTTACCATCCAGTGGTGATCATGCTCAGTGGGAGACTAGGGCCAAGGATAAATGAAGAGATCTAGAGAATCTTACACCTTTCATACCTCACAAATACGGGAGATTGGTGACTGTATCAAAATCACATAGAAATCAGAGTATACGGGTTCGAGTTAGCTCCATACAAGTTGCCCAATTATTTTCCTGTGAGGATATTTTCACTAGAATATATACGAAAAATGATAAATTCAGATGATATACACTTTTTGTCTCTGAAGAAGAAACAAAAGTTGAGTATTAAGGGGCAGACGTGATCTTTTATCTGCAATATCTGAGCTATCGGGGAAGAGGTAGATAAACATTTGAGGGAAATGAGTTTTGAAAAAAAATTCTTGTGGCACTACGATCCGTGTGGGATCATTTTGGAGATAAGAGTGAAGAATAAAAGTATCTCGTATGTTCATACACCCATTCCCGAGATAGAGAGGTTTGTAAATCAAACTTAGTGGGAGATGAACACTCTAAAAGAGGTAGAACATCAGTCTTCTTCAGTTATCATCTCGAAAACAACCACACCACAGGTACCAAAGGAGAAAAGACCTAGGAAGGACACTTCCCCTTTAGTCACAAAAGTCTCAGCTGAGGATTTCTTGGTACACACCAAAAGGCCCAAATCTAGTCATACGATTGACACAACTGGTGAAAAGGAAACCCACTCCACTACAATTATGAAAGGTGATAATTCACCTCTTATCTCAAGAAACCAGTAGATCATGTCTTCTTATTCATCCAAGAAGTAGAATGATACTTCATTAGTCAACCAGCTGAATAAAGGAGGTCCAAAATTGAGTATTTTTTAGAAGTACGATATGATCAAGAAGAGGAATCAGATGCTGACCAACAACACCTATGCTCAGTTTTGGAAGAAAATTTCCATGACACAGCACATACTATTATCATCTTTTGACAGAGAGAAAGGAAGAATGCACATGGGATTTTTTTCGGCACAAGTTCCCGATCCAAAAGTAATAACTGATTACAAAAGGGAAACATTTGAGTTCAACACCAGAGATGTACAATTAGTTGATCAAATGGATCTACACAAGCAAACAGGAGAAATGGTTTTCTCTACATTGGCAAATGCTTCTACTTGTGCTACTAAGTTACAGGTTTCTCTGAACAACGTTCATACTTAGTTAAAATTGGAGAATATATCATCTTTTGCAAAGGAAAAAAGAATTAAGTCTTTAGAATAATTGGTGCTCAAGATTGGTATGATCCTTCTAATGTGAAAGCAGTTGAGGAGATGCTCAAGAAAAATAATGTTGACATAACATCTCTGAGGAAACAACTAAAACTACAACCTACAAAGGATGCATAAGAAAAGGAGATAGTTGAGACAGAAGGATAAAATGATGAAATGCTCAAGTTGATCATGGAGCATAATGCATAGTTAAGAGAGATGGAAGATGAGCTGGAGAGATTGGTAACGGATAAGGAACATGCCACACCTATGGAATTCATTCCACTAAGTACATTTCCCCTCATAAAAGTTAGAACATGAACTATATAACCGACCACCACAACATAAATTCCATCAGCCACCCCACTAATAGATATGGAGAAAACTGTGGAGCTAGCAAAATCCATGGAAGAGATGAACTTACAAGGAACAGAAATCAACAGACTAAAAAAGGAGGTTGAGAACCTTCATGAGCTCAAGTATTCTTACTAGACAATCTACACCATGGAGAAATAAACGTCAGAAAATATCAAGTAGGAATTGCAGAAGCTACAAAAGAAAACAATGGCAAGCAAGAAAATTGCCGAAGAAAAGGAAAATATTTGGATGGATATCTCCAAATTCATAATCGAAATCTGGCCTGTGGTGAAAATCATGTTTGGGAAAAATGAATTGGTGCTAAGAAGAAGGCAAGCCATAGAAAAAATAAAAGGAGAGTTGGGAGAAATTCCCACTGAAGCCAATGAAATCATCAGATTCGTGAACTTGAAGAACAGAGAAGAACTAGAAGACCTGAAAATTGAAGACAAGATAGAGACCATCCTCAAAGTCAAGGGGTACTGACCAGAAGAGGATTGATGCTATAGTTGGAGGAGAAATTCCAAAACATGGACATTGGAGTTCAAAGGTTCTTCGACAATATTGAGTAGGAGATGAGGTGTGAAAGTTCAATCAACACACAGATCAATTAAAGTCATGTGGGTGAATCACCAACAGCCTTCCCCAGAATCGACATGAAGAATTCGACACATCATCGACAGTTCCAAAATTTTGTATCTTGTTAGTTAGTTAGTTAGACTTAGAATCTACTATGTCTTGATCATTAATGACAGGGTCATTTGTAATTTTTGTTATAAATACTCCAAACTTTGAAGTATTGAGGGTTGATCTTTACGCCCTAGAAAGTTGTAAGTGTTGTAATTTTTATCAAGATATCCTCCAGTAATACAAAGAGACGTTTCACATGATTCCTGTGTGTTAACTATTGGTGAAGTTTTTCTCTTTCTTCATTAGACATTTATCTTTCTTAGTTATCATTTTTTTTTTCTGATTTGATCATTCAAAGGGATTTAAAGTTGCAGAATTTACCTTTGTGTACTCTGTTTTTGAGATTTTAAATATCTAAATGTTTGTCTTTTGATGTTACAATAAAGAAATTCTTAATTGCTTCTTTATTCTAATTGATAATCCTGCCTTTTTTTTCTCTCCATCACTTTATTTATGAAGAATCCAATAGCTGCATTAACCTGCCTATGAAAATAATATTTATATCTATTAGTCAATCTCTATATTTATAAAACAAACCCCATAACCCAATGGAGGCATAAACCCTTTTTCATCAAACTCACAAAAAAAAACAACACAATGACAATTAATCAAACTAACCTAACATCTAAAAACTAAAAGAAAGTTAAATCTTACAGAGAGATCACTCTCTGAAACTGGTAGGGCTAGATCCCAGTTTCAAAGTGGTTGGATAAAGTTTCCTCTAGTAAATTTATTTTTCCGCCCAACAACCTCTGGGAATTTACATATATTTAACAAGATCTACATCTAGTGAACAAAGGAAGCATAGAGGAGAAGAACATATCTCATCCGTTGGATCTGAGCACAGAGGATCAACAATCATTGGATCCAGGTAGAAGTGCATGAGCCTTAACATTGTGTACACGTAGGAGGGTGGTCTTGCTAAAATTCTTGAAGTCTCGAAGTCATTTGTGATCGTTCATCATTCAGGAGGACGCTTGGTGTAAATCCATCAATTTCAGGTGGAAACGCTCTGGGAGGAACAAGCACAAATAAGTTTGAAACTTCTGAAGCATGAAGAGCCAAAGATATGGAGGGAATCTGAACCGTTAGATTCAGAGGGACACATGTCAGCAAGTCATGAGATCAAGAGAAATATGAGGATGGAATTTTGAAACAGACAGACCCCTAATAGCCAAAGAGTTGATGGTCATCGATCTGCGAGGGGACAATTGTCAGCAGATATGAGTCTCCGGGTGAAATCACTCCAGGAGAAATGAATGCATAGGAGTTTGAGACTCCCTAATATCGAAGCACTGAAGAGCCAAAGAGTTGAATCCCTGGGGAGCCGAATACCCAAAGACCCAAAGAGAATCTGGCCCATTAGATCCAGAAAGGCACGTGGTGAAAGATCGTGAACTCCGGGTGAAGTCATTCTAGGAGAATGCAAAGCAGAAGGGTTTTAAATCACCAAATCATGAACATTCAAAGCGACCAACATCCATTGGTATGGGTTCAATAGGGATCACCATATCATGAACTTCAGAGGATCGTACTCCAAGTTTTTTGAGAAGTTGAGTTTCAGAATGTTTTGAAGCGTCGAAGCCCGAAGTATTCAGGGCCATTGATCCCAAAGGAGAAATGTGGATTGTTGATCTATGAGGGGATACATGGAGGATGGAGATTCACTCCATTCGACAATCATTGGATCAGGGGGGACATGTGTAAAAATATCCGACAGTCCAGAAGGATTCTCTATGGAGGTTTGTGTTTGTTGATATTTGAGAATCTTGAAGGCCGAATTCCTGGAAACGACGAGAGTTGTCAATGTGAAGGTGGAATGCGATGCCAGATCTAGAATTCTAGAGGAAAGTGGAGGAAGAAAAGTATGAATATCCGGAGAAGAGATATCGATCATCAAGAGAGAAGGGAGTTAGAGGACTATTGTTCTGGTTAAGGAGGCCAAAGTCCTGAAGTAGAAGAACAACTGTTCATTGGGAAGGATAGGTATCAACAGATCTTCCACTTCAGAAGATAATGAGTTAGCAGTGATGAGGGTTTGAGAATTGATATTCCTGAAGGCCGAATTCATAGAGGAAATCCTAGCCATAGAT
Organism: Picea engelmannii; assembly: GCA_009831015.1. Lineage (NCBI taxonomy): Eukaryota > Viridiplantae > Streptophyta > Pinopsida > Pinales > Pinaceae > Picea > Picea engelmannii. The sequence continues at coordinate 279,843 of ML778318.1, read as the reverse complement.
TAAGGGGGACAAGTTTCGATAGATATTCTACTCCAAAAGATTATCACACAAGGACAAGTAGGAATTTGAGAATTGAGATTCCCAAAGGTCGGATCTGTGGAGGAGATCCCAACCGCAAGTTCAAGGAGACAGGTGGAAAAAGATAGTTAACTCTGGAAGATTGGTGTACGGAAGAAGGATCGGTTTGAGATTCCAAAACCCCGAAGTCCGTAATCACAAATATATCGTATCCATTGATTCAGGAGGGGCAGATTTGGTCTGTGGATTTGAAAGGGGCATATATGAAGTGACAACCCAGACATACCGTCAAGATTGGGAGATGGATGATCCCATAGTATTTCATGGATTAAAGGTGTGTGGACTCTAATAGGTAACCGCACGGTCATGTGAGGTCATCTCCAAAGGTCACATGCAAGGAAGGGGCTAGTGGAAACGAGCTAGCACCCGTAATTTGAAGAGCGCCCAGAGCGCACAGACAGAGGTAGTAGGTATCAGAGGACCTAAGCCTTAGGAGAAAAAGGGGCCTATGACTAATTGATTTGGGTTCAACTAGGAGCCCGAAGAGTCAATTCAACTCAAATTGAGAAAACATCCTAGACTGGGAGGTTGCAGAACCTCAGGAGGGGAGGGGGGATGCATCAGAAAAGATTTAGGGAAATTGATTTTCCAGTGCAAATGTATTTTATTTCTGAATATACCATAGTTTGGAGGGATAAACACCTTGAGTTGCAAACATTTTTTAGATTCAAGAATTATAGGAAAGGTTTTCATTTTAAGATATTCCACCTCTCACCATAATATATTTGGTGTTAAAATGGAATTACTCTACTTATATCAGGTTTAACATGAGATTTTAGTAGAAAGTTAATATTTCAAAATCACTACTTGTCTTGATACATGTGTTATAACATAAATGTTTTAAATAGTATACATCCTATATCCATATTAAGTTCAGATTTATCATGGGTCAAGAGGAATTAAGTCCTTCAAGGTCGCAAAATTTCAGAAAATCTTAGCAACTGTGGAGATTTCATCCCTAAAGTTATGGTCATGATAAATGAATAGTTAAAAATGTATCTAATCACATTCATTTTTTTATCTTAAATTTTTGGCATTAATTTTTTCATATTTCAACTTGCATTGTAGTCCATGTTTGATAATATTGATACCTTCATCAACTAATTGTTTAAATTGATGCAACTTGTTTTTTCAACTTGGTTTTTTCAAGTGTGATATCACAAAAAATTAATACACTCATTTTTTTTTAGATATATCTTTAAAAATTAAAGAATCAAACTATTTTGGAATGTATAATTAACACACACACACACACACACACACACACACACACACACACATATATATATATATATATATATATATTGTTAAATACTAAAAAAAACCACATTGTCAAATTATATATATCATTGCATCTAGCTTAACCTTATTGCAAGACAAATATATTGTTTTAAAATAACTCTATGTTATTTTAAAATAACAAATGATGGCTATTTTCTTCAATATAATATTTTGTTACATAGATATGACAAATGTTAACTAACATTTCTTAGAAATGGACAAAAGACATACTTGTAAGAACAAGTTGATATTACATAGAATTGGTTGTGACTAATATGGCTATTATATTACTCATATATCTTATTTTGAGAACTAAATTGAGATGTAATACATTTTAAATTATTGAATAAATTGGGATTTAGTAACATGTTTAAAATTATTGAATACATATCTAGGTATCAATGTGGGTATGTTTAAAAGTTACTAGTGTAAGTATAGAGAGGTGTCTTCATATTTATTAATTATTTTTCTAGGTTATGTCAAGCTAATTATTTTTAATATGGACTTTTTATCGATTAAATAATTTTTCAAGTTAACTATACTCAAACTTGATTTTTATTCAATTAAAGAACTTTTCAAATTAATTATTTTCAATATGGAGTTTTTTTTTCAATTAATTGTTTTTGGATTATATAAAAATAATGGTGGATGAGTTTATGCTTGAAATTTCTTTTCTGGTAAATACTTTTCAATTGACATTGTTATGTATAATTCTAAATTCAATAGATGAATTTGTAAAACAAAACTATATTGAAAAATTCATATCGATAGAATTCAAAATTCATTTACAAATTTTACCTCAAAATTAGTCCATAGATTTAGCACTACTCCATTTTCACATATCTATTTTTTATTTAACAAAAATAATCTAATGCAAAAGTTGCAACTATGACATAACCATCACAATCTCTTTTAGAACTTATGTTAATAGGAAAAATATACAACTAATAATTAATATAGGTAAAATATTTGGTCATTGTAAGGACTTATTAAGTTATAAATTATATTGGATTTGATACTAAATAAGCTTTTGTGATTGTAAATATTAATGCATCAACAACCTTGTTAGCATTCCCAGCAATATGTTTTATGACAAAAGTAAAAAATTTCATAAACTCAACCCATTGTGCATGCCTCTGATTCGGTTTTTCTTGTCTGGTTATGAATTATAGAGCTTGGTTATCGCTATACAAGACAAATTATTGCGGGACAAGATAATGCCTCCATTTCTTCAAGGCTTGAATTATGGCATAAAAATCCTTGTCATATGTGGAGTATTTCCTCTTAGTCTCATTTAGCTTATCACTGAAATAAGAAACAGGTATGTTATCTTGACTCAAAAATGCTCCTATTGCAACTCCACTTGCATCACATCTTACTTGAAATGTCTTCTCAAAATCCGACAAGACCAGAATTGGTTGTTCTTTTATTTTCTCCTTTAGTATATTGAATCTATTCTCGGATACCTCTATCCATTTGAAAGAATTTTTCTTCTTATTCACCGTATCCATCATTGGTGCACAAATCCCACTGAAGTATCTAATGAACTTCCTATAGAAACTCACCAATCCATGGAAGCTTCTTACCTCGAACATCCTCCTTAGTGACGACCATTCTTTGATCACTTTCACCTTCTCTAGATCCATCTTCAATTCATTTGAAGAGATCACAAAACCCAAGTAAATGAGATCTATCTTCATAAAAGAGGACTTTTTCATATTTATCAACAACTTCTCCTGCTATAGCCTCCTCATCACTAACTTTAGGTGCCTCAAATGATCCTCTTTAGTCCTACTAAAGATTAGTATATCCTCCAGATATACAACCACGAATTTTCCAATGAAATCTTTCAGAATTTCATTCATCAACCTCATAAAAGTTCTTAGGGAATTCATTAATCCAAATGGAATAACCAACCACTCATATAGACCTTTGTTTGTCTTAAAGGTTGTTTTCCATTCATCACCTTCTCTGATCCTACTTTGGTGAAGTCTAATTTTCAGATCTATCTTAGAAAATAAATTTGCTCCACTTGAGCAATCCATTAAATCATCCATTCTCGGTAAAAGAAATCTGTACATGATGGTTATATTGTTGATGGATCTCGAGTTTGTGCACATTCTCCATCCTCCATATTTCTTTGGGCTCAACACAGTTGGTACTGTGCATGGGCTCAAACTCTATCTGACCAAACCTTTATCCAACAACTCTTAGACTTGGTTCTTCACCTCATCATTCTCTTGAGGTGTTAATATATATGCTTCTTTGTTCAAAAGATTTTCTCATGGTATCAAGTTGATATGATGACTGATACTCCTGATGGGTTGCAATGAGTTTGGCAGATCATCCACCACTATATTAGAAAAATTATCCAATAGTTCCTAAACTTCCTTGGGAAAATCATCGATTGATGTACTTGTAAGGATAAATTTGGGTTTCCTTACCACAATGAACTGCATATCCTATTCTTCTTTGAATTCTTTCAGGATATCTTTCCCACTTATGAGAAGTATGTTGGTGGATTCCTCTTTCACTCTCTTCTCCTCTATTGGAAGCAACATATGTGGTCTACTATCTTTCTCTAATGTATATGTATTTTTCCTCCCATCATCAATGACGTTTATGTCGAACTTCCATGGTCTTCCCAATAGAATATGGCATACGTCCATGGGAATTACATCACATAGGATTTCATCTTTATAACCTCCTATCTTAATTTCAACCAGGCATTGTTTAGTAATCGTTACCTGGTATCCTTTTTGCAACCATGAGAGCTTGTATGGATTTGGATGTGAATTTGTCTTCAACTCTAATTTCTCCACCATCTCTATGGATACTGGGTTGTCAGTACTCCCACTTTCAATGATCACCTTTCATACTTTGTCCTTAGTATTGCAAGTTGTCTTGAAGAGACTGTTTCTTTGCACTGGCTTTTCAATTTTTGCCTTTGGTTTTAAGAGAACTTTCCTCAACATCAAGGATGCTCTGTCCTTTGCTCCTTTTGTTTCAACATCTCTTCATTTTGCTTCTGAAATGTGAGCTTCTCGTCCTTCCTTATTCTTTTTGGGACATTCCCAAGACATGTGTCCTATCTTTCCACATGCATAACATCTTACTCCTCCTTTACATCTTACTCTAGAAGAGTTCCTTGCACCATTATTCCTTCCTCAAGAACTTCCTCCTCATTTTGAGTGACCATGTAGTTTCTCAGCCTCATCCTTAGACTTGTGCCCTATGTCAGTGGTAAATCCATTGTTTCTAGTTGGATCGAGGATCTTACCTCCTCCTCGTTGGTTTTGTTTTCTAGACAAATTCTCCTCTAACTTCAGTGAAAATTGATAAGCATCCTCAATGGTTCTGACTGACATCATGCTGAGTTTGTCCTGGATTTCATATCTCAAGCCATTTATATATATGGAAACTCTTTATTCGTCTCTCTCCCTTTGTCTAGTTCTGATGTTCAGTCGATAGAACTTTTTGGTGTACTCCTTAACTGTCATCCCTCTCTATCTTAGGTTATGTAGCTTCCCAAACATGTTGATCTAATAGTCCTTGGCTATGAAATTAGCCTTCATCTTGTCTACCATTCTTTCTGAACTCTTTATGCTCTATTTTCCTTTACTTCTCCTCTCACCCTGTAGTTCATCCCACCACAATGTTGCATGCCCTTTTGGCCTGGTGACTCCCTGGTTCACCTTCTTATCCTCATCGACATATTCATAGTCAAAAATTTTGTCCGTGGATCTTATCCAATCCAACATTTCTTCAGCATCTAGATTTACGTCATACAAGGGAACCTCTATCTTAGCTCTGTCTCCCAACTTGGAAACTTCTCTCAACAAATGTTCTTCTGCAGCCTATTCTCTTCCAGCTTCTTCAACTTCATTCTCTTCACTTTCTTCATTAATGATGTCTCAAACGTCAGGTTCTCTTCTCTATGATGCTTTCATTGTTTCCAATCTGGAGTGAAGTTCTTGCATCTCCCTCTCTGCAACACGGTTGGATAGAGGTGCCTCTCCTCATCTTCTTGGCGACATTTTGTTGACTGCATTTTTCACACACAGAGTACAACTTCGAGTTATATTTCTCTTTCTCTTTCTCTTGAAGTCTACAGATGAATAATAATCTCTTTCATACCACCTGATGCAGACCCCCTATCTCTCCTTAGGGTTGCGTGACCTCCCAGTCAGGATCTCTAATTTCGGAGCTGAAATGTCTCTCCTGGTTCTGAGATGGAACCTCTATATCCATGTCCACAGGTCCTTGTCTTTGTTTCTCCCATGCAAAACCAAAATTAGGCATGGGTCCCCACTCCTCATGACTGCAGGCATGACCATGGTCTTAGCCCAAAGGGCACGTCATGTTTCACGACTTTGGGGTTTCCAATACAACCACCCCTCGAATACTCCAAGTCCTGAGACCCCGATGAGGACTAACATAGGTGAGCTACTCCCCTTCCTCTAGTCGCGTGACCACACACCTGCGAACATCGACTTCACCACAAAGGCTTGTCGCAACTTGCAAGTTCGAGACTTTTCGACGCAAGATGTTTGACGTCTCTAAGTAACAAATGCCGAAATCACAATGACATGATATCTATGGACCAAATCTCCCCTTGGATGACGATTGTGATTACTTTGATGTTTCACATTTCATGACTTTGCTCTTCAGGAAGTCTGGTCGTTCCTCCTCCCAGTCGCAGAAATTCTGAACCACTCCTTCTCTACAGATCAATGACTCTAAGCCTCTGAATATTTGACAGTCTAGGATGAGTCGTGATTTCACGATTTTGGGTTTTTAAGAGCAAGGACTTTGGTCCCCCCAACTGTCAATGTTCGATATCACGAAATGGACCAACGATTGAGATATTTCTGGGATCGACGGCTCTCATCCCTCCTGATCTTTTAGTCTCTTAGACTTAGAAGATTTTCTAAGTCCTCAAAGTTTTCAAACTTTGCTTCTCCTAAGAAATGGGATTCTTGGATCTCGATAACACTTATCCGAAGTGTTATTCCTCCTCAGCTTTACCTTGTGTAGAATTCAATTTTTCGTCCACTCCTTGTGTCTGAGGGATTTTGATAGATCAGATCCAAGGGATTTATTACAGAGAAATTCCTCCCTTGATCTCCTAGCATTTCTCTCTGGCTCGATGCACACCCTGCAGAGCTTCAAACGAAGAGAAACAATTGAAACTAGAAACTAACATTCATAGTTTCGTTCCCTCCCAAGGAGATTCATTCACTTTCTCATAAAAATAGAAATGATAGGAAATTTAAAAAACTATCCACACCCCATACATTTGGGTCGATTTTCCCTCTGTTTTATTCATAAGTGCCAAATTGGCTAGAAAACACATTCAAATTAGAACAACTTGAAAAGATTGAAATTTCATGCTAAGTTGTAGTTTTCTTACACTACTTACTCTCTATGTTGCAGCTCCCTACTGTATTGCAGCTAACCCTAACTGGGCGTACAAAACTCTATTTAACTCAATGATATTTTTAGGGTTTTCCCTGCCTACTTATTTACTCTAAAACATAAGCTACTTGTTATCTCATACCAGTCTCGATCCAGAGTCAAAATGGAAACTCCTGCTCTACTTGCAATTTTCAAAACTTGCCTCGAAGGGTAAATTTTGGCCTTGGTTCAAGCGTGCCTCCAAAGGTAATTTTTGGCGCTGAGTTAAGGTGGATTTCAAAATCGACTACAACTGCCCACGTTGAAGTTTTGGAAGAACTCCCACGTGTTGAGTGGTCCCACCTCTGTGGGCTTTCCATCGATGCTCCTGCATCAATTGGGAACATAACAATTTGACATAAGTCAATGATGAAATGTTGCAATTTATCATAACCCTTGAGGAATGTGATTTATGGGAAATCAAATTCAATGCAACATAACCCATCATGAATGTTGAAATGTAACACAACCATCAAGGAGCGTAACAATTTAACATAAATTTAGCCAATATGAATCTCACAATTTGACAAAACCATTGAGGAATTTTATAATATGACATAACCTTCAATGAATGTCGCAATTCTACAAACCCCTTAATGAACGTAACAATATAACATCACATTTGATGAACATCAAGGTGCAATGAAATCCTTAATGAAAATTTCAATGTGAAATCACTTTAAATGACTGTTGTAATGTGGCAGTACCATTAACGTCGTAATGTGAATGTCTCAATTTGAAATAACCATTAAAAAAAGTCACAATCCAATATAACCCTCAATGAATATCTCAATGCCACATCACATTTGATCATTTGATGAACATTGTAGTGTGAAAAAACCTTTAATGAACATCGGAATGTGACATCACATTTGATGAATGTCATAATGTGACATAACCATTAACATTTTATCAATATGAAATAACCATTAAGAAGTGTCGCAATGTTGCAAAAACCATAAGTGACATCACATTTTATCAATGTCACAATCTAACATAACCATTGATGAATTTTGTAATCCAACATAATCTAAGAAAAATGTTTCAATGTGATAAAACACTTTATGAAAGTCATGATTTGACATCACCTTTGATAGAGTCTATAATGTGAAATAACTATAAATAATATTATTAAACAATGAAACCTCTTCAATCACATCAAATACCATATTAAACCATATTGAACAATGGTCAACAAAACTCAACGCAGTAGAGCGTTTATGATAGTGAGAATGCAACATAAGCATTTGGTATTGGGAAGATATAAATTTGACATAAATGAGGGAAGATGAATGGTGCAATTGAACATAACTATTAAGGAATGTGATTGATAAGTAAATAAAGTCAATCAAAATCAATGAAACATAATTGATGATGAACGTTGTAATGTGACATAACCATTAAGAAACATAACAGTTTAACATAAATTTAGTCAATATGAATGTCACAATTTGACATAACCATAGAGGAATATCACAATTTGACATAACCCTCGATGAATGTTGCAATGTGGCAAAACCCTTAATAAACCTAACAATGTCACATCATATTTTATGAACATCACAGTGGGACAAAATAATTAATGAACATCAAAATGGGACATTCCATTTGATGAATGTTATCTTGTCACATAAACATTAAGACTGCAAAATCGAGGTATCAATATGAAATACCGTTAAGAAATGTCGCAATGTTGCAAAAACCTTAAGTGACATCACATTTTATCAATGTCACAATCTAACATAACCATTGACGAATTCCGTAATCCAACATAATCTAAGAAAAATGTTTCAATGTGATAAAACACTTGATGAAATTCATGATGTGACATCACCTTTGATAGATTCTATAATGTGAAATAACTCTAAATAATATTATTAAACAATGAAACCTCTTCAATCACATCAAATACCATATTAATCCATATTGAACAATGGCCAAAAAAACTCAACGCAACAGAGCATTTATGATAGTGAGAATGCAACATAAGCATTTGGTATTGGGAAGATATAAATTTGACATAAATGAGGGAAGATGAATGGTGCAATTGAACATAACTATTAAGGAATGTGATTGATAAGTAACAAAAGTCAATCAAAATCAATGAAACATAACCGATGATGAACGTTGTAATGCGACATAACCATTAAGAAACATAACAGTTTAACATAAATTTAGTCAATATGAATGTCACAATTTGACATAACCATCGAGGAATATGACAATTTGACATAACCCTCGATGAATGTTGCAATGTGGAAAAACCCTTAGTAAACCTAACAATGTCGCATCACATTTGATGAACATCACAGTGGGACAAAATAATTAATGAACATCAAAATGGGACATTCCATTTGATGAATGTTATCTTGTCACATAAACATTAAGACTACAAAATCAAGGTATCAATATGAAATACCATTAAGAAATGTCACAATCTAAGATAACCCTCTATGAATGTCACAATGTCACAAAATAATTACGAGTGTCATAATGTGATAAAAACCATAATGAATATTTCAATTTGACATCACATTTGATCATTTCATGAACATTGTAGTGCCAAAAAAATACTTAATGAACATCACAATGTGACATAAAATTCGATGACTGTCATAATGCAACATAACCATTAATGCCCCAAGATTAATGTACTCATCTAAAATAGCCATTACAAATCTTTAATCTAAGATAATCGTGGATGAATGTCAAAATGTGAAAAAACCCTCAATCAATGTCGCAATGTGAAAAAACCCTTAATGAATGTCACAATGTCGTGATATCTTTAATGACATCCATAATTAAGCATAACCATTTGGGATTGGGAACATAACAATTTAACATAATTCAATTAATAAATGTTTCCATTTATCATAACCATTGAGGAATGTGATTTATGGGTAACCAAAATGATTGCAACATAACCCTTGATGAATGTCACAATGCAACATAACCATTAAGGAACACACCAATTTAACATAAATTTATCCACTATGAATGTCACAATGTGGCATATCTTTTGATGAATTTTGTAATGTTAAATTACCATTAATGTTGTAATATGAATATCTATTTGCATGCCACTATGATTGATACTCTGGGATCTGACCACTAGCTGGTACTTCTTTCGATAAACATCAGTGGTAGCCCAAGTAGGAAACCCTTTCGCTTTGAACATTTTTGGCTGACACACCCAGACAGTTCACCTGCTTCACCATAACTTCATATGCATGGGCTTGATATGAACTAACAATAGTTAAAAAAGAAAATAATGAAAACTATGCAAACACTCAGGTGAATCTATGGTTGTCATTAAATTCATGCTCAACAAATAAACCCCCATGGAATTCAAATCGGCTACAAGCATCGCAAGGGGAAGAAAGGAAATAATTTCCTTTATGGAAATCTCTTTCTTTCAAGTGAAAAGGGGCTCTAACACCAATATCGATCAATGGGATAATACCATCATAGATCCATTGGTGAACTATGAATTTGTGAAGTAATGAATAGGTTTCAATTGTTTCTCTCATGTGAGTTGCAAGTACAAGGAGTGCACATTGTCCAAAAGGAGTTCATTGACAGAGGTGAGTTAAACTCAGAGAAGCTGAAGAGAGATACCATTGAACCTTCATCAACATAAGTGTAAGGAGTGCATAGGAAGAACTTTCTGTTGAGTTCAGAGAGATATAGATTCATGAGAACTTTGTAGGGCTCTTCCAGGTGGGCATCAAGTGAGTGCAAGTGTGTACAGAGAGAACTCCTTGTCGATTTCAGGGAGAATAGTATCAAAGGAAGATACTCACAGAATTATTGAACACTCTGTAGAAAATTCTCAGCAAGGTGTGCTTTGAGCAAAAGGTTTCTAGGAGGGCACAAATTTTTCCTTTTTAATGAAATAGAAGGACCGAGACCCTTAGGAGACTGATTAAATTGAAAATATCATAAGATATAATGCAAGGAGTGCATAGGAGTCAGAATTATTCCAATCCCAAAATCTCAGTAGGGATATCATTAGCAGAGACACAGTCGATATCCAATATAGTCGGGCTCACAGGAGAAAGTTCAAAGGTCGAAACCATTGAATATCCACAAACTCTTCCAATTCGGGAGGAGTCAAAATCTCAGGAGGATAAGTGACAACAGTCGTTAGATATGTTGTGGGGAGGAGCCTGGACCATTAGATCTATGTCTAGGAAAGAAGAGAAGAGTGTTGAGGATGAACAGATCCCATCCGTTGGATCTGAGCGCAAAGGATCAACAACTGTTGGATCTGAAGGTAAGTGCATGAGACTTAACCCTTGTGTGCACGTGAAAACTGATTCACCAAAGTCTCGAAGTACTTAGGGACCGTCCATCATCAAGGCTGATAGGTGGCCAAAGATCCATAACTATGGAAAGAACCTCCTCAGAAGTTTGTGGTTGGGGAAGATACGAAATCACCAAATACCCAAAGGCCAAAGAATATCCAGGTCGTAAGTTGTCAAGATATGTGTGCCAGAAGATCTGAGACTTTAGATAAATTCATTTTGGAAATTGCAAGTGTGGGGCATGAAAAATTCCTGAAGTCCTGAAGTCTCAAAGGCCAAAGTAAATCACAACCATCCATTGTGAAGGACATGTGTCAAGAGATCATGTACTTCGGGTGGAATTACTTCTTGAGGAGGCAAGTGTTGTGTCTTTGAAACTCATGAAGCCAAAAGTGTTGAAGTCACTCATAACTATTTATCATGAATGAGTACACACATCAGTAGATCATGAACTACGGGAGAAATCTCTTCGGGAAAAAGCGAGCATAGATGAGTTGAAACTCGGGAAGTCTGAAGATTTGAAGCCCAAAGTGTAACGACCCCATCGTTATGACAACAAGTGAAGCAGATTTCTTTTATTTCAGGAGTTAAGAGGCAAGAAGGCGACGATGACAATAGTTTAATCAAACCACTAACGATGAATTCTACCACACAATCCAAGCAACAAGTTACTATGACACCACACACCGGCTCAAGACAATTGAAAAACATGTGCAAAATAACAAGGAGGATGACTACCCTTTTGATGCAAACATGACCACGCCTAAAAGATAAGGGACAACACCCCCATCCCAACAACACGGCCTAGACAAACAAATACTAGAACCTCAAGGTGCGCGGACCTAACGCCTGAAGGCGTTCGACCCTTGTGCCAAGAGAAGCTTGCACGCTCTTTAGCACTCACACAAAAGAACCTACTGCGGCCCCAGTGAGTTTAAAATTTTCTATCCATTCCTTACTTACGAATAAAATTTTAATCTTTAACACAACCTAATCGGTAAAGTCTATGTTGATCCAAATTATCCACCCAACTAGACATTAACTTAAATAACAAAATTTACAATCTTAAAGTAAAATTCTATCATTATAACACTTACGAACAATTAAATCTTAGCATGTAGTTTAGTTATTTTGACCAAACTATCAATACTATATGTCTAATAATATTAGAATGAAACTACTAACTATTAGCATGGATGGAGCAATTTATCGAGGAAATTAACATAGCGGTTACTTAACAATTAATATAGAAATAACAAGGCAATTACATGAAAATTAACACGACAATTAAAAGTGCACTAACAAGGTAGTTTACATGACTGTTGTCATAACAATTAATACAACAATAGCAAGGCATTTAAGGTGTTAGTTAACATTTAACTCGTTGTGTCATTTAATCCAAAGAATGAATCTACTGGCCATTTACATTGTTGTAGCAATTGTTCTGGAAATTAATATGACCATTACATAACAATGAATATAGCAATAACAAGGCATTTAACTCACTGTTATCCATTTCATTTGCTGGCAAAAATCAAGGCAATTAATGCGACCATTACATAGAAATTAATTTAGCAATAGTAAGGCATTTAACTAACTGTTATGCATTTAATTCGCTATGGAAAAATTAGCAAAAACACAGTGCCCACATGGTGGCCAATTGTGCCCAGTCTACAACAACTAAACAATTAAAGGAAAATGTATCCAATCAACATCAACGAAATCCATCACTCAAGGGAAAACATAGTCACAATTTGAAGGCAAAATCGTGGTCATTACTGCAAGTCAGTTATGAATTCAATAGGAAAAAAAATGGGTGGGAAAATTCAACATGCACATAGTCAATTTTTATTTACCAAAACCGTGGTCATTCCATCAAGTGAATTTAAGATTTAAAAGGCTAAATTTGTTGGTGATTTCTATAGCAACTCAGCCCATCGTTTGAAAGAAAAAACGTGGGCATTTAAAATGACAATCTTAGTCTCATTTGAAAGAAAAAATGTGGGCATTTAAAACCAGAAACTCAGTCTCATTTGAAAGAAAAAACATGGGCATTTAAAACAACAAACTCAGTCTCATTTGAAAGAAAAATCATGGGCATTTAAAATAGGAAACTCAATCTCATATGAAAGAAAAAACATGGGCAATTAAAACAAAAATATCAGTCTCATTTGAAGGAAAAATGTGGGCATGTAAAACAAAAAACTCAATCTCATTTGAAAGAAAAAGCATCGATAATTTTAAACGACAATCTCTGTCTCATTTGAAAGAAAAACGCGGGCATTTAAAATGGAAATATCTGGCAACATTTAAAAGAAAAAATGTTTTTCTATTTATAGGATACCAATACCAAATGCAGACATGAATCAATTCGTTTTTCCATTGCCCAAATACCAATACAAAATGCAAACATGAATCGATTCATTTTTCCATTGCTAGAATACCAATACAAAATGCATACATGAATCAATTCGTTTTTCCATTGCCAGAATACAAATACAAAATGCAGACATGAATCAATTTGTTTTTCCATTGCCAGACTACCAATACAAATTGCAGACAACAGTGAGAGAACCAAAAGGATCCAATCATCCAAGGACAACAATGAAGGTAGACGACTGATAGGTTCATCATTTTCTCATCATCCTCGCATAGAAAGGCAGGGCGTTGAGATCCATAGGTCTATTAATGCCAAAGTGACAACTATAGATCAGGCTCCTGACTGACTGCCTAGGTGAGGACTGATGAGCTAGGGATGATAGGAAAAACCACCACAATGGTCACAATCAAACACTATAAGGAGGTCAAGACATGCAGGGAAATGAAGGCCATGGGAGTCAATCAATCATCGAGCTAGGCTATGAAAGAAAATCAGTCATCAATCTAGGCAATTAGTTTACTTACTCCATTAAACATGCAAATCCAAGCATAAATCCTACAACAATCTACCATAGAAAAGTGAAGAGAACGTACCATTGCCTGATTGCCTGCTCTGAGTGACGTCCCGCATGCTCCGTGCAACTCCCGCTTGCTGATGGGCGATATTTCATCGGTACCTACCAGCCAATGTTAGGGCTACTCTTCTTCCCCCTTAGCCCCCCGAGATGCAAAGGGTCCACACACACTATCCAGATATTTAGCTCGCTCTGAGCTCGCCTGGAAAGGCCGAGCTACCACTCCTCACCGAGATGGGTATCCCAACTCCCACAAGCTAAGTCAGTCAAGTGGATATTTCTGCAGCATAACATTATAGAAACAGAAGAGAGCCTTCATCCTTCTCCTCCCTTAATTATATAGAGTTTCGAAGTCCCTTACTTTCCTAAAATCTCATTTAATTAAGTTTTTAAAAATTATATCCTAAAAATTCCTCCTCATACAAGTGTCACCCATCCCCTTCATTCCTCCACAAATCAATTTCTTTAATTAATTAATTTCCCTTTTTTCCCTCACCCAGCTAGATTCACTCCTAGAATCGCTCCTAAGTGTCCCCAAATTCTCTTATAGGTTTTAATGACTTTCCCCATTATCAATTTGCTAACGCAGTTCTAAATTAGAAAGTTCTTAATGGTAGATACCTTACTAAGTTTGACTTTCTGCTTTTTCCCTTGGGTTTTCCTTTTCTTCTTATGTTTCCCTCTTTTCCTAGTTTCCTAAATATTTTAGATTTCCCTCTCTCCCCTTTTCATTTAGGACTCAAATTGGCAGGTGTAGAAATTAACCCCCTTTTTCCTTTTTCCCTTTTTAGTTAATAATTTTAAATTATCATAAATAACAAAAAAATTATTTCCCCTTTTTTTTCAAATTTTACCCCAACATATTTTTATGAATCATTTAAATTGCTTACCCCCTTATGATTACAAGATTTAACGAAGAGTATAATTATTATTTATGTTTTTCTTTTTGTTTTTTTTAAATAGATAGATAAAATTTTACCACTAGCATAATTTAGACTTGGACCTTAAATTTTCATACCGGGCGACATTTTATTAGGGATTTTTTTTTTTTAATTCTTAACACATTATTCATCCTAAGGCCATCTAGGTTCATTCATTTATCATCAACAATGTGACATGCCCTTCAGAATGCACTAGGTGCTCCAGGGGTGCCACTCGCCTTAGTTTGTTTCCCTTGCATGACGTGCCCTTCAAGATGCACTACGTGCTCCAAGGGTGTCATTCGCTTATTTCCATTTTTCTTATGCAACGTGCCCTTCAGGACGCACCATGTTCTCCAAGTGTGCCACTCACCTCTTGACTGACTTGGTAGACATAAAAAACCCCTAGAGTCAATAATCCACCAGGTGAACTTGTGGGAGACTAAGGGCCTCTAAGGAATAAGGTCCCCAGCTTATTGTGTGCCCCTTAGAATCATCGTGAGAAATTGTCGCAGTCCTCCCTCATGGCATCGTGGGTCCTCTCGAACTAGGTAAATGTTAACCTATAGTTCAAGCCACGACATGAGTGATAGTTGTGAGTCGTGCATGACCCCTTTATTCCACATGTGAGTCTGGTCAAAAAGCTATCGTCAGCCTGCATCATCAACGGATCAAGTCAGAATATATCCATATGAAATCATCTAATCATATGCACTAATATCATAGTAAGACAATCAAACCCCAATGGTAAACTCCCCGACTGGATCTAGAGTCCAAGGGGTTCCATCGATGCCTCTACATCCTCGAGGTCCAAAATCTTGCACACTCAGTAAAACTGAGTCAATAGCACCTGTCTATGTCAATGCGATAAAACAACATGTCATCAACCCATAATGCCTCATAATCAAAATCAAATATTTTAATAGCATAATAATCTGGATCACTTGTAATAAAGTGTCTGCAAAGAATAAGTTCGCTCAGTGTGCCAGATGTTACATACAACCCGTCTTGGTCTAAAATTCATCTCAAATTTTAACAGTATAAGTGACGAGAATGTGTATCACAATATCATAATTCTATCTATCAAAAAAAAATGCAAACTGTTGGCGCATATCATATGCGTCCTCCCAGGTCGTCAAGTGCGGACTATAGTTGTCCCACTGGACCTTGACCTGATCTATTGTTTGACGTCATAGCTGTCAAACGTGATGATCCAAGATCCGGATCGGCTCAGCTGTGAGTGCCCCCTCATTCGATACCTGCAAGGAACTCATTTCAATAACATGTGTAGGATCACTAATATAATGTCTCAAAAAAGATACATGAAAAACATCGTTCATACGCCTCAAAGAATTAGGCAAGGCTAGTCGATAGGCCATGGGCCCCTTTCTCTACACAAACTCGAAAGGTCCCACGAACCTAGGATAGAGTTTAGTTCCCTTTCCAAACTTGATCGAAATCTTATGTAGTTTAACCCGTAAGAATAATCGATTGTCAACCTCGTAACTATGGTCGACACGGTGTGCATCGGCATAACTCTTATGTTGATCTTGTGCTTCTTTAATCCTTTGTCTTATCATTTGCATTTTATATTCCATTTCTTGGATTGCTTCTAGTCCCACCAGGACCCTATCCTCAATCCAATCCCAACTCAAAGGCATCCGACATGGTCACCCATAAAGAAACTCGAAAGGCGCCATCTTAATGGTGCTTTGGTAACTGTTGTATAAGAAAATTCCACTAGTGGTAATAATTCTTCCCAATTCTTTTGTTGGTCCATCAACTACATGCGCAACATGTCCTCCAAGGTCTAGTTCGATCATTCAGTCTCCCCGTCAGTCTCTAGGTGATATGCAGTACTAAATTTAAGTTGGGTTCCCAAGGCCTCTTGGAAAATCATCCAAAATCGTCCAGTAAACACCGATCCTTGATCGGATATAGTCCTCTTAGGCACGCCATGCAGCCTCACAATCTCACTGATGAAAAATCTATCTATGTCAGGTGCCTGATACATGGTATGCACAGGAATAAAGTGAACACTCTTCACCAGAGTGTCTACTACTACTAAAATAGAGTCATGTCTCTTTGTCGTCAGTGGAAATACAACAATAAAATCCATCGAAATAACCTCCCATTTCGATTTCGGAATAGCGTGTGGTTGTAGTAATCCTGTTGGGTGTCTATTTTTAGCCTTTACTTGCTGAGATTCTAGACATCTAGCCACATAGTTGACTATGTCTTCCTTCAATCTATTCCATAAGAATAAGGGTTTAAGGTCCACCCTCATATTCGTGGTGCCTAGGTGAGCCATGTAGATGGATCTATGAACCTCGCTTAGGATCAACATCCTCAACTCGTCATTCGATGGTATGTAAATATGATTTTTAAATCTCAATAAACCATCGCTATCAACAAAAATCCTTCAAATCTAGGTACCATCATTGTGTTTTGTCCGATAAAACCATCGACCTCTTTGCACCAGTCATTGTCACGCTGTAAAGTTAGAATATTTCCATGTAGATTCGTCTACAGAGGCAGCACCGAAAAGATGTGTGGTCTCCAACTCAATGCATTTGTCACTCAGTTCACTATTCATTTTATTTAATTAATCTCGAAATCGTACCTGCTAAGCAATTCCGACCAATGTCGTTGTCACGCGTTCACGTTTCTTTGCGTAAAGATGTGTTGTAGTCCATAGTGGTTAGTATTTAGTTTGAATTTTCATGCAACAAGGTAGTGTCTCCAAACCTTCAAGGCATATATGATGACTAACAAATCCAATTCATGCATCGCGTAGTTCTCCTCATGCCTTCTCAGTTTCCTCGAGATGTAAGAGATCACTCGTTCATACTGCATCAAGACTCTACCTAAGCCTTCCTTGGATGCATCGGTGCATACCAAGAAGTTCGCGTCCATGTTAGGGACCTTTAGTATTGGTGCTAATGTCAACAACTCCTTGATCCTCCAAAATTCTTCCGCGCATTTCTCGGTCCAAACAAACTTCTTGTTTTTCTTATGCAATTCCATGATCGGATTTTCTATCTTCGAAAATCCCTCAATGAACTGTCAATAGTATCCTACTAAACCCATGAAGCTACAAACTTATGGTACATTTGTCAGTGCAGGCCATTCCATAATAGCCTCGACCTTTGCTGGATCCACGACGATGACTTTGCTGGAGATGACATGCCCTAAGTAGTGAATCTTCGATTGACAAAATGAGCATTTGGACAACTCTCCATACAAATTGTGCTCTCGTAGACACTGTAGTACTAAGTGCAGGTGGTCGTCATGCTCCTCTGTCGTCCAAGAGTAAATCAAAATATCATCAATGAATACTTGGATGAACTTGTCCAAGTACTCGAGGAACACCCCGTTAATCAAACTTATAAATACCCTTGGGGAATTTGTTAGTCCAAATGGTAAAATAGTAAAATGGTAATGTCCAAACCTTGTCTTAAAGGAGGTCTTAGTGACATCATCTTCCTTAATCCGTAACTAGTGGTACCCTGATCACAAATCGATCATTGAGAACACCGTCGCACCCTTCATCTGATCGACCAGATCATCAATCCTCGGAAATGTATATTGATTCTGGATCATGGCCTTGTTCAATTGACAGTAGTCAATACAAATCCTCCATGACCCATCCTTCTTTCATATGAAAATAATAGGCACACCCCATGGTGACACACTTGGACATATCAGTCCCAGGTCCAACAATTCCTTTAGTTGCATTCTCAACTCCTGCAACTTCAGGGTCGACATCTGATAAGGAGTTCTTGCTATCAGTTCAGTTCCCAGTTTTAGGTCTATGGTAAACTCCAATTGCCTCTCCAATGGAATCCCAGGTAACTCCTCCATAAATACGTCCGCAAACTCTCTCACCACCAAAAGGTGTTCTAGACCTTCCACTACTCCCTTCTCATTTAACACAAGGATCACATAAAGATTTCGCCCCTTGCGCATGATATTCTGAAGCTGCAAGGAAGAGATGAACCTCAAGGAAACTTGGTTTCGTCCTACAATCACATGTCTCTATCCCTCATCATCGACCAAGATCAACCATTTTGTCATGCAGTTGAGTATCGCCTCATATGATTCCAACCAGTCCATATTAATCATGACGTATAAGTTGGACCTGGTGAAAAACTCTCCTAGGTTAAGGATATATCCCATAACCTTTCCTCCAACCTTTTGTTTGTCTCCCGAGGCCATCTCTATGAATCTAAACTCATCATGTTCGACTGCATTTACCTTAATTCTTTTTAGTCTTGCACTAGAAATGAAACTCTCGGTAGCATTGGGAACTATCAAAATACTAAGGGTCTGGTCAACAACGGTACCTGTCGTATTGAGCATAGTCGACTGATGCTTTTCTTGGCGGTTATTCACCATTGCATGAATTCGATGGGCCTTGCCCATATCTCCCATGGTAGTGGGTCCAGCTGATCCAGACGCTCTAGTCCTCTCCACAGGGTAGTTGCACTGGTAGTGTGGCTCCCCACACGTCCAACACCCCTTCTTCGGCCCAGTATTTCTGGTACCCGAAGTAGAAGTTGACAACCCATCGACCCAAAATCCTATTCTATTATGTTGAACAAGCCTAAACTGTTGTTGTTGCGGTCGATGTTGTGGTCCCCGATAAGGTGTCTTTTGCTGAGGCGTTAGTCGCTGAGGTGTAGAGAAAGTGGATCCCCTCTGGAAGCCATGATACCCTGGCATATGTATGGTTGGTGTCTGATGCTACTGTGCACCAGATGACACCTTCCCTGTTGGTCTTGCTGGAGTCCTGGTATGAGCCCCACTGATAATCTCCTCCTCTTCTATGAGGGCCTTCTGGATGACATCATGCAAGGTTTCAGGCATCAAAATCCTAACCTTGGCACGTATGTTCCCGTTAAGGTCGAACACAAACCTAGTGACATTAAGTTTCTCAGTGTTAATATATGGAGCATACCAGAGGAGCTCCATAAAATGGGCCTCGTACTTGGGCAACGTACGACCACCCTGTCGTAAGGAGTTGAATTCATTAATCTCACGATCAATGAATTCCTCTGATAGGTATCTCTCTCGAAACCATTCCTCAAATAGTTCTCATGACACATCTTCAACGACCATGTTCAGCTAGGGTAGGAGCATCTTCCACCATAGAATATCACTTACTCTCAGTTGGAAGAGTTCCATGTGGAACTTCATGTTGGAGGTATAATCGTGAAGTGTAAATCACATTTCTATATTCTCCAACCATGCCTCAGCAACCGCATCATCTGAGGCACCAAAGAACTCGGGAAATTTGACCTTCTCAAGCTCCCAGTGAATGCTACCAATACTAACAAAGCACGTGGTGGACCCTCAGGGGGTGTCGGTGCTATGGCCTCATCTCTTTCCAAATTGTTGATCAGTGCCTAAAACATGTGGTGAAAATATCTCATCATTCCGACCACATCACCAACTACTATCTTCTCTTGCCCGACAACCTGTTCGTCTCCCTGGGGGTTAGATCCCTTAGGCATGGATGCTACCGGAGGTGTTGCGCCTCCTCCCCTACCACCCCATCATCTTCCCCTGTGGTGTCCTATAACCATGATTACCTGAACACATACAAGTCAACTCAATTAGAAACATTATAATTAAATCATATCAATGAAATTCGTAGCGATCCCTAGTCGTGGGTTGAACCCGCTCTGATACCATATGTAACGACCCCATCATTACGACAACAAGCGAAGTAATTTTTATTTATTTATTTATTTATTTTTCCAGGAGTTAAGAGGCAAGAAGGAGATGACCACAACAAGACAACATGAAAACATGCACAAAATAACAAGGAGGACGACTACCCTTCCGACGCAAACACGACCACATATACAAGCTAATGGACAACACCCCCATCCCGACATCACGGCCTAGACGAACAAATACCAGAACCTCAAGGTGTGCAGAACTAATGCCTGAAGGTGTTCGACCCTTGTGCTAAGAGAAACTTGCATGCTCGTAAAAACTCATATAAAAGAACCTACTTCGGCCAAGATCTCATTCGTCGCTATCCCCCAGGGTGCGCCGGGATTCCCTCATCAGGTATCATGTCGTTCCCTGGGTGATATATGCATCAATAACCTCGGCACAAAACAAAAGGGACCAAGAATCAAGAAAACTCCGATGAGCTAGGAACCAAATATTGATTGGGAGACTATACCTACCCCACACAAAGGTTGATGAGACACAAGAGGACGAATACAAGGGGTGACACCAACCCACATGACATCCTCCCCACCGCCACCATCACCCAGTCTAACCGGTCTATGATTACATTCAATTTAACAAGGGTTCCATTCTAATGGGGCACGTCAAGTTACAATTAGACAATAATGCATCCGCTAAATAAACATTAATACAATTAATTTTTCAAATCTAAGTGGTCAATACTAAAACCATAATTATAAATTCCCTTTATCCCTAATTAAAATTCAATCCAGCTAGTCTAAAATTTGCAATCCATTCCTTACTTACCAATCAAATTTTAATATTTAACACAACCTAATCGGTCAAGTCTATGTTGATCCAAATTCTCTACCCAACTAGACATTAATTTAAATAACAACATTTACAATCTTAAAGTAGAATTCTAACATTATAACACTTATGAACAATTAAATCTCAGCATGTAATCTAGTTATATTGACCGAACTAACAATACTAACCGTCTAATAATATTAGAAGGAAACTATTAACTATTAGCAGGGCTGGAGAAATTTATCGAGGAAATTAACATAGCGGTTACTTAACAATTAATATAGAAATAACAAGGCAATGACATGACCATTAAAATGACAATTAAAATTGCACTAACAAGGTAGTTTACATGATTGTTGTCATAACAAGTAATACAACAATAGCAAGGAATTTAAGTTGTTAGTTAACATTTAACTCGTTCTATCATTAAATGCAAAGAATGAATCTACTGGCCATTTACATTGATGCAACAATTGTTATGGCAATTAATATGACCATTACATAACAATGAATCTAGCAATAACAAGGTATTTAACTCACTATTATCCTTTTTATTTTCTGGCAAAAATCAGGGCAATTAATGCAACCATTACATAGCAATGATTCTAGCAATAGTAAGGAATTTAACTAACTGCTATCCATTTAATTAACTGTGGAAAAATTAGCAAAAACAAAGTGCCCACATGGTGGCCAATCATGCCCAGTCGACAACAACTCAACAATTAAAGGAAAACTTATCCAATCAACATCAACACAGTCCATCACTGAAGGGAAAAAACAGTCACAATTTGAAGGTGAAATCTTGGCCATTACTGCAAGTCAGTTATGAATTGAATAGAAAAAAAAGGGTGGGAGAATTCAACATGCACACAGTCAATTTTTATTTACCAAAACCGTGGTCATTCTGGCAAGTGAATTTAAGATTTAAAAGGCTAAATTCATGGGTGATTTCTATAGCAACTTAGTCCATCGTTTGAATGTAAAAACATGGACATTTAAAATGGAAATCTTAGTCTCATTTGAAAGAAAAAATGTGGGCATTTAAAACAACAAACTCAGTCTCATTTGAAAGGAAAAATGTGGGCATTTAAAACAACAAACTCAGTCTCATTTGAAAGCAAAAACGTGGGCATTTAAAATAGTAAACTCGGTCTCATTTGAAAGCAAAAACATGGGTAATTATGATGTAGGAGCATCACCAACATCAAGCGAGCATGGGGCACACACCAACGCATTTTGGGGACATGATGAATTGTTTAAAATCTTTTGATGTTGGATGCGCCAAAATTAAATGTAACAATTAAGGAAGGGCATACTTCCATATTGTAACAGACCTTGAGTGTCCCGCTCTCGTCTGTATTAGGTGAAGGCATTTATGTTAATGAATGTAAGTAGGTAGAATTGAATTCCTAGATTAGATAGTTTTAGGAGACGGAGGGAAATGGGATATAGACACCCTCATTTGTATCATTGTAATAATAAGAAGCATTATGAGAAGAGAGCATAGGAGAGAAGAAGTAGAGAGATGTGTAGAAAAATCCTTTACAAAAGTTTTGGATTAATACAAATATCTTTAGTTCAGACACATGGTGTTCAATTGCTTTCTATGTTTGTATATGCTGATTGATGTTTGCTTGGTTACTCTCTATTATGCATTTTATTTCATGCATGAATGTATGATTTCATATTAAATGTCTGAAGTCCGAAAAGAGGGAGAGTAAAGAATGAGTTTCAATTATTTCTCTATCTGATCAAGAGTTTTCCTGCAAGGAGTGCAGTGAAATTGTCTACAAGGTGTGCGTTGATAGAAGTAAGAGTTTGTCTTTGCAAGCTCAAGAGAGATAACGCTGTTCTCATTCTCGCAGAAGTGCAAGTTAAGAACAAGATTCGTGCAAGGAGTGCGCAGGCCGAGTGAAGCCTCAGTGTTTGCAACCTGAGCGAAACTATTGAAAGAATGTTGTCGCAGAGAGTGCACAGAGTCAAAGAATTCAATACTTGGAAGTATTGAAGAGTTTCCGCAAGGAGTGCATGCAGGATTCTTCTTGAAGACTCGAGTTGTAGAAGAAAATCTCAGGAAGTTTAGTGCCTTGAAGCATTGGAAGAAGGCGTAGTGATATCATTTTGCGGGTGGACAAGTTTTGCGAAAGATCATTTTGTTCATTTCGCAGAAATCACCAAGGAGGAAATTGACGGTCGAATTTATCCATGGAGAATTCATGAGGTTCTGAGAACCATCAGATCTCTTAGAGGAGCAAGGAAGTTACGGTCAGGAGAAATCAGACCATTGGATCACTTGTGGAATTCATTTCGGGGTTTCGAGAGTTGAAAGGTTGAAACCTTCACATCAAGGCTCGCGCGATCGTGAAAGGCGAAGTCGCGAAATCACGAAGGAATCTGAGCCATCAGTTAGAAGGAGGATATGTGTCGTGAAATCACCTGTATCTGGGTTTCGAGCATTGGAGGTTGGAGAGAGAAGTCATTCAACTTCGCGAGTGGCGAAGCTATGAAGTGGATCAGGACCGTTCGTCTGGGAGTGGACAGGTGGCGCACTTACCGACTTAGAGGTCAGACCTTCATTTGTCATTTTTGGATTTCGTGAGTCAGATAAATGAGAGCATAACATCTGGATTCGCGAAGTCACAAAGTCTGAGAAATTCAGAAGGTCAGAAGTTCCTTGTGAGACCTGCATTGATGACGTGTCGAAATTTTGCATTTCGGCATATCGGAGGGTAAGAAGTCGAGACTCTTGCCCCAAAAGTTCCGAAGTAGTGAAACTGCAAGAAAATCACAGCCATCGGTTAGGAGGAGGACAGGGGGTAGAGATCTAGGGATCTCGTGAACTCGGAGGTTCGCAGGGTGAGAGCCTAAAGATTGAGCGCTCCAAGTCGCGAGAGGAGAAATCGAGAGGAGCGTGGATAACCGTCATATCTAGGTCATGGGAGGACCGTAGGATTAGGAACCCCATCGCATTTCACATATCAGGGGTTCAGAGGTCGAAGGAAGTAGTTTTCGACATTAGAAGTCTCGAAGTCGCAAAGTGTCGAGAGTCAGTACGAGGGACACATGGCATAACCACAAAGTGGGCCTAGGAAGTAGACCGGTGGAAACACGTCACACATTTAGAGGAGTCAATGCCCCATTGAACTCTCACGTCTCGGGGACTCTTGAGAAAAGGGAACAAAGGTTTGAGCCTTCGACTCTTGAAGTCGCGAGTAGCGAGAACGAGAGGAGAAAGGTCAAATATCGCCTCTCGAGGGTTCGGGAAAGAAGGTGCCAAGGTTGGACCTTTGAACTCGTGAAGGCGTGAGAGGTGAAAGGTGATAGTGCTTAGCCTAGTCAATAGTCGCACAAGGAGGGCACTAACAAAGGGAGAGTTGTACCCATTTCGCAATCTCGGGTATCGCAAGATTGCAAAGGAAGAGTTGGAAGTCATGACTCGTGAACTCGCAAAATCGCAAACCAAAAAAAAGGACCTATGGATCGATTTGAAAGGGGATTCCAGTAGAGAATCCGAAAGAGAGACCCAACTAAAAGGGAATATAGAATGATATTGTGAGCAGATATCGTCTTAGGGGCCGATAGGGTCTATGTTAGTTGTGGTATCAGAGCACAAAAAGATTTCTTTTCTTTCTGTAGCATGGAAAAGGAATATTCACCATGACGTCGAGAAGAAGAGATAGACAAACACCTGATCCACCAGAGGATAGGGAAATGACAAGAAGAAGAGGTAGGCAGATGCCCGATCCAACCATGGAGAGAGAGATGCATGACCTACACACCAAACTTGAGGACATGGAGACAACAAAGAGGCGCATATCCGGTGTTGGGGATCTTAGTAATTCCGAAAGTGAAAATGAGGTCGAACATGAAGGAGAAGAGGTCACAACAGAAGATGTAGCAAATGAACGCCTGATTAGGGCTATTGCAAGAATGGGTGCTAAGGAAAAAATGGATATTCCAGTATATGAAGGAAACTTGGATGTTGAAGCGCATCTAGAATGGATTAGAGATTTGGACACATATTTTGACTATGAATATGTCAAGGAAGACAAAAAGGTCAAACATGTTGTCACAAGATTGAAAGGACATGCAACATTGTGGTGGGATGAGCTACAAGCTGACAGACGCTGCAAAGGCAAGAAGACTATCAAGAGTTGGGATAGGATGATCGCAAAGATGAAGGCAAAATTCATTCCCAGGGATTACCAAATTACTCTGTTTCGGAGAATGCAAAATTTGAGACAGAAGTTGATGACAGTGAAGGAGTACACTGAATAATTCTACAGGCTAAACATAAGAGCAGGTCATCATGAAAGTGATGATGAAAAGGTTTCTAGATATATGAATGGTCTACGATACGACATTCAGGATGAGATGAGCATGATGACCATCCGAATGGTGGAAGATTCTTATCAGATGGCTCTAAAAGATGAAGAGAATATGAGCCAAAAATAAGGTCATAGAGGTCAAGGTAGAAGTCAGCCCAGAGGAAAATCAGTTGCCCAGGATAGAAATTAGAAATCAAAGGAAGAGTGGAAGAAACCTCAGACTCAAAATGAGAGAGGTGGAATTTCACAGAGAGGGAATCATACAGAATAGAAAGGTCATTATACTGATGGAAACATTTTTCCTCGTACCAGAGGTAGAGGAAGAGGTGGAGTGGTGAAATGCTTCACATGTGGAAATAATGGACACAAATATTATGAATGTCCAAACAAAAATAAAGAAGGTGGTGAAACTCACATTGCCAAAGCACAAAGGTGGAATGTTGAGGCAGAGGATGCTAAAGGCGGAAGATCGTTGATGATGCGAAAAGTTCTCTTAATGCCAGAAGAAGAGGTGGAGAATCCAATGCAAAGAAACAGTCTTTTTCAGACTTCTTGCAAAACCAAGGACAGGGTATGCAAGGTCATTGTGGGCAGTGGTAGCATAGATAATCTCGTTTCTACATAGATGGTAGAAAAGCTGGAGATGGAGACTATTGAACATCCAAGTCCATACAGAGTTTCATGGCTACAAAAAGGACATCAGGTAAATGTCACTAAACAATGTTTAGTTGAATTTAAAATAGGAGGGTATAAAGATGAAATACTCTGTGATGTTATTTCCATGGATGTTTGTCATCTATTGTTGGGTAGACCATGGCAATATGACAAAAATGTGATTCATGATGGGAGGAAGAACACATACACCCTAGAGAAGAATGGGAGAACTCACATGTTGTTTTCGATTAAGGACAAAGAGGTGAAACCTAAAGTAAGCAACAATGTACTTCTCATGAGTGGGAAGGAACTTCTTACAGAGGTTAATAAGAAGGAGGAACCACAATTCATTGTGGTTAGGAAGCCTAAAGTTGTTTTAACTAGTACAAGGGTAGATGATTTACCAGAAGAGGTTTAGAAATTGTTGGAAGAGTTTGCTGACATAGTAGTGGATGAACTACCTCGTTCATTGCCACCGATCAGAAGTGTGAGTCATCATATTGATCTCATACCTGGAGCTAGTTTACCAAACAAAGCAGTGTACAGATTGACGTTGCAGGAGAATGAAGAGGTCAAAAGACAAGTCCAAGAGTTAATGGACAAAGGGTTGGTTAGAGAAAGCTTGAGTCCATGTGTTGTTCTGACAGTACTTGGTCCGAAGAAAGACAAAGGCTGGAGGATGTGTACTAGCTTGAGGGAAATCAACAAGATAACCATCAGGTATAGATTTCCATTGCCAAGGATGGATGATTTGATGGATTGTTTAAGTGGAGCCAATTTTTTTTCGAAAATTGATTTGAAAAGTGGATATCACCAAATTCGTATGAGAGAATGTGGTGAATGGAAGACAACCTTCAAGACTAACGAAGGGTTGTATGAATGGATTGTTATTCCATTTGGCTTAACAAATGTGCCAAGTACTTTCACGAGGTTGACAAATGAAGTCTTGAAGGATTTCATCAGAAAATTTGTCATTGTGTATCTTGATGACATATTGATTTTCAATAAAACAAAGGTAGAGCATCTCAAACATTTGGCTACAATGATGTAGAGGCTACATCAAGAGAAGTTGCTGATAAATATGAAGAAATCTTCATTCATGAAGACATATCTCATTTATTTGGGGTTTGTTATTTCTGCAGACCCAGATAAGGTGGATGTAATTAAGAATTGGCCATCACCAAAGAACATCTTTGAGGTGAGAAGTTTTCATAGATTGTCTAGTTTCTATCGGAAGTTCATCAAAAACTTCAGTGGAATTAGTGCACAGATGATGGAAATAGTGAAGAAGAGACACAAGTCTTTTCACTGGATAGAAGAGGCTGAGAAAAGCTTCAACTTGTTGAAGAAGAAAATCACAGAACAACCAATTTTGGTGTTGCCTGATTTTACAAAGACATTTCAAGTAAAATGTTATGCAAGTGGATTTGCAATAGGGGCAATCTTGAGTCAAGAAGATAGGCCGATAGCATACTTCAGCGAGAATCTGAATGAAGTGAAAGTGAAATACTCCACATATGACAAGGAGTTCTATGCTATTATTCAGGCATTGAAAAAGTAGAGACACTATTTAATCCTGAAGGAGTTTGTCTTATACAGTGATAATCATGCTTTGCAATTTGTGACTCAACAGGAGAAGTTGAATCAAAGACATGTAAAATGGGTTAAATACATGTAGAACTTTACTTTTGTAAGTAAGCATATTTCTGGAACTGCTAACAAAGTTGTTGATGCTTTGAGCAGGAAATGTTTGTTGTTGTAGGAGTTCCGAGTCAAAACACTCGGTTTTGATGATCTTAGGGACATGTACAGAGATGATCTAGATTTTAAAGAGGCATATGAAGCAGCTGAGAATCCAATTCTCAAAGACAAAAATCAATGGACATAATACATTATCCAGGATGGATTGTTATTCAGGGGAAATCAATTATGTATTCCAAAATTCCCTATAAGGGAGAATTTGTTGAAGGAGAAACATAGTGGAAGATTGGCCAGACATTTTGGTCATGACAACACGTTCTCAAAGTTAAATGAGTCATATTATTGGTGAGGAATGATAGAAGACATCAAAATATTCATGGATAGATGTAGAATTTGTCAGCATTCAAAAGGGAAGAGGCATAATGCAGGCTTTTATCAACCATTACCCATACCTGATAGGACGTGGGATGCAATAAGCATGGAATTCATATTGGGGCTGCCAAGAACACAAAGAGGGTTTGAATCGATCTTTGTAGTGGTATTCAGATTTTCTAAGATGGCGCACTTCATACCATGTCAGAAAACCAATGACGCAACTCACATTGTGGATCTATTTTTCAAAGAAGTCATTCGACTTCACGGCTTACCAAGGAGCATAGTTTTGGATCGAGACACGAAGTTCGTGGGACACTTCTAGAGGACCTTATGTAAAAATCTAGGAACAAACTTGTCGTTCAGTTCAGATTATCATCCTCAGACGGATGGGCAGACAGAATTTGTGAACAAAAGTTTGGGAGACTTACTAAGGAGCTTGGTGACAGAACGCCATAGTTAGTGGGATAATATTCTACCACGGGCGGAATTTTCTTATAATGATTCAATCAACAGAAGCACAGGGAAAATTCCATTCCAAATTGTTTATGGGATGCAACCAAGAGGAGTTCTGGAATTGAGAGATTTAGAATAGAATGCAACTAGGAATGCTAGTGGAGAGGATTTCGTAGAAGCAATGAAGGAACTTCACAGCCAAGTGAAGGAGTGATTGCAGAACTCGAGCCAAGAGTATAAGCGCAGAGTAGATCAACACAGAAGAAAACTTCAATTTGAGGTTGGTGATTTGATTCTGGCACATTTGAGAAAGGAAAGGTTCCCGAAGGGGACATATAACAAACTGAAGATGAAGAAGATCATACCATGTAAGGTATTGAAGAAATTTGGGGCAAATGCTTATGAGATTGAATTACCCGATGCGATCAGAATTTCTCCGATATTCAATGTCTCAGATTTGTACCCTTACAAATTTGAGGAAGTAGAAGCAGGTAATGAAGAACCAGAGGTTCAATGGACAAAATAGATGCTAGTTGCAGAGAAGCCACAAATGGAAATCATACTGGACAAAAGGGTTAGCAAGAGGACCAGGAGAAAAGAATACTTTGAATACTTGGTCAAGTGGAAGGGACATCTAGTTGAAGATGCTAGCTGGGAGAATGAAGCAGAGATCCAGAAGCATGGACAGACCGTGCGAGAGATTATGGACGAGAGCCCATGAAACTTTTCAAGAGAGGGAGTATGATGCAGGAGCATCGCCAACGTCAAGTGAGTGTGGGGCACACACCAACGCATTTTGGGCACATGATGAATTGTTTAAAATCTTTTGAAGTTGGATGTGCCAAACTTAAATGTAACAATTACGGAAGGGCATACTTCCATATTATAACATACCTTGAGCATCCCACCCTCGTTTGTATTAGGTGAAGGCATTTATGTCAATGAATGTAAGTAGGTATAATTGAATTCCTAGATTAAACATTTTTAGGAGCTGGAGGGAAACGTGATATAGACACCCTCATTTGTATCATTGTAATAATAAGAAACATTATGAGAAGAGAGCATAAGAGAGCAGAAGTAGAGAGCTGTGTAGAAAAACCCTGTACATAAGTTATGGATTAATACAAAGATCTTTAGTTCAGATACATGGTGTTCAATTGCTTTCTATGTTTGTATATGTTGATTGATATTTGCTTGGTTACTCTTTGTTATGCATTTTCTTTGATGCATGAATGTATGATTTCGTATTAAATGTCTGAATTCCGAAGAGAGGGAGAGTAAAGAATGAGTTTCAATTGTTTCTCTGTCTGAGCAAGAGTTTTCCTACAAGGAGTGCGATGAAATTGTCCGCAAGGTGTGTGTTGATAGAAGTCAGAGTTCATCTCTACAAGCTCCGGAGAGATAATGTTTTTCTCATTCTCGCAGAAGTGCAAGTTAAGCACATGATCCTTGCAATGAGTGCGCAGGCCAAGTGAAGCCTCAGTGTTTGCAACCTGAGAAAAATTGTTGAAAGACTGTTATCGCAGAGAGTGCACAAAGTCAAAGAATTCAATACTTGGAAGTATTGAAGAGTTGCCACAAGGACTGTGTGTAGGATTCTTCTTGAAGAATCGATTTGTCGAAGAAAATATCAGGAAGTTTAGTGCCTTGAAGCATTAGAAGAGGCACAACGATATTGTTTTGTGGGTGGACAATTTTTGCGAAAGATCATTTTGTTCATTTCGCAGAAATCACCAAGGAGGAAATTGATGGTCGGAGTTCTCCATGGAGAATTCATGAGCTTCTGAGAACCGTCACATCTTACAAAGGAGTAGGGAAGTTACGATCAGGATAAATCAAACCGTTGGATCACTCATGGAATTCATTTCGAGGTTTTGGGAGTTGAAAGGTCGAAACCTTCGCATCAAGACTCGCGAAATCGTGAAAGGCGAAGTCACAAAATTGCGAAGGAATCTGAGCCATCACTTAGAAGGAGGATACATGTCATGAAATCACCCGTATCGGGGTTTCCATCATTGGAGGTCGGATAGACAAGTCATGTGTTGGGTATGTGTTATATTCTTTGCATGTGTGTGTGTGTGGGTGCGTCAGATACGACAACTGCGTCTAACGATCCCTTTACCTAGGGCTCTACCGTGTGCGCCGGGCACTTTCCTAGGGGGGTCCCAGGGGAGGCAGGTTTAAAACTTACATAAGTCGCGAAGTGTCGAGAGTCAACACGAGGGACACGTGGAAGAACCACGAAGTGGGCCTGGGAAGTAGACCGACGGACACATGTCATACATTTGGAGGAGTCAATGCCCCATTGACCTCTCACATCTCAGAGAATTAGGAGAAAAGGGAAAGAAGGTTCGATCCTTTGACTCACGAAGTCGCAAGTAGCGATAACGAGAGGAGAAAGGTCAAATCTCACTTCTTGGGGGTTCAAGAAAGAAGGTGCCAAGGTTGGACCTTTGAACTTGTGAAGGCGCTAGAGGTGAAAGGTGTTAGTGCTTAGCCTATCTGACGGTCACAGAAGGAGGGCGTTGACAAAGGGGGATCTGTACCCATTTCACGATCTTGGGTAATGCGAGATCGTAGAGGAAGATTCGGAAGTCACAACTCGCGAACTCGCAAAAATCTGAACTGTGAAAAAGGACCTGTGGATCGATTTGAAAGTGGATTCCAATAGAGAATCTAAAAGAGTGATCCGACTCGAAGGGAATATAGATTGATACTGTGAGAGGATACCGTTCCTGGATCCGATAGGGTCTGCATCAATTTAAAACAACAATATCAGTGTCATTTGAAGGAAAAATGTGAGCATTTAAAACAAAAAAGTCAGTGTCATTTGAAAGCAAAAACGTGGGCAATTTTAAACAAAAATCTCTATCTCATTTGAAAGAAAAATGTGGGCATTTAAAACAACAATCTCTAGCAACATTTAAAAGAAAAAAAAAATTCTATTTCCAAGATACCAATACCAAATGTAGACATGAAACAAGTTTTTTTTCCAATTCCCGAATACCAATACAAAATGCAAACATGACTCAATTCATTTTTCCATTACCAGAATACAAATACAAAATGCAGACATGAATCAATGCTTTTTTCCATTGCTAGAATGCCAATTCAAAATACAGACATGAATCAATTCATTTTTCCATTTCGAGAATACAAATACAAAATGCAGACATGAATCAATTTGTTTTTTCATTGCCACACTACCAATACAAATTGCAGACAACAGTAAGAGAATCGAAAGGATCCAATCATCCAAGGACAACAACATAGGTATATGGTTGATAGGTTCATCCTTTTCTCATCATCCTCACACAAAAAGGAAGGGTGTTGATATCCATAGGTCTATTAACGTCCAACTGACGACTGTAGATCAGGCTCTTCGTCGATTGCCCAGGCGAGGACTGATGAGATA
This sequence comes from Picea engelmannii, assembly GCA_009831015.1. Classification (NCBI taxonomy): domain Eukaryota; kingdom Viridiplantae; phylum Streptophyta; class Pinopsida; order Pinales; family Pinaceae; genus Picea; species Picea engelmannii. Next base: position 247,404 of record ML778318.1, on the reverse strand, counting down.
GGATGACAGGAAAAATCACCACAATGGTCACAATCAAACACCACAAGGAGGTCAAGACATGCAAGGAAATGAAGGCCATGGGAGTCAATCAATCATCTAGCTACGCTATGAAATAAATTTAGTCATCAATCTAGAAAATCAGTTTACTTACTCCATTAAACATGCAGATCCAAGCATAAATCCTACAACAATCTACCATACAAAAATCAAGAGGGTGTACCATTGCCTGATCGCCCTCTCTGAGTGACATCCCACACGCTCCGTGCAACTCCTGCTTACCAACCCATGCGACTTCATCGGTACCTCCCAGCCAATTCTAGGGGTTCTTGTCTTCCCCCTTAGCCCCCCGAGCCTCAAAGGGGCAACACACACTATCCAAAGATTCAACTAGCTCCCATCTCGCCTCACAAGGTTGAGCTACAACTCCTCACCGAGATGGGTATCCCAACTCCCACAAGCTAAGACAATCAAGTAGATATTTCTACAGCATAACGTTATGAAAATAGAAGAGAGCCTTCATCCTTCTCCTCCCTTCATTATATAGATTTTCAAAGTCCCTTACTTTCCTAAAATCTCATTTAATTAAGTTTTTAAAAATTAAATCCTAAAAATTCCTCCCCGTACCAATTAAAGGTCATAACTTTTTGATACACTTACCAAATACCCATTTATATCACTTGAATTCAAATCCTTCTAAATCAAATTTATAATGAAAAAATATGGGAAATAAATTGGACACTTTTGGCTAGGATTACATGAATTAAGAACATAGTACCTGAATAATGAACAATGTTTATGAATTTATTTTTTTAGATGTTCTCAAAAGTTAAATTATATAGATCCTCGGATCAACAAATCAATTCAATATAAGTCGATCATGTCAACCAAGATGAATGTGACAATTTGACATAATCATTCATGAATGTCAACCATGGACAACCAAAATCAACCAAATGTAATGCAACATTAACCTTGATGAGCGTTGCAATGTGATTCCACCATTAAGAAATTAAGCAATGTTGTAACATCATAATCCAACATTAACAAAGAAAAATGTTTCAATTCGACAAAATCCTTGATGAATTTCACAATGCCATGTAACCTTTGAAAAATCTATAATGTGACATAACTATTAATAATATTATCAAACCATTAACCTAGGTCAACCACATCAAACACTATACTGAACAATAATGAATAATGTCCAACCAAACTCAATGCAACATATGCTTGATGACAATCACATTGCAACATAACTATTTGGGATTGGGAACATAGCAATTTGACATAAGTCAATGATGAAATGTTGCAATTTAACATAACCATTGAGGAATGTGATTTATAGGAAACCAAACTCTATGCAACATAACCCATCATGAATGTTGAAATGTAACACAACCATTAAGGAATGTAACAATTTAACATAAAGTTATGCAATATAAATGTCACAATTTGACATAACCATTGAGGAATTTCATAATATGACATAACACTCAATGAAGGTTGCAATGCTACAAACCCCTTAATGAACATAAAAATATAGCATCACATTTGATGAACATCATAGTGCAATGAAATCCTTAATGAACATTGCAATGTGACATCACATTAGATGAATGTTGTAATGCAACATCACCATTAATGTCGTAACTTGAATGTCTCAATTTGATATAACCATTAATAAATGTCGCAATCCAAGATAACCCTCAATGAATGTCTCAATTTCACATCACATTTCATTATTTGATGAACATCGTAATGTGAAAAAATATTTAATGAACATCGCAATGTGACATCACATTTGACGAATGGCGTAATGTGACATAACTATTAACATTGCAAGATGAATTTCTCAATCTGAAATAACCATTAAGAAATGTGGAAATGTGACAAAAACCATAAGTGACATCACATTTGATCAATGTCACAATCTAACATAATCATTGATGAATGTCGTAATCCAACATAAACTAAGAAAAATGTTTCAATGTGATAAAACACTTGATGAATTTTATGATGTGACAACACCTTTGATAAAGTCTATAATGTAACATAACTATTAATAATATTATTAAACAATGAACCATGTTCAATCACATCAAATACCATATTAAACCATAATTAACAATGGCCAACCAAACTCAACACAACATAGCCTTTATGATAGTCAGAATGCAACATAACCATTTAGGATTGGGAAGATATAATTTGACATAAAAAAGGGAAGATGAATGGTGAAATTGAACATAACTATTAAGGAATGTGCTTTATGGGTAATAAAAGTCAATCGGAATCAACGAAACATAACTCATGATGAATGTTATAATGCGACATAACCATTAAGAAACATAACAATTTAACATAAAGTTTGTCAATATGAATGCCGCAATTTGACATAACCATGGAGGAATGTCACAATTTGACATAACCCTTGATGAATGTTGCAATGTGACAAAACCCTTAATAAACATAACAATGTCACATCACATTTTATGAACATCACAGTGCGACAAAATCCTCAATGAACATCAAAATAGGAAATTCCATTTTATGAATTCTATATTGTCACATAACCATTAACACTCCAAGATGAAGGTATCAATCAGAAATAACCATTAAGAAATGTCACAATCTAATATAACCCTCTATGAATGTCGCGGTGACAAAACAATAACAAATGTCGTAATGTGATAAAAACCTTAATGAATATTGCAATTTGACATTACATTTGATCATTTCATGAACATCGTAGTGCCAAAAAATACTTAATGAGCATTGCAATGTGACATAAAATTATATGAGTGTCATAGTAAAACATAACCATTAATGTCACAAGATGAATGTACTTATCTGAAATAGCCATTAGGAAGTGTTTAATCTAATATAACCTTGGATGAATGTAAAAATGTGAAAAAACCCTTAATCAATGTCGCAATGTGACAAAACCCTTAATGAATGTCTCAATGTCGTAATATATTTAATGACATTCACAATGAAACATAACCATTTGGGATTGGGAACATAGAAATTTAACATAATTCAATGAATACATGTTTTGATTTATCATAACCATTGAGGAATGTGATTTATGGGTAACCAAACTCATTGCAACATAACCCTTGATGAATGTCGCAATGCAACATAACCATTAAGGAACGTAACAATTTAACATAAATTTGTCCATTATGAATGTAACAATGTGACATAACTTTTGATGAATTTTGTAGTGTTACATTACCATTAATGTTGTAATATAAATGCCTCAAGTTGAAATAACTGTTAAGAAATGTCGCAATCCAAGATAACCCTTGACGAATGTTACAATGTGATAACATTGTTAGTGAATGTCACATAACATTTGATGAACACTACAATGCGACAAAATCCGTAATTAACATCACAATGTCACATACTATTTGATGAATGTTGTAATGTCACATAACCATTAACGCTACAAAATGAATTTCTCAATCTGAAATAACCATTAATAAATGTCACAATCTAATATAACCCTCCACAAATGTCACAATATGGAAAAACCATTCATGAACATCCTAATGTGGCATACCCTTAATGAACATCACAATGTGACATCACAGTTCGAGAAAATCCTTAATGAACATCACAGGGTCACATAGCAATTGATGAATGTTGTTGTTGTTCCTGAGTCCGTACTAAGGCTTAAAGTACAGTGTCAAGGCATCCGAAAAGAGGTAAAAGATGTATACAATAATAAAGTCTCATTCGGTATGGAAACTAAGGGATATTTCTACGTTCTCTACGTCTAGCTTCCAACTGTTCCTGGGTTGCGATATCTCGTTCAATGGTCGCCCATGAACGTTCTAATTCTTCCTGGGTATGAGCTGTTCTAAGGGTCGTGCTGAAAAGACTTAACGTAATATTAGTTTGATCTGATATCCCGAGTTGAATATTAGGTTGAATCACCGTGGGTGCAGTCATTGAGGAACAATAAGGGTATGGAAATGATTTAACAAGAGACTTTAATGGCTGATTTGATTCGGTCGAAAATAAGAGAAATCTTCGTATGAAGAACGAAATAGGACTACAAACGAAAGGCCCTTTCCCGTAACTGTATGATTTTTAAATAAAAGGTATGAAATGGGGAAAAAACATCTAGTTGCAAGTAACGAAAAATTC